>BPLQ01006245.1:1200000-1541996 GCA_021605075.1 Caerostris darwini | reverse complement strand
GATGGCTGATGTTGTTGGTGGGTGCCGGCGGTCATACTCGCGTAGGAAAAGTCGCGGGTCACTGGCCTGGGCGCTGGTCGGGGTTTCGGTGGCATGGGCTTGTTCTTCTTTGGTTGTTTACGCTTATTCTGGCCAGGGCATCTGGGGCAGCCCCTCCAATTTGCAGGATGATCTCCGCCACAGTTAATGCATCTGGGGGATTGCTCACTGGTAAGCTGGCAATGTTCGGCTTTGTGAGGGCCCGCGCAACGGACACATCTTGAAGGTAGTCTGCATACCTCAGAGGAGTGAAAGTACCCCTGGCAATTCCAGCACTGGCTGGGGCCGGGGCGTCCTCGGTATGCCTCTACTGAAACTTGCAGTCCTAATAGTTCGGTGATGTTATAGATGCGCTGGGACTGCTGCCCTTTTCTGATTTGGGCATAGTAGAGCGGCATGGGCTCTCTTGTTTTAAATTTGGAGAGCCGAGTGATTTTGAGAAGTTCGAACCCCTCCTCGGTAAGTTCTGCTTTTATGTCCTCAATGTTCGTGAATGCTGGTAGGCCACGAATGACCACCTTGATAGGTCTCTCTTCTTTTAGTGAGTATGATTTATAATTGAGGCCTTTCTCCTCCATAAATCGAGTCAATTTTCGGAAATCCTCATCATTATTCACTTGAATTTTCACAAAACGTCCGGTGAGCTTGCACTGGACCAGTGGCACCTCTGTTTTCAAGATGTTAAGGACAGACAGCCAGTCTGCTTGTGGTTGGATGTAAATGGGTGGCGGTCTAGCGTCATATACTGCATTATCTTCATTTAATTCGGGGATAGAGTTTATGTTGCCTGCTGGGGCAAACGCATTACTGAGCGTGACTGGGGAATTTGTCACTTGGTGCTTTCTAGCTTTAGATGTCAGGTGTTTCGCAGGGGCTTTAAACCCGTCGGCGTCAGCCGGTCTCTTCTCCTTGCGACCGCTTGTTGCTTCGCGAGATAAGTTGAGGGCGCTGTCATCCAATATGGGTAGAGCAGGAGATGATGTGGTAGCTAGGAGTTCTCTAGCGTATAAGGCCCTTTGGCTCCTTTCTTCGATCTCAGTAAACGAAGGTATTAGGAATAGGGATAGCCCATATTCGAATTTGATGTGATCCAATAGTTTGTACATTTCAGACATCTCATCATGAAGTTGAGACGCAGCTGGATCTTCAGATTTAAGTTTGGCGATTTTGGCCGCCGTCTGCGTTAGCTTGAGTTTATAACCGCAAGCTTTTCTAAGAATGCCCTGGTTAATAAGGACAAATTCGTCCGAGATTTCTCTAAGAAGAGGAGCAGGTTGACGAATCGGTTGGTCCGAATCCATATCAATGTTCTCAGGGATGATAGCCGGGCTTTCCGGGGATTCTACGATGAAACCAGCACTGAGTGGTGGAAAATCATCAGGTAATCCTGACGAGGTAGAGTTCATGATTGAAATAGTTCTATCAGAAGGCTACCGCAATGTAAGAAAGCGAAAGAAAACAGCTAAAAATAGCGAGTTAGCAAGAAATTCGGTAAGGGATCAGGAGCGGGGTGAAAAACACGACCGTTCACTTCGAGTACCAAAACGCAAGTGATAGCAGGTAAGTTAACTGAAAACCCACGGTGAAAAATCTATGGCAGTCCTTAATATAATGTTCTCTCCCGCATTTTAGGCATCTTTTGTTGTAGCTGCAATTTTTGGACGAATGGTGAAACAGATTGCAGGAAAAGCATTGCGACGCTCCTGGTTTGCGGTTAAATTTCTCCACTTGAACCGAGAAGTGATGGAGGCGATTTACCTCGAAGATCTTGTTGTTTTCAGGGGCTTTTCGATAAGCAATTTGTCACACCGGTATAGGAGCTTTGGTCTTCAGATTTGTTAATTGGCGGACTTGGTCTACTTTGAGACCAAGTTCAGCAAGTCCAGAGGCGATCTCATCAGCGGAATAGCTGACAGGGAGGCCTTTTAGCACCGCTTTAAGCGGGCGTTGATTCTTAGGGGTGATGACGTAGAATTCGATTTTCCCATCAATAAGATATTTAGTGATGGCTCTGTGTATATCAGAGTTTCCAGGAAAAATTTTCAGCTGCTCCCCAGCAAGTTTGATCCTGACATCATCATCGAATTGATTACTGATCTCAGCAATCTGGTCCTTCAGGTTGTCCGTGTAGCGCACCATAATAGGCGGCAATTTGGGTTCAGGCGCTTCAATCATTTCCGAATCTATTTCAACATCGGTCTCATCAGCATTTAGGTTAGTTTATTTGCGGTATCTAGAGGGTTATTTAAATTACTCTCAACAATAATTCTAGCGGTATGCCTTTTAGGCGGTTTAACAAATCCATCATTATCATTAGTAGCGGCAGCTGCAGGTCTTTTAGTTTTCTTAGTTTTAGTGTTTACTTTTAAATTAGTTTTTAATTTAGCATTACTGTGCCTAGCGCAGTTAGTGAGTGGACATGAACCAAGCTCACTTACTCTTTTTTCGGAGTCTGCGACAGCTGTCTCGGCTTTCTTGAGGGCGTCCATGGAGGCTTTTAAGCTGCTGGGCTCGACGATTCCACCATCAATGAGAATCTGTTGCTGGTCAATAATTCGCATCATCATGGCTTTGGCCTTCTTCTTGTCTTTAAGGTGCGCCTCTGCTGCAGTAATTTGCTGACAGTGATCGGCTTCCGAGTTGTAGGGCGGCACAGTGGTCAGTGGCGATTTGGTCATCTCGACTTCAATGGCAGCGCCGGGATCGGGTACGTCCAAATGGCCCTGATGAGGGCCCTTTCAACGTCGTAGAGCGAACATCATGTTTGGTAGGGAAATCAGCTACAAACTTGTTGCGAAAATCCGCCATCGTTCTGATTAGATCATCCATCTGGGAAATCCCACGGAACATCCTTCGGTACTTACGTACTAACGGTACCTTGGCGACAATTAGTGAAAACGCGCCAACCGCCGCTACAGATTTGGCGGTTTTTAAGTGGCGCCAATCCACACTTAAAAAACAATCAAAACGCTTTCAAAATATTTTTATTCAAAACAATAAAATATATGAAACACTTCATTTAAAATTAAAACGATTTAAAAATACCGACCACAACGACTTTTACGTTTAGTAAACAAACTTTCATCAATTTCCACAATGCAATCTGGTCCACCTACCTTTACTTTTGGTTTATTCACCATATCCAAGACACATAATTCACGCATGTAATTGTTCCAATCTATAACAGTTTTATTCGATGTATCAAGTTGCTTTTCACAAAATTTAATCTACGTCAACTCCTCGCACCAGCAGTATATGAATCTCAAAGCTGTACGAAATGGAATTCTGCTTCCTTCAAACCAGTTGTCTTTTCGGAATCCCACACAATGAGCACACTGACTGAAATTGCATTTCCAAAACTTACGTTCACCAAAATAAAGTTTCATGTCATGGGAATTGGGGCATTTTCGTTGTTTTGGTAAAATATTTCGCTCCTGGAAAAATAAATTGCATCGTGCTCCGTTTCTGGCAAATCCCAAATACGCATTTTCGTATCACAACAATATGGCGTCGAAACTCAGCAAATCTACAGCCGTTAAGATTGCCGCCACTTAAAAAGCGCCAAATCTGCAGGGGTTCCATTGGCGACACTTAAAAACGCCAAGTCTGTCGCCAAGGTACCGTTAGTACGTAAGTACCCATCCTTCAATCCTAGAACCTTCCTTGACTACCGTCGCATAAAGCAAATCAGCATACAACTTTATGAGATTTATACTAATTGGTAGTATTTAAAAATAGCGATGATATGAATATTTATTTAGCGATTTAGTATTATAAATATAATTTAGCATTCTATTTTTTAAAGTAAACGTGAATAAAAAAATGGTTGCTTAAAGTTATGATCCAAGCTCTTAAATGTTTGTTATTATATTTCCTTAATAATTTTGGTTATTGCATAGAAGAATATAAGAGTTAAAAACTCTTCGTAGCATAAAATTGTTTTAACTACAATATCTTTCAAATGGTATTTAAGTTACTTCATACTAGATTCACAAAATACTCCAAATTCCTGGAGTAGAAAAAGGAATTAAAGGACCATTTGACACCCTCGTTAGCCAAATAATACTCAATTTCATTTGTACTTTTAAAAATAAAGATTTCAAAAACGTTCTTAATACTCTATTCTCGCACTAACAAAATTTCGATCATTATCAGTGTACACTTTGCATGCTTGCCTCTCGAGATAAAAGTCTTTTAAGTATTGCTAAAAATGTTGCAGTGGTTAAATCATTAACAATTTCAAAATGTACACATTTTGTAGTAAAACACACATAACACATGTAAATATCTTTTTTATTTGTTTACTTCGTCCTATGAAGTTTTTGATTTCAAATGAACTACTATAATCAAGGACTACACGATTAAAGACTCTATTTGGAGTCACTCTGGTAGCTGGTTAATTGTTCCATTATTTGTTTGGAAGCTTTCGAATTTATTCTTTTGCAAATTATGCAATTAAAAATTATCTTTTGAACAGTATTTCTAAAATCTATCGTAACCAAAATCTACCAAAGTAAAACCCTTAAAGTAATTTCGTATTAACGATAGGGTTAATCAGCACCATTAATCTGCATGAAAATACAATGATTAATAAAAATAAAAGTAAAATTATTTAAATAAAGTTTAAAAATATAGTTCTACAATATGAACTGCAGCACACATCTGATTTACTGCAACGGCTTCAGCTCTCCCAAAAAACTATATCCTTGTCCTTTGATGTAAGGTCTCCATCCTCAAGCCGCACCGAATCTGCGGGATACTCATCTTTCGCTAAGAATGGTGGTTTACTCAATCATAGCATATTCGATTGAAGTTTATCTGCATGCAGATCACGAGAAATAAAATCTACACTATTCCCTTCAGAATGCGCACAATGCCAGTCTATAAAATTTATAAATTGTTGGAGTTTTGATACTCTATTGTGACTAAATGTTTTTAAGTAATAGGGCTCTTTCATTATCCAGGATAAGAAAATTTTCGAATCTGTCCCACAAAAAAAAAGTTTGAGACACATTAATTTTTAAAGATGTTTTGACTTTCGGCATAGACGGATATGAGCCCGAAAGCACAGAACTCCAATTGTGGAATTGAAATAGTTTTGATGGCTGCAACTCGAAATTTGCTGACAATTTGCCATACAAACACTTCTCCAGAAGCACTGCACCATAGTCGGCTTCACTAGCCTCTTCAAATCTATGAAATTCGATGAGTATTGGTTCACAGATAATTATGCAATTAACATTTAAATGAGAATTTAAATAATTTTCTTATTGTGGTCGAACGCAATGGGCACATGTAAACTCTCCGGTGAGGGTAATTTTGCCCACAGTCATAAGGTTGAGGATCCTTGCTTTAGAAGAAACACCGTTATTATTTTTGATGAAGTTGTAATTGATGAGATAGATTTTTTTTTAGCGGATAAAGTGAATTTCTTGGGGGAGCAGAATACCTGGAGAGTGATAATTTGTGTAAGTTTGCAGAAAAGTAAGGCAGTTTTGTTAAGAATTGTTTAAGCAGAGTTTTCTTCTCTGCACTGATAATTTATTGCTAACTGATGAAATTGGAAAGTTTTATTTATTTTTTTTTATATTTGCATGATTATGGTTTAATAAAAACTTTTTTTGGGGATAAAAATTGCCAGAATTTTTGCCAAAGATTTTTAAAAAAACATTTTGTAAAGGAATTGAATAAAAAGCAACTTTTTATTTTTTCCTTTCAATAAAGTAATTTTTAATTAATTATAACTTAAAGACGATAATTGTGTTAAATGGAATTAATAACGGTAGTTAAATCAGATTAAAGTTAAACAATTTGATAATTATGATGCGATATGTCAAATTATCTTATATTAATTGGTTGTATTCTTTAGTCGTAAGTATATGGTTTTAAATTAATTTGAGTGACATTCAATTTCTATTAACTCATTATTTTAGCAATGAAGCAATATTTTTAAAACTATATTTGATTATTTTTGTACTAAAAAAATCCTTTAAATATTTTTTGGAATATTTTATAAATAGACTACCCTTTTGCAATAAAGATGTTATTTTATTTTTTGTTCATTTGAAATATTTCTATTAACATTTACACTTTCTTCTTAACAAGTTTATAGTTATTGAATGCGTAAATATAGTTTTTATTTATTCTATTTATATATAGTGGGTTAAAACATTTCAAGAGTGCTTGGATCAGCGTTTTCCCTGTAAATAAGGTTAGTCAATGATGTTAAAAGGTTGCTTAGTTTACGCAATGTTTTGATTGGAGGCTGCTCAGAGATAAGATATAAAGATCAGTACACAAAGGAATTGATATGAAGCTCCCCCTCCAAATGTTACGGAAAAAAGAAGGAATTTTCTCGATAAGGAATTTTTTAAGGAATTTTTTCTCTGAAGAGTTTCGATAGGAAAGATCTCGGAAAGATGAATTCTCTAAGAATCATCTGAGAATGAGAGATATTTCAAAAAAAAAGTCTCAGTACGAAAAATGAAACATATTTTATGTTATGAAATTAAAGGAAAATTAGATTAGCACTGAAAAGTTTATTAAAATTTATACAATAAAAATAAAGTTATACACATGGAATAATACAATATATTTGAGTTAAAAATCTTATCTAAGAAAAAAAATTGCATTTGTTTTAAATTATAAATTAATAGAAAAATAACTTTTATAATTAATTAATTTTTTTTATTATAATTTTTGTGTGATTATAGTTATTATTTTAAAATTTCATATTTTTAAGCAGTAATGCAGTTACAGAACAATGTATTTAGGCATCATTTAAAATTTGTATAATAAAGATGTTTAAATAAAGTGAAATTATTTAAAAAATTCTGTGATAGAAGCTTCTTTCTCTCTTATCTTTATTCCATAGTCAATATTTTCTTTACAATATGTTTTGTTTTGAAGTGACATTAATGAAGTATCATGATTAATAATTAAAATAAAACCCTACCTAAATAGTATAACTCAAAAACTTGTTTAAATTTAGTAAAATACTAAATATATAAAAATAAAATGACATAAAGACTACATTAATATAAGAAAAACATAAATGCAATTCCCCGCGAATAATGGCTATTAAGAAAATCCTATACGAAAAATTCCCTTTCCCTAAAGACCAGCCAGCGCTGTGTGGTGGTCTAGAAAAGGGTAATTCCTGTCTCTAATGGTTTCAATAAGTTTAGCGATTTTTCTGAGCCATTTACGTTTTCGGTTGTTAAGCAAATTTCTCTCGTCTTTGTATAAAATAATTACGTTATTAGTAGTTTGTTGATGATTGTAATAACATTTTTTTGAAAATGTCTAGCCGTTCCCAACTATTTGTTGGGAGACTTCCAATTGATATACGTGAAAAAGATGTAGAACAAGTTTTTGAACAATATGGCCGCTTGCTGAGATGCGATGTTAAATATGGTAAGTTCTTAATTCTACATGACATTAAAACTAGGTTATTGAATAAAAAGTGTTAGTGAAAATTTAATGGAGTGTACTGTTATTTTTTGAATCGGTATAGAAAAAAATGTGATATGAAATATGAAGAGTTCTTTTTGCGACTGATGAAAAATACATTGTTATATATTCATAAATTATGAATATTTTTATAAGTATATTTAAAAAAAGAAAATTATAATTTTTATGTTAGAGTTATTGATTTTTGCTGACTGTTAGAACAGGCATTTCTTAGCGTAAAATGCGTCATATTCCCTTAACAAACAGATTTAATAGATTAGCTGCAAAAAATAACAGTATCTCACTAAAATTTTCGCAATTACGTTTTATTTATACGGATTATTAAATAAAAATTTTCTAATGTGTACTTACTGCTTCAATAATTTCATATGAATATAGTTTGAATTATACTTATATTTCTTTTCCCAAAATTATTTAGATTAAATTCGTTAAAAAGATAATATATAATAAAGAACTAAATTTTACGAAAGTTTTCGCAGAATAACAATTGTCAATAAAAGTCTTTTAAATTATAACCACATTTTAAGCATTTGCCGAAATTCCACAAGTTTTAAGAACATATATATTCAATAATTTTTTTAGTACATTCAGGACCTCTTTATTTCCATTTTTTCCTTAATTTTTCTCAGTTGATCTTTGAAGAAATGCTGTGCTTTTGAATTCTATTCTGAAATTCTGGAGAAATGTATTCTAATGGGTTTAAATTTGGGAACTGCAGAGGCATTTTGATGATTCCCTTATTGTTGTAAAGTAATCTAAATCAAACTTGGTTTACTTTGAATAGTTTTTTGATCAAAGTTTTATATCCTGCAGACTGACAGTTCTGACCATAGATTAACAAATTTTTACTAAAAGATATTACATTTATGCAAATATAAGAGTTATCTATAAATATAGTCATGAATTCCAGAAATTAATGTGTAGCCCCACAAAATAATATCTTTGTTGTAATGTTTAGCAATTAGCTAAGATTTCTTTTGATTTTTCTCCAAATATTTACACAGCTGTGATGTATTGGTTAAATTTGTGGGGGTTACCCATTTCGAATCTTTCCACCGAATTTTGGTTTGGGGACTAGAGTGGTAATCACCAAACAATGATCAATTATTCTTTGAAGTTTTTTAGGATTATACTTATTCCATAATATCGTTGCAATTTTACTGTAAGTTTTACAGCTGATAATTGTAGACTTTAAATTATTTTTGGTTTACCTGCTTCACTTCATTTCAGACAGCTTAGTTTTCTCAAACTTAATTCTTTGCTTAACCAATAATGCTTTTTGTAATGTTTTATCATTAAAAAAAAAAAAAAAAAAAAAACATTTGCATTTGTTGGTTACATTACATTTGTTGCAACATTTACATTTACATTTGCAACAATTTTTGCATTTGCATCATTTGCAACATAACCATCATTATTTACTAATCTATCAGTGATTTTTTAATAGTATATTTTTTTAATTGTACCTTAATTATTAATTTGAATATTTCTAACGAGGTATGCTTAGTTGCAGTGACAATTGCATTATATAGATAAATATGCTTTTTAAAATTACAGACAATTTTTTTTAAAGTGAAAAGCTGGAGCTTTATCTCATAAAATATTTCTTACTCTTTTACATTTTTAAAATGTTAAAAATATATCTAATAAACCATACTTTATTATTTAGAATGAAATGAATTTATTTTCATGTTACAATCATTTCAAACTTTTAATTATTTCTAGTTTTCTTGGAATTACAAAGAGAATTGCACACACCAAAACTTTAGTGAGACAGATTTACTTACCTCATATTTATTTTAATCCTTTGCAGAAGATTATTTTTTTTATGCACTTTAGAAAGGATTTCTTAAAAATTTATGTGCTCTTGTTTCTGATTTATAAATATTGGCTCTGAGTGTCTATTATGTGTAAAAGGTTGTTCTCAAACATTTACTTGTTAGTCATCTGACTAAACTGTAGTTCTAATTTCTGCAGTTACTTTGGAATATATATGAGTTTCTTGGGTTTGACACTCTTGGGTTTTAAGATGGTGTGGTGGATTTTTTAATTCTGTTCTCACATTTCAAGTTACTGTTTTATTATTCTTTTACAGTTTTTACTGTGGATTTTATTCAATTTTGAGATTTGGAAATGATAAAGATGACCAACAGAAAAAAAGAAAAAAGGCATGAAAGTATATATATATAACCTCCTCAGACTTTTCGATAAATCTGTTATGGTATATAAAAAAATAAAAAAATTGCAGACTTACGCAATTGTATAATTATGAATAAAGTATTGACCTTTTTTTAAATACTTAAATTTAATATTTACCAATTTTAGCCTTCAGGGTATTGATGATAAGATTAGCTTTATTTATTTTTTTGTAACTTATAACAATATCATATACTTTATATTCTGTAACAAATCTGTTGAAATTGACACCAATTATCTGCACACATTTTTGATGTGCATATCTTTGTATTCAATATTGGCAATTAAGAAGTTGAATGCAGATATTGAGTTGTGCTTTAGAATTAATTTAGCAAATTATGCAACAAACAACTGCTTTTAATAACATTAATAAATTTTGATATCTTAAATTATAATAATTATATTTTAATTTTTTCCCCCTTTTTATATTGAATGTGCCATCAAAACCGTTGTTATATAAATCTTCAACTCTCTCAGTGACTGAGATAAAATTAATTATTAATATGAAAAATTGACATAGTTGTAAGATGGAGAAAAAATACTAAAACTGCATTTAATGGTATAATTGTATAATAATTCTGATTGAAAAAAAAATCGTTAAAATATACACCAAATAGAATTAGAACATTTTGTAATGAGTTTAAAAATTAAACCACATTTCTTTAAAAATTATCCCTATTTAGAAATTTTTAATTACCTCAATTTCTTTCTGATGATTAATTTTTTTTTACTATGATGTTTTTATCCAAGCCTTCCTTTATTGAATATTTAAATCAGTATAGAAATTGGTAAAAATAATCAAGTAAAACATTTTAAAATATCTCAGTATTAAAGAAAACCTATTTGAAGATTGAGTCAGTTATGAAGAAAACAAATTACAAGTGAATATAAAAGACAGTTAAAAACAAGAAATTACAAAAACAAATCAACTATAACTTTTTAACTGAAATTAAAGTGACAAAGATAACATGAATTGATATAACTTGCTGATGATTCACTTATTTTCTGTGACATTTTTGTGACAATAACATTTTGTTTTTGTATTTACCAAACTGGATGATAGCATCCATTATAGGTTTTTAAATTAAAAGAAATATATTTGTTCAATTTATGAACTTCAAAAGTCTGTACTAAATTATATATATTAAATTTCAAGGGGAAACTAGTGTACAATACATTCAGACATCCAAAAAAGAAATATGAAACACATTTGTTTACCGTGTGTCAATTCTCAAGCTAAGAAGTAACCCATATGCCCAATTCTAACCTAAATCTTATGTTTTATATAATCTTTTTCTCATATCCGTGAACCCAAGAAATCATTGAGAAATTTTTTCATAGTTGTTACTGCTTTGATTTTATAATATTTTCTCTTACCCAAGGGACAATTTGTTGAATCTTTAAAAATGAAATACTTATTTGTTTCTCATTCCATTCCGTTAAAATCATCATGCAAGTTAAATGTTCATTCTCTTGTATGTGAATTCCATAAAGTTTGTCATTCTCTTTCTCTTTTCAAAATTTTTTTGTTCATATCTATAAAAAAAGACTCATCTAGTGAGATAGTTTATTGCATTAATTAATATTTTAATAATATGTACATGTGGCAGATTCAGAATCTGTCTGCAAAGAAATCATTAATATTTCAATCTTTCAAAGGACTTTTGACATTAAAGATTATTTCTTGCATTTCATCCTACTCTTGAAATTAAGCCCCTGCTTTTCTATTACATACCATCAATAATTTCATGTTTATTTTTCTTTTATTTTGGTCTAAATAAGTAAATTTATATAATAAAATTGCGTATAATGCAAGTTTGTTCCCTTTTTTAAGAGACGAAATTTTATTTTATTTATAAAAAAATTATATAATACTTTACATTTATAAAAATACTGAGCTTTAAATTTTTTAATTATTTCTTTCTTCATTTTACTTTTATCTTGAATGGCATTTTGAAATTTTTATATTAAATTTTTTAAAAAGTCTTAAGTATTTAACAGAAAATTTTAACGGATTAAAGAGCAATTTGAAATGTTTTAATCAAAAGCAGTATCATATAAGGCTACACCAGTACGTTAATTTATTTCCTTCCTATACTATATATGAACAGTAAATCAGTATAAAAACAGTATTTTTGTTTAATATGCCCACTTGAGAATTTATATATTTGAAGGCATTATAATGTAAATATACAGAAAATATATATGCAGATATATATTTTCTGAATTAATGTTTATTTAATTTGTTATAGGAATGTTTGGCTCTACCGGAAGAAGAGGTTCTGGAAGTAGGTGTTTTTTATTAAGATAATTAGGTTATTTTTATAACCGATTCTAAATTAGTTAAGTTTTTAAAATTACTCATGCTTTGATTTGTTATTCTAAGCAAGATATTATTTGAGCATATTTTGTTGGGCATTTCATATTTGGTAGCATACCTTTCAAAAAACCGTTCCAATTTTTTTCCAGTTTGATCATTTCCCTAATTTATACAAATGCCAAAACATGTTGTTATAAAGGCAATCCCATATGTTTTTTGGGTTATTATTTTTATTTATTTAAATCTGAAAGTGTTATAGGTTTATAGTAAGGATATTATTTTTAAACAAGAATTTTTATATTTGTATTAATTCATTTTGTAGAGAATCGGTTACTTTGTTTTTCTTGCCTATTTATAAGCTTAAATATATTATCAATACAGAAGATTTTGCATGATTTCTAAAAAAATTTTTGTTTTTTACCCTTTTAGGAACTGGCATGGCTTACGCTTTTGTGGACTATGATGACAGACGGGATGCTGAAGTAAGAATTCATTTTAGTTTGAATATAGCTATAAAAATGAATTATTCAAAATTTCACTTTTTTTCCTTGAATTTTTTATTTTATTTTTACAGATAAACTAATTAAGTTTGATTTCCGTAGCCAGAATCTTTTGTGTTCTTTTACATTGAATTTTGGTATGCAATAACTGTTTTTAGGCTTAGAAAATAATTCATTATTGTTGAAAATATTTCCGAACTGTGATTTCAGTTTAGCTAAATTTAATATTTTGTATTCATATTATAAAAGTTTGTTTCAATTTAGATTTTTTATTTCTTTACAAAGATTGCTTAGTTAAGAAAAGGTTTTATATTATAAAAATTTAATTATCACTATTTATTTTAAAATCATTACATGTGGCTCTATTTCAAAATTTTAGTTTCTAAATAAGAATATTTAATATAAAGGGGAAAATGTATCTTGGCTAGTGTGTGCTAAATTTAAATGTACTGTTTCAGCATCTTATTAATGAAACATTTATTTCTTAAATTAAACAAATTTAATCTAATATTATTAATCAATTATTAATAGTTAAAAATTTTCATCTCTTATAATTTTTGCTAAGGAAAATTTACTAAATGTTATTTTAGAAGAATAAACTTTTAAGATGAAAATTTTCTTATAAAACAACATATAAATATATAAACATATTCTCTTAAAATAACATAAAAAAAAAAAAAAAAAAAAAATGTGCATTGAATAATGATAAACCATTTTAAATAGAATTAAATGATTTATGATCTAATGCTCATATTTCAAACAAATCGTTGAAAATATCTGTAAATTAGAATGAAAATTATTAACTATGGTATAGAAATTCTTAATTATATAAATGAAATCTTTTAAGAATGTGTTTTAAGTAACAGATATTTTTTATGTATTTAGGTAGTTAATAATATTATATTAATTATGTATTATTGTATTCTTCATAGGTAAAAAGTGAATTAGAAAAATTTATATATATTTAAAATTTGATTTTAATGTCTTTTTTTTATTTTCAAAATTTTAAGAAAATGTATTAATTTTAACTGGAAAAAAATAACAGAAGTTTCAATGATCTGTTTGTTTACTTCAAAATATTCTGTTATCTATTGACTTTATTTCATAATAACTTATTTTAACTGTTCTGTTGGAGCTTCTGTGCCACGGACCATGTGGGTTGTTTCCATTCCTTGCTGAGCATAATAATGATCCTTCCTATACGTCTCCAAAAACATAGCTTCCCAATCCTAATGTTCTACATCTTACCAAAGATATAATCCGATAGCCATTTCTCTGTGCCGACAAGACTGAAAGCATTGCCTCTACCTAGCATATTCAGCCAATGCCTTGTTGGTCTTTCCGTATAATTCCTTTAGTCAACTATATGCCTATGAATCTCCATCTCAACGTGGAATAGGTATTACATTTTATTTTTTCATTTTAAGCGACGGGGTTGTTTTTTTGTGGCTTAGATGGAAATTTTATTATAGCGAATATTTTGATGTCAATCACCTATAGGGAGAAAAATGAAAATTTCAAATAAATGTTTAAAAAAATTTTCTTCAGATTTATTTTCATATTTTTTATACATATAACATTTAAAAAAATCTTAATTTGTAAAAATCTTACTTATAAATGATTTAAATCGAAGATAAATTAATGTTGTTTTAATGAAAAGATGTTTGAGTAAGTAAAGCAAAAGGCTATTTTTTATAAGCATTAATATAAGTAAATTTAAAAAAAGAACTTTTTAGGTAAGTTTTTCCAGGATTTTCTTGGGAAGCGTCTTGGTATTAATTCTTAATCAAAATTGAAAGCAATCATTTAGGATTTTTATGATTAATCGTTAATGCCTTTATATGCATTGTTTTTATTAATACTTCTTAAATAAGAAATAAAATAAATATTTTAAACTTTTCATTGATTTATATAATTTAATTCACTGTAAACTAATGATTCAAGTATAAATTTTGCATTGTTTATTTTCCTATTTCTTTCAAACATATTGTAAAATAAGATAATTTATAATCCTTTAATATATTTTAGGATGCTATCAAATATGAAAATGGCCGAGAGATCAAAGGTCAAAGTATAGTAGTAGAATGGGCAAGAGGGCCTTCTTATAGATCTAGGGTAAATATTTTTTTGTTTGTAATAGCTTTAAATATATTCTGTTGTTTGTAAGTGATATAAAAAAACTATGAATGACTTAATGTGTAAGTGAAAGGAGGACACAGTTATGAATCCTCTAGTGAAGATTGATAACTGATATTTTTTTAAGTTAAATGTTTATTTAAAAAAAAGAAACTAATAATTTTTTAATTATTTTTGTGTCATTTCAAAAATATCAATATTCTCTTCTTGAAAGGAGTTTATTTTATTGTAAAATTCTGAAAGGTATTAATATTTTAGGAAGTTTTCTTTCTATGGTAATGTTGTAGAAGTTCACACATATTATCTAGTAGTATGTCACAAATATTAATGAAGTTGAATAATGTTTGAAAAATCGTTGATATTGAATCAATGATTTTTTTTAATACAACTTAGTTTATCTTTTATATTATTATTTTAGGATAGTATTTTTTTTAATCTTTGATATGAGGTGATTCAAAATTATGTGACCAAAATGAAAGGGCAAAGTAGGCATACAAAAGGAATTAAAAATCCCATAGGAATATGGGGTTTTGGTCGTACCTTTTTTTTTACCATATTAGGGGGAAAAAATTAGTCATGCATAAATATCTAAAATGAAACTATAAAATCAGAAGTTATTTTTAAAAGATAGAAAATTTTGAAAAGCATCATTATGCAGTACTCAACTTGTAAGAAGCATAAATATCAAACCAATAAACATAAATATACAAGGCAATGTTGTTAAATGGCAAAACATATAAAATTAAGTGCCTTGGCAATATTGGCCTTTTCCCCAAATTCTGCATTTAAGGTTATTCTAAATAAAACAGCCAAAAGTATTTTATTTGTTCTTAGCATTATGACATAAAGATTTGTGCAAAATTAAAGCATATGATAAAATGAAATCTGGAAAATAAAATTCCCAATAAATAATTGGATAATATTAATCATTTTTCAGTATTATTCAGCATGCTTCCCCCCCCTTCCCCCTTAAACCTGCATTGTCTGAAAAACTTTGTTTTCCTATTGAAAGATCCTATTTGTAATGTAAATAATACAATCAGATTAGCTGTCTTCAAACACATAAATAATTGGAATTTACTCAACATACAACAATTTGTGTTGCCACAGTGATTGGACATAGAAAATTTTTGCCACTTTACTCCTTGGTATAAACAAGCTTCTATTTAGAATTTTAGTTTTAATTTTTTATAGTGTTAAATTACAAAGTATATATATATATATTTAAAAAATAAGTTTTAATGAATTTCTGAAAGCATAAAAATTGCAAACATTTGCTTAATGATTACATTATAAATAACCTTTTTGATATAAAATTTATGTATATCATTGTCATTTACATAATTTGTTGTTTACATTTTTGATTGATTTTAGTTAGAAATAATTAAAAGTTGAAAAAGTATTATGGAATTTTTTCTGCTTACCTTTTTAATATTAATTTCATCATTAAAAATTTTTTTTCTTGTAGCAAATTTTGAAATTTGCTACAAGAAAAAATTAAAAATATATTGCATTTCACTTCTTAAACTATATTTTATTGTTTTCATTAGAATGCATATTATTTGCTTTTTTACTTTTTTTTCCAGACAATGTTTGACAAGATGCAAATATACAGCACTTGAAAATGTCATTTAATGTAATAAAATTTATGAAATTTTTGAGATTGAAATTAAAAAGAATAATACTTATACTCGTAGTACTTGAGAATAAGTTAAGGAACTTTTAAAAAATAAGATTTTATTACTATTTCAATTTTAATTGTTGCTATAGTTTCTGAAAATGCAATAAAAATTACCAAGTTTGAATGTCCTTCTTCCTTTCTTCCCATTGCTAAAAATTAATATTCATTGTTTCAAAAATCTTTCTTTTATTGAAAAAAAAAATTATTTATTAATATTTTAAGATTTTGTTTCTTCATTGATAAATTTTCTGATTCCTTTTCAGAGAGAAAGTTATGGCCGGTCATCTCGCCAGGTAAGTTTCAGAATTTTTTTATGGAGTATAAAAACATGAGCATTTTTATCAAAAATTGTTTACTAAAGAAACTTATCTTTTTGAATTATTATATAAATTTAATGCTTACTTTGGATGAATTATAATAATGAAACTTAATAGTTTGTTTTTGAAGGAGAATAAGGATTATTATACATTTCTGTTTAGAGGATTAATTAAATTATGCTTTGATTTCATTATTTCTATTCAATGAAATATAAATATTCAATACATATATATTTGGTTCAATGAAATCTATTTTAGCAAAGTATTTTTTCTTCTTCTTATTTTGAGGAAGTTTTCTGCTTTAAAAAGTTAAGCATCACATGTTAATTTTATGCAGCAAACAATTTTGGATTAAAAAAAAAAATTATCACATTTTTTTTCATGGGCAAAAAATTGAAGTTCTTATTTACAATATTTGGAGCTTTATTTTTTACTAACAATTACCTTGTTGTCCATTTTGTGTAGAACAGGAATATCTTAAAACAAAACCATCCAGGTAGACTATTAAAATACTAAAGCCTCAATGAAAATCGAAATATTTACGTGTTAAATAGCCAATGGATAGTAGTATAAGGTGCAGATTTTTTCTGTTCTTCCTCTCTTTTTCCTGTTTATAGGTCATGATACAGAGGAAAGGAATTTAGTATACCTTTAAACAAAAATGATAATGATTAATTATTCTGAAAGAAAGAAGAATTAAACATTAAATATTTCAGAAAAGTAACTTTAAATTGCCTAATAAAATCAGAACTTAAGGGCTAATTCTTAGTATAAGTAGAGGAAAAAACTCAAAACCCCAAGATATTAAATTGAAAAAGTAATTAATGTATATTAATTTTTGTTAAATGCATTATTTGAAATAGTTTTAAAAATGGAGATTGGTTTGGTTTGTCGCTCTACGGTCATTTTGTGCGCACGAGGGCTAAACAGACCGGGACATACAGTTTAAAGTGGATTCCGAACCACTACAAACATCCATGGCACCTCTGGGACTCGAACCCAAAACCTGTGGTACCGAGCTCCAGAGTGCTAGTCACTTGGCCATTCAGGCCCCTTAAAAATGGAGAAGAATGGAGTCTTCCTTTAGTTAATTATGATTGTTTTAGATTTGATATAATTGGTTTAAAGAAATTAAAAGTAATAATATTTGACAGCACTTTTTTTTGTGGTCATTATTTAATTTCAGCCAAAATTATTGCCAAGAGCACTTTTCAAAATGCAAATGATTTGTAAGTGAGTTGCAAATTAAGATGGTTAAGACTGCCAGCTATTTGGCATTTTTCCCACAGTGTTAAAATAACAAGGAAATTCTCATTTCTTAGCAGTATATTTTCATTTTTTACATAAAGTTAAAATGTAGGGCCTTTCTTAGGGTAAATATAGGGCTACCTTGATTTAGTAATTAATCAGTATTTGTTCATTATAACTTTCTTTGGTGGTTCTATGAATTACAATTAAACTTAATTTAAATGTTAATGTCATGTAAAAATGTATAACTCTCAAAAAAGTAATAAATTGTATTCTACTGCATTTAAACTGTTCTCTTTGTAGAATCCAATTTTGCCAAAATAATGTTATTATTATTATTATTAATTTTGTGCTACACATACACACACATTAATGATATTGTTGTGGGATATTATGGTTAAAAAGATATTCATACTGGAAAAATTAATGTTGCATTATTTTTTGTCTGTAAGTGGCAAATTTGTATAATACTTGTCAAACATTAACAGTGACAGTTGTGTATATTAAAAAAAAAAATTTTAATAAAAGATAGGTATTTTTTTCAAATATTATTTTTTTAGGCATATAACATCAGCAAAAGAAAGCATTGCATTAATAAATTTGGCACAAATGTGCAAAAAGTATATTCAGTAAAGAATGATGAGACAGTGTGTCATATAAATTGTTAGATCCATCGGCGTTCATTTATAATGATCAGTTACGGGTTAGATTTACCATCCCACTATCTTAATGATTTTCAGTTTTCATTGCTTATGTTTTTTAAAAGAATTTGAAATTGTGTTATTTCTAAAATCATATTGCAGTTTTTGAAAATCAAATAATTAGGTTTTATTAGAAAATTTGATGAAATATTGATATTATAAAAATGTATATTACAAATCATACATAATTTATTAAGAGAAAAATTTACTATTAACATCCTTTTAGTAAATCATTGTTGTCAAGATAATATACAGTGGCAATTTTCGAAGATCTTGGACATTAAATGGTGAATTTTTTGAGACTGTGAAATTATAATTTTTCTTTAATATTTGTTAATAATAAAACTTTTGATTTCATATAAAGCTATCTTGCTTGCATAAAAAATATTTTAAAATGCATTTGCATTTCGTATAAAATTGTTGCATTCATTTTAAAATATATTTTTCTCACAGAACAGTGAAGAATGTTACCGTTGTCGTCGAACAGGCCATTGGGCCAGAGATTGTCCTGATCAAGATAGATACTATCCACGTTCCTCCAGGAACCGTTCTCGTTCAAGATCTAGGTCGAGATCATATAGATCAAGGTCATATCGCAACAGGTAAGTTTTGTAATTAATTTCTTATATTTGAAAGATTTTGGATGTATTAACTTATTAATCAAAGTAGAGAAGAATAATTTAACTTTTTTTGAGGATGAAGATTCTATCAAAGAGTTGCGATAACTCATCTTATTAAAACTTAAATGAACTGCACATAAGTATATTAAATGTAAAGAATATTTGGTGTATTATTGGAGCTATTGCTACAAACTCCTTATATGCCATTTGCTTAAATTATATAGATCTTAAAACTTAAGAAATTCAAAATTTTTTTGTTCCTCAATAAGTATTTTAATTAGAAAAAAAGGCCAAAGTGGGTTTGCCGATTTGCCTCGTCAGCATAAACTGTGTCATGATAAATTTCATATTATGAATATTTATCAAAGAGCTAAACAAATTGCAGTAATTTTACATGTTATTTTTTAGTGCATCCATAAGAAAAAATATAAAAACAAGTGAAAGTTGAGATTTATGAACAATGTGAGAGAAATTGAAAACAGTTTGATATTTAACATGAAAATAATCAAATAATTAAGTATGTAGAAATTATACTTTAAGAAAACCAGCCTTTAAATGTGTGGAATTTTGTAAATATTATAATGACTAATTATATCATGAAATATTCAAATTCACATTTTTAAGCAAAAAAGAGCACAAAATTGGTAACATGGTTAATATCATGCTGTGTTTGTCTCTTAACTTATATTTGCACATGAAATGAATATAAAATTCATTAATTAATTCCAATTGCATAAAGGTATTTAAATTATAGTGAATGATGTTACATTTTCTCTATGTGAGTAAAGTTATGTGGTCACATAAATGTTTATTTTTCAGGCGTAGTGTGTCCCGCAGTCGTTCAAGAAGTAATGATCGCCGCAGAAGAAGTTTATCTGGATATCGTCAGAAAAGTAGAAGTGTTAGTAGAGATAAAAGAATGAAATATAGATCATCCAGTGCTTCAGCCTCACCTTCAAGATCTCGATCTAGAAGTAGATCTAGGTAACTAATTTTTTAAAAACTTTATAAGTTCATTCACATTTTATAGTAAAAGTATATATGCTATTGAGTATTTGCTCGTATTTATGCTACTGTTATAATAATCAAGAAATAATAAATGTATAAATTTTCATTCTAAATTTCTTGCTTGCTTAATTGTTTTAATATTTCTTGTAATTTAATTAGTAATCTAATAATGCATGATGTATATTTATATTCAAATTCAAAGGTAGCATTACAAGAATTTTTTTGTATTAAGTTCTTAAATGTTCTTACTACTCTGCCCAAAAAGTAAGACCAATTATTATTTTTTTTTCAAAGACTTTATTTATTCCTCCAAATTTATGTCATCTCCTTCAAAGTAATCCCCTCCGGACACAATGCACTTATGCGACTTCTTTTCTAATCCTCAATGCATGCTAAAAAGTCATTGGCAGGGATGGCCTTCAAAGTGTGCAACGATTCATGTTGAATTTCTTCAATCGACTCAAAACCCTGGAGTGGTCTTTTGAGTTTAGGGAATAGCCAGAAGTCGCATGGTGGAAGTACGGTGGTTGTGGAACCATATGGGTTTCATTTTTGGCGAAAATGTCACGAAGAATCAATGTAGTGTGAGCTGGCGCATTTAATGTTTTCGAGATTTGCCGTGTTTGATACCAAAATGGAATTGACCAATCTTTTTGAAATGCCAACATCATCAGCAAGGTCTCTAATTGTAGATCAACAGTTTGCAAGCACTAAATCTTTAATTTTTTTGTACGTTGAGGTTGAAGGTCGACAGAGGGCTCTTTGACTTCAACATGTTCTCTGCCTTCTTTGAACTATTTATACCACTTCTAAACATTTCTTTCCGATATAGGAATGCTCACCGAATGCCTTCTGTAACATTCTATACGTTTAAGCAAGGAAAATTTAATGCAAGTTTGTTACTCAATTAATTCAGACATTTTAAAAATCGCTGGAATCAGTTTTAGTGTCTCACAAAGCCAAGCATAACTTAAAAACTAATGAATGTTTTGATGTCAAATTTCCCACAGATGTCAAGAACAGTGCCAACAACCTAAAAAAGAAAAAATTAAAATTCCAAAAGGCTCTAGGAATTTTAAATTGAAAATTGGTCTTACTTTTTGGACACAGTAGTAATACATAGGTAATTGTGTTTTAAAATTTTCAAATTAGAGGATACGTTTTTTTGAAAACCTATTACATCTTATAGAGATCTATCGTCCTCAAAAATATTTGCTGGTCTGACTGAAATAAATATGATTAATATTATATAAAATTTTAATCCTGTTTACTATTTTGAATGAAATTCTTGAATTTTTTAAATATTTCTCTTTCAGATTCAGTTTATAATTTAAACTTAATATTCTATAATTTAATGCGTGTAATTTTTTTTTATTACTTTAATGTAAGCATTGTTGAAATTTTATATTGATACTGTGAAATGCAGCCTTTTCAGGACTCGAAAAACCTTGTAGGATTTATTCTGTAGTTTGTTTAAGCAATTATTACTTTTTTTAAAGTGATTAAATAAAAACCATAGTCAAACATAATATTTATTATTAAGCATAAAAAAAAAATTTTTTTTTTTGAAAGCTTTTGAAAACCAAAATTATTTTTTTATATGTAATTTGGTTTTGCTGCAATGAAAAAAGATTTTAACTATTTAATTTTTGTTACTGATCATGTACAATTAATCCATATGTCCATGATAAATTGGAAATGAGGTGTATTTTTTTTTTCATTTATTTACCAAACAGTAATATTTCATATTGCTTTACATTTATTTCTAAATTATTTTACATGTACATAAGTGATATAATGTATCCAAAAATACATTGTTATCAAGATTGTGTAATCTATTCAACATTTTAAATTATAGAAAAAAATTTATGGTTTTCCATTTTTATCTTCACTCTGCAAATCTTGTAAAAAAAGTTAATATGTATTTGAGTGTAATGAATGTAATGAATATCAGGCTGTATCTGCTAGTTGTATGTATGTGCAAGCATATACTCACTAGCACGTAAATCGGGAAATTTCCTGTTAGCTTCCAAAGCTTAAAATTAATTTGATTTTGGAATTATATTTTTAATTTTATGTGATATATTTTACAGCATGATAAAAAACATTTATTTAATTTTAAGTCAATTTGGCTCTCTGTATTATGGCTAAACCATCAGCTGTAAATATTTAATCTTTCATTGAACAGAAAACAAGCTGAATTAATTTCTTTTCTTACATAGAATTGTATATTTTCAGTGATGTCTGTAGTTATCGAGATAATTAAGATATTTTTCCACCTTTCTGCATAGTTGTTTTTTTTCCTCCATTTTATTTTATATTGCTATTGCTCTATATGTATGTATATATATATATAAACCCTCTTAATTCAGGTCTGTTGAAAAAAGGAGGAAGTCAGAAAAAGCAAAGAAAAAACCCAGGACTCCCAGCAAATCTCTCTCAAGAAGTCGCTCTCCTCAGAGTAAGAGTCGTAGTCGTTCAGCCAGTGTTAATCGCAAAGATAGCAGATCTTCACCCAAAACTCCTGATGATTATGTAAGTATTTTATTCTCTTATTTATTTTTACATAGATTTTTTTGAAATAGTGGAAAAATTGCAGAAGGTGTACATAGATGGATTTCATAGTTTTATTTATTTATTTATTTTTTATTTTTGTTTATTTATAAAATACACCAAAAGTGAACAAGACTTTTGCTTAACTACCACCTTCATCATCAGTGGCACAACAGCCCTATGGTGGCCCAAGGTCCGTCTGCCTACTGGCAAATTATCACCTTCATGCTTTGGTATAAAACAGCAGTTTATTGTTTATATCTATATATATATAGTTCAATGGCTAAACCTCCACCTATTATGGCAAAGCATAGGGTTCAGTGAAAATTAACTGCAATATCTTTTTTAATAATTTAACATTTTGATTGCTGTCTTTGTCCGTCTTTAGCAGAAAGTAAAGTTTTGTAAGTTATAATAAAAAATAAGAAAAAGAATTTCTAGCAAAAAGTTACATTAGAAACATTGTCCTTTGTGGTAGTTTAACTTAATTAGTACTGTTAACTTTCATTTATTGTAATACCTGTACTTCATTTATTAAAATGTATAAATAATAAGAAAAGAGTTTTTAATAATTTAAAAACTCTTTTTACAGTATGGAATGTTTGACCTCAAATTTGCCAAGTTTTTTCCTCTAGTGAAGTATGATATTGATACATATAGTGATATGTGTGATATGATATATATACAATGAAGTGACAAAAGTCATGGGATATCTCTTAATATCGTGTCGGCCCTCCTTTCACCCGGCGAAGTGCAGCAACTCGACGTGGCATGGACTCAACAAGTCGTTGGAAGTCTTCTGCAGAAATATTGAGCCATGCTGTCTCGATAGACATCCATAATTGTGAAAGCGTTGATGAAGCAGGATTTTGGGCCCGAACAGACCTCTCGATGATGTCCCATAAAGGCTCGATGGGATTCATGTCGGGCGATCTAGGTGGCCAGATCATTCGTTGGAATTGTCCAGAATGTTCTTCAAACCAATCGCGAACAGTTGTGGCCCAGTGACATGGCGCATTGTCATCCATAAAAATCCCATCGTTGTTTGGGTACATGAAGTCCATGAATGGCTGCAAGTGATCTCCAAGTAGCTGAACATAAGCATTTCCAGTCAATGTTCGGTCCAGTCGCACCAGAGGACCAAGTCCATGCCATGAAAAAACAGCCCACACCATTACAGAGTGAATGACTGAACAGTGACCAACTGAACTGACCAACTTGAACAGTGCCTTGCTGACAGTTTGGGTCCATGGCTTCGTGGGGTCTGCGCCACACTCGAACCCTACCATCAGCTCTTACCAACTGAAATCGTGACTCATCGGACCAGGCCACGGTTTTCCATTCATCTAGGGACCAACCGATATGCTCACATGCCCACGAGAGTCGCTGCAAGCGATGTCGTTCTGTCAGTAAAGGCACTCGAGTCGGTCTTCTGCTGGAATAGCTCAAGAAAGCCAAATTTCTCAACACAGTTCTAACAGACAAATCCCTTGTACGTCCCACATTGATTTCTGCGGTTATTTGACGCAGTGTTGCTTGTCTGTTAGAATTTACGACTCTTTGCATACGTCGCCGGTCTCGGTCGTTAAGTGCAGGCTGTCGACCACTGCGCTGTCCATGGTGGGATGTTATGCCTGAAATTTCATACTCTCGGCACACTCTTGACACAGTGGATCTGGGAATGTTGAATTCCCTAACGATTTCCGAAATGGCATGACCCATGCGTCTAGCTCCAACTAACATTCCGCGTTCAAAGTCTGTTAATTCCCGTCGTGCGGTCATCATCACGTCAAAACCTCTTCACATGAATAACTTGAACAGAAATGAAAGCACTGCGCATTTATACCTGTTCTAGGCGATGCTACTGCCATCTGAAAATTTGCATATTGCTATCCCATGACTTTTGTCACTTCAGTGTATAAGTGTGATATGATATGTGATACATATAGTGATTAATATTCAGATTGGTCAGTATGTAGACATAGCATATTACTTTTTAATTAATAGATTATAACGATATTCAAATATAGATCGAATTAGAAACAGAAAACATATCTAATTGAGTTCTAATACGCTGGTGTTCAAAAATTAAAACATAATTCCCAAAATGTAAGCAAATATTAGCACATTTTTTCGAAATCACTTGTGGAGAATAATTTGTTGAAAGTGAAACATTGTTGGAAAACATTTCAGTCTATGCCATTGTGTTCAAAACATTTGCACATTTTGGAACACTGAGAATATGGCTCTTGTGGCTTAGGCAGTTGTGATATGTGACGGCCAAAAAAATACAGATATAAAAATTCTTCAGCATTGTATTTATCTGTTATGAGGTGCTATCTGTCCTGACTTCACATTCATGTGTCTTGTTACTGTGCACGCCTGATTGACAACTTCTTTGGAAGGAAAAATATTCAGCGAATACTATGGTCTGTTTGCTCATCTTTCTGAAACCTATCAATCATATGCAAGATAAATTGTGAGCAAAAAAGATCTAAAGAAGTCTATTTTTAAAAGTCACAAAATTTGCAGCTCTCACATTTTGATAGTTTTAAGCCTACAACTTGTCTATAATGCCATAACAAGTATGGGAAATAGTTATGCAGCTTGCCTGAGTACTAGAGGTGATCACCTTTTATTTAGTTTGATAGGATTTACTAAAGTGTAAACTCTTATGCTCAGTTTTTTTTTCAAACTGTTTCTTTGTATTATAAAAGTGATTATTATATTTTCTTTGCGTTTTATTCTTATTTTATAACTGTTTTGTACTTGCATATCATGTTTCCTGCCATTCTGACTTAAATTTCCATTTTTCACATAAATATCAATTATACTTAACTTTTGGACACCAGTGTATGTCTTATTGTAGACAATAGTAATTCGTTATTCATGCCATATTATTAATCTGTTGATGTGTCTTATTTATCTTCCCCACTTATTATTTTTTCTAACTTATTTGGTGGAAAAATAGAAATACAGCAGGAAATGAAATGTATGGCAATGAATTAATTGGTCAAACAAACCTTTTCAAAAATTTATTTAGTTTTGTTCATATTAGAGCAATAATCTACATAACTATATATATAGAGAGAGAGAGAGTATGAATATAGATGCATGTATGTGTTCTAATAAAATTAAGAACTACTAAGTCTTTTTATTTTTCTCAATTTATTACTTTTTATCTGCCTTGTAGCCAACAATTGCAAAAGAATTCTAATTAGTTTTTTTAATTAAAAATTGTAATTTTAGTATATGATAACAAGGAATAACATCATAATAACAAAGGATTTTATTGTTTTAATATTTTTAAAAAGTGAAGAGAAATATCCATTTTGTAGCAATTTATTTTTGTAATGAAATTTTATATTAGTGTCAGTGCTTGATAAAAAAATTACTAGATAAAATAAATCAGTATACCTTTTTTGTGTATTTTTCATATTTTGAAATTAGAAAATATTTTAAAAATAATTTAATGAAAGAAGGAATTAACTTAAAACAAAATTAAAATAGAGAAGACAAAATAAAATGTTGATGATGGATTAATTTATGAATATTTTACTTCTTAGAATGGTTAAGTATTAAAGGGGAAATGTTTTTGTTAATAATTGTCATATTAAATGTCTCATTGTTTTTAATATCTGTTTGTTAATTTTAATATTATATTTAAACAAATCAGATTATGATTTTTATAATAAAACTATATTTTATTTTCTGGAATTGAGTTTAGGATCTTTTCAATGTAGAAACCTTTTCATATACATATGCTTAATAATACTTTCTCTTATACATAAATGTATAAAAGAAATTAATGAAATTTAAATTGTAATTAGATATACCCACCACAATGTTATTTTTAGAAATATTTTTATCTCTATGCAAAATAAAAGATTTGTTTGTCTATTTTATTTCCTAAAACTTTAAAGCTATATAACATCTAAATTTTTCATTTTTAAAAAGGACTTTACCTTTTTTTTATCTGGTGTGCAACCAAAAACTGCAAAAAATTCTTATTCATCTGTAATGAAATAAAAGTTTATTTTTTAATGTCAACAGATGGAGGCATTAACTTTTGTCAAAGAATTATGAATGGAAATTGATGTTATTGCTTCCATCTGTTTTTTAATATTTCTTATGATCTTTATTTAATATTTTGCACTAAGATTGTTTTTATATTCGACTTTTGAGTTTCCATATGACATTTCATTATTATGTTTATTTTACTAATTTCTATAGAAATTCCTTAAAATATAAATTTATTCCCGGAGCTAGTGAATTAATTGTGCTTCTTTCGAACAATTGTTTCTTCATGAAATTATTTGATTGGAAAAGAATTGCATTTTTTTATATTCAGGAGTCAAGAAACATCATATCTGTTAATTACATAATAAAAATATTATTTGTCTTACTGTATCTATTCATTATTTCTAGTTAATATTCAGTAATATATTAAATGAATATAAAATGCTTTTAAAAAAAAAAAAAAATTTGTGCTTAGGAGGATAAGCGCGTTGCAACTCCAGAATTTGAAAAGGATCGCAGTCAAACTCGAAGTCCTAGGAAGAGCAGCAGTCGCAGTTTGAGCAAAGAAAAGACAAGATTATATGACAATGACAGTGATCGCAGTGTTAGTAGAAGCAAATCTCGTTAAAAGATTCATGTATCTTCTTAATCATTATTCATTACTTTTTTTTCATATGCATATTATGTAATGACCCTTCTTAATATAGGGCTATGTGAATGTATTTATGTAGGTATCATTATTAATGGATTTTCTTTTTATGTAACCTCAAATATAGGTATGAAATTAGAAAGAATAAACTTTTTTTAATGTATCTTGGTATTTTTCTTTATCTAAATTTTATTTAACAAATGATGTATGGTATAAGTTGTTTATTTTTATTTTTTTATTTCCAATGACAGATTATGAACAGTTACAGCAAAAAAAGAACAACGGGGAAAAAAAACATACAACAACAAAATAATACAACAAATACAAAAAAACATGCTAAAACAGAATTCATTAATCTAACAATAATGCCAAGTTGCAGATCTTTTAGCCACTAAAAAGTGTTACCAGGTGCACCACGGGGAGGTAGATCTTCTGCTCACCCAGTATGGTATAAGTACATTGTTTTTTCTTTTATATTCTTTCTTTTCTGCCTTAAAAAAATTCTTACAAACTGCAAATAAATTTCTTTACTTCAGGAGATTCCAGTAAAAAGGTAATGCATCATTAGAAAAATAGGTTTGCTACCCCTTACCACTCAGATTTGGTTGCAATGGATTATAATATAATTCAGATGTGTTTTAAAGTTAATATTTCTTTCTGTGAGGAAAACTGGTAGAATTTTGGTTCTGCTGGAATCGTAAAAGTTTACCATAAAAAAAAAAATGATTTGGGATTTCTCCAAGATTCATATTGTTTCAAAAGTATGAGAATGTGTTACTGTGTTGTCAGTGTATTTTTAATGTAAAATTATTTAAGTATTAGATACAAAGTAATAATTATTTTTTGCATTCTTATTATGGTAGTAGCACATGATTTGCCTCAGACAATCATCATAACAGATTTGCCTTTTTTTTTTTTTTTTTTTTTAAGTCTTTTTATACAAGGAATCCATATTCATTATCATATTTAGTTTTTAGATAAACAAAATTTGTTGTCTGTTTTTTTACATTAATTCCAGTGTTTTCAGCTCCATTGCTCATTCATTAAAAACAAAAATGCCTTTATTGCAGTTACAGGCAGGCATACATCTAATATTGGAGGCATATATCTATACAGGAGACGGGCATCTAATATTTATTCTTTGCTCAAGACAGTTAGGGTATTTTATGATTTTGAATAAAAGCTGAGAATGCAGACTTATAGAATTCATAGGTATTTGTAGGATATATTTGAAAACTATGCACAAAATTAGACGTATTTAAATTTTATTCACTGCATTTGTTAGCAAACAGAACATATACAATTCATTCATACCATAAAAATGACGATCCTCATTTTGTGTTGCTATACTTCTATCACCTTGTCTTGATTATCAGTTAAATAGCAATTCCTTAGCATAGCTGCCAACTGTTACACATTCTTGTAAATCTTTCTTTCAGGTTTGATATAGCCCAACTGGCGTACCGTTTACGGAGTACCAACAGGGGGAAATACCCCTTAAACCTCCTCATCTTAATTCATAAATATACTTGGAATTTTAAATGGCTGCTTAATTATTGTTAGTAAAAATAAAAGATAAATGTTTCTAAATTCAAATTAAGTAGGTACTCAAAAAAAAAAAAATAAAAATAAAAAAAATAAAATACTATTTATAAAAAAGTAAGATAAAAAATAAAAGAATTTAAAAGTTAAGTTTTAAAATCGGTACAATTAGGGACCAGTTGTCGATGCCTTGTACTGTTGCAAAAACGTAAACAAACCCTCCAACCCTTTGTTTACTAATCACTGATTGGAAATTATGCATGAACGGTGAGAGCCAATAGGAGCATCTGAAAGGTAAAAGGTTATACATGGTACAAAATACAAAAAATCCCCACACAAAAAAAAAGGCCGATCACAGAACCGTGATTCTTTTTAATTTTCTTTTTATAATTTTTATTTGGTTTTCAAACTTTTATACTTTTTATTTGATTTTCGATTTTATAATTTTTATTTTTATTTTTATAATTTTTATTCTAATCCTTTTATTTCCTAACAAAAAAAAAGGGGTAAAAAAGCGTACGAAAAATAAAATAAAAACCTAACTTAATTACCAGTCGGAAAGTCATAAGAATAAAGTTAAAGCACAACGTAGCAGTAAAAAGGGATAGAAAAGGAACAGGATTCTGATCTGAACCCTCAACCTCGCGGTCAAAGATCCGAATCTTTACCCCTGCGCCAGTTCTTTTTAAATTAAAGGATCAATTAATTTTAAGCCAAAGTAAATCGTCAGATACGCATTGAGATAAATTCTCAATGAGCAAGGCTCACCCCATTACCTGAACTCGCTTGCGCTTGTTCAGAATAACAGCCATGGTGCTTCTTAAGTTTAGGAAAGCACTCATAGGAGACGTCGTAGACTGCCCTTGGTCTTTTTTGAGAGGATTTCACACCTGGGTGATAGGTTGGCAGACGACGGATTAACTCATTGCTAATCTGAGGACATTTTTCAAGAAAATTCTTTGAAATTTTGATAATGTAATCAGGAATAGGCTCGACGTCTAGATCTCGATGGAGGATCTTACGACGAACGAACCATGGTGCGTCAGCAATCATAGCCAGGTGTTTATTTTGGAATACCTGGAGTCTCTTTATATTTGTGAGCGAGGTAGAGGCCCAGATAGGGCTACCATAGACCAGGATAGGTCTAATGATAGATTTGTAGAGCAGAAGCTTGTGTTTGATCGCAAGCCTACTCTTTCGAGAAATTAGGCAGTGGAGTTTAATACTCGCACCAGTTGCTTTAGCAACTGTATTCTTAATATGGGTATTGAAAGACAATTTTGGGTCTAGAAACAACCCCAGGTATCTATATTCAGTTACCCAGGGGACGGGCTGGCCAAAAAGAGTGATACTCCCTAATGGAGAAAACGCGATCTTCCGAGTAAATAGCATACAGGCTGATTTAGTGGCGTTTACTTTAATTTTCCAGGTGGTTAACCATTTTTCTAAATTATAAACTGAATATTGCAAGTCTTTAACAGCAAGCTGAGGTGATTTGTTCTGTGTGGCTATCGCCGTATCATCAGCGTAGCAGAAAAGAGAGGTTTGGCAATCTCTCGGAATGTCGTTTATATATATGTTGAAAAGGGCGGGCGCTAATAGAGACCCTTGAGGAACTCCCCCTTCTATTGGTCTGGTTGAGGAAGTAACTCCACCTACTTTGACTAAGAAAGCTCGGGACTGCAGGTAGGAGCAAAGAATCTTAATAATTTGGGGTGAAAAATCAAGTCGCATGAGCTTGAATAATAAGCCATTATGCCAAATTTTATCAAAGGCCTTGGCTACGTCCAAAAATAATATTCCCGTAGATTTGCGTTCGTTAAAGCCGTCATGAATCAGCTCTGTCAACCTAAGTAATTGGTGACAGGTTCCTAATTGCTTCCTGAAACCAAATTGTTCAGGTATGATTAAGTCATGAAGATCGCAATGCTGATTCAGGCGTTTAAGTAACGCAGATTCGAATATTTTGCTCAAGCTACTAAGTAGTGAGATAGGACGGTAATTTTGAGGGTAAGCCAAGTTAGCACTTGGCTTAGGAATGGGGCATACTACGGCGGTCTTCCAGCAAGCTGGGAAATGACAGATCCTAAGTAGAAAGTTAAAAAGAATGGTAATATACAGAACGAATTTAATAGGAGTGGACTTTAACATGCGATTGCTAATAAGATCCAGACCAGGGGATTTATTATTCTTGAAGTGTCTGATAATTTCACAGACTTCTTTAGGAGTAATTAAATCTAAGTTGTTGACATGTGGTTTTTGTAAGAAGTCTGTGACTGTAGTGTTGGCGTGTTCGAAGAAATTTTTATCTTCAACATCGTGATTGAGTTCAAATTGAGATTTGAGGCTGTCTGCGAGCAGTTCCGCTTTATCTTCTGGGGAATAAGCTGCTCGGCCGTTGGCACCCTGCAAGGGCGGAATGTTGTGGTATTGTTTGCGTAGGAGGGAACATTTCTTCCAAAGTGATGTTGACTCAGGCGTTAGGGCCTCTATGTCGTCTTGCCAGCGTTGCTGTGTAAAGACGGTGATGGCTTCTCTGATGTCTATTAGAGATTTGTAGTAATGCCGTAGGAACTCAGGATCTCTCGTCCTTTGCCACCTACGGCGGTAATAATTCCTAAGTTTGATATTATCTTTTATATGTTGAGGAAATCTTTTCGGTGGAGGTTTGAATTTGGGGGAAGAACTTTCCTGCAGACATGTGAGGTAGATGGTGCTTAATTCATTTATTCTGTTATCAGCATCTGCTGTTGTTTTTAGACTGAAACTTGGAAGTTTTTTACTATCCATCACATGCCTGAAGTTCTCCCAATTAGTGTTTAACTGATTGGGAACTTTCAGTGATTCAGGGCTGGTGTCCAGGGTGAGTAAAACGGGGAGGTGATCAGAATCTAAATCTGTAAGCACCTCAATATCATAATTAAAGGGGATATATTTAAAGAAAGCAAGATCGAGTACATTACCTCGATGATTATTATTTCTAATGTCAATTCTAGTAACTTTAAGGGGGGGAACAACTTTCACGCCTCTTTGACTTTGGAGGAAACGATTTAGGGTAAAACCATATCGATTAGAATGTCCAAAGTTCCAAGAGGAGTGAAGAGCGTTAAAATCACCAGCGATAATCACATTATTTCCCATTTTTAAAAGCTTATTGAAGTCCTCCACCGGGAAACCACCTGGACGGCTAGGCTTAACATATGCAGAGATAATTTTTATCGGCGGATAATTACACATTTTAATTTCAATTATTGTAGCATCTATGGAATCTAAATTAGGAGTAGGAAGGCTATGGTGGTGAATACTATTTTTAACGTAGATACCTGTACCGCCACTTACTCGGGTAGGATGCTGATTTGGTCTATCAGTACGATAGAACCTGTAATTAGCGATCAAAGGGTTATAACCAGGAGACAATTTTGTTTCCTGAACCAAGAACACATCAAGATTCTGCTCTGCTAGGAACTCCCTAACCTCGTGAATTTTGGAACGTAACGAGTTAGCGTTCCAGAAACATATTGAAAGAGACCCAGACCCGAAGTGAGTTAAGCCGTGAGGAACTGACTTTCGGAAAGGACGTCGGTATACGCCTCAAAGAGGTGATACGTCATGTCGAATCGGTTGAGTGAATTCCTCATTTTATCTTTTGCTAGCCCAAATGCTCGCAATATAATCTGACTGTGCGATGGATTATCTCTTACGAGGTCCATCAAACACTGAAAGATCTCCGTTAGCGAACACTCCGAGGAGGGCTGAACGGGTGCGGAGCTATTCGTGATAGCAGCAGACAGCGGCTCTCTAGCTACGATTGGCTGGGGGGCGGGGCCTACAGACTTTTCTTCGTTCCCCTGGCGGAGAATTTGGGAAAAAGCCATTGCAGGCTGGACATTCCGACTGGTAAAGGTCGTTGGTTGCGTCCTGGTAGGAACCTTTTGTACAGGTTTTGATGGGGTGGTGGGCTTAAGATTTTTATTATTAATTTGCTTTTTTGCTCCATTTTTTTGCTCCATTCATCCGCGCCAGTTCGCGGCATGTGCTCCTCCACAATTACAGCATAAAAGTGGCTGGTCCAGCGGTAATGTACATTCCTTAGCCCTATGAGGGCCAGCACACTTGACACAACGTGTTGGAAGACGGCATACTTCCGACGAGTGGAAGTAGCCCTGACAATTCCAACAAACAGATGGGCCCGGTTGCCCTCTGTAGCTCTCGACACTTACTCTGAGACCGAGGAGAGTAGAGAGGCTGTATATCTCCTCTGTTTTCGAGGATGGAGATAATTGAACATAGAGTAGGGGCATAGGTTCCCTGGTTCTGAATTTGGACATCCGAGCTAGTTTAATGATTGGGAATTCCAAAGCTCGGAGTTCGGTCTCTATGTCTTCTACGGGAGTGTGACCAGGGAGACCTCGGATCACGACTTTAATAGGTCGGTCCTTTTGAAGCATTAATGACTTGAAAGGCGTCCCGTCGCTTTCAAGTATTTGAGCCAGGGTCCTGTATTCAGACTCGTTGTCGACCGTAATTCTTAAGAATTGGCCGGACAGTTTAGCCTGGATACTAGGTACCTGCACGCGTAACTGATTCAGTGTATACCACCACTTGCCCTTAGCGGACACAAAGAATGGTGGTATCCTGTTTACCCGCTTTAATTGTGGAGGAGCCACAGTTTGGTCGGCAGCCAACGTTTTGTTAGGGGTGTTAGTAGGGGCAACTAAAGAAAGCGCAGCCATATTTACCCGTTTTTTTTCTTTTTTTGAGACGACGGTGACGAAGCCATCATCAGGAGTTGGAGAGGAGGGTGCCTTCCTCTTAGGTTTGGGAGCAATGCCTTGCTGTTGTTGAGGCAAGGCTGGAGCAGGAGTGCTTTGTTTCTGAGGCAAAGCTGGAGTAGGAGGAGTAGTGGTAGCGGCAGCGGCAGCTGCTTGTTGGGCTTCAGCTGCTTGTTGAGCTTCGGCCGCAAGTTGGTCGCTTAGCTCCTTTGCTTTTTTTAGCTCAGCGAGCTCCTTCTTAGTTGGAAGGTGGGAGGCAGGCACTCCAGTGTACATACAGATAGCCCTGATACGGCGGGAACACTCTTCAATAGTAAGCGAGGCTCTTTCCCACGTGGGCGATTTTATGTTGGTTGCAGCACTCTGGTGTTTTTGCACTTTGAGCATCAGTGCCGCTGCTTCCTTCATTAATCCCTCAAAGTATAGGATGTGCTCCGGGGTGGGGTCACTCAAGCGGCGAGGTGCCGGGTGGGTGAAGAGATATTCTGTGTTGCTGAGTTGCTCAGCTGTAACAGTTTGCGAAGTGTCCATATTGGTGTCATCATTGTTGGTGGTGGTAGGATCACGGGGTAGGCCTTGCTCATGGAGCGGAGGGCTCTCCGGAGAGGTAAGGTCCGGTGGTCCGGACGACGATTGACTCATCAGTGAAAAGTTCAAATTAAAATTAAAAATTTTAAAATAGCAAGATGAGTTGTATGAAGTTGTGAAGAATCGTTTCCGATTACAGTATCTACACTATGGTAGAAAGCGCAGGTCAAAATCTGACCACAGTCCCAGTTTGAAGAGCGAGCGTCAAATGCGACCTCATTCAGTGGCTGCTAGAACAGGAAATCAAAGAACTGGGAAAATCAAAATAACTGGGAAAAAAATCAATTTTTTTTTTTCCGTTTGATAGCAGGTAGGAGTATGAATCGGAGTGATTCTCTCTTACTCCCTCTAATAGCAATGGTGTTTGAGTTCTGCTTTTATAATGTTTCTGCTGGCGGTAAGGTTTACTGGTTGCATCAACGTTTGTCATAGGGCGAAAAATTTTTTTTTTAATTATTCAAGTTTATATCGTGGCGCCATCTATTGTTAGGAACAAATAGAATAAATAATTTTTGAACATATACTACTAAATGTTTCTACAATAACTATTTCAAATAAATTATTAAATATGAACTAATTTCAAATTTTATTAATATTGTAAATTTATTACTGTAATTATCATTTGTAAAGTTTACACCACCATGCATAATTATTTTTTATTTTCTACAAAGTTTTAAATTTTTCTCTACACCTAATGTTTTATTTGTCCCTATTTCATTTATTATCTTGTTAAATATTGAAATTTTAAAATAATTTAATTTTAATAATAATTTACAAATTAGCTGTAATTTATCATTTGAAGGATTAAAGCAATTCTTTATTTTCCATTAATTACTGGAACTGAATTTCTTAAGCACATTTGTTTTCCACAAATGTGCATTCAAAATTCAGAAAATTTTTGTTGTTAGAAATTCTACCACTTAGTTATACCTAGAAATAATAAAATTCTCAAAAATAGAATTTGTTGCATAATATTTAAAAGCATATTTATGACATTTATCTGTTATTTACTTACACATAATTATTGTGCATTCTCCTTATGCCATGACATATTGGGTTTTTTTGTGTTACATTGTGTGTTTTTTTCAAAAACTGGATGCATATAATTTTAGGTTTCATCTTTAAAAAAAACACTACTTTTGCTTTATGCAAATAGAAATAACCTATCGTAAACATATATTCTTTTTTTTTTTTTTTTTTTTCCTTACTCAATTGAAACTCGTATATTCTTGTTACTTTTAAATTTTAAATGAATATTTTATTTTTTACTACCATTTATTTAAAAAATAATTTGTATAATTAAATAACATATGTAATGTAAAAATAGCATGCCAAAAGAAAATTCAGAGAAAAAGTAATATATTTTTTCTATTAAATAATTGAATAATCATATTTTTAAATGAAATCCATTAAAAATTTATACAATACTTCATTAAAAATATTCATCCTAAGAATTCTAAGAAGTTCGAAGTTGCAAGAAGGATAAAGAAAAATTTTTAGCCTTTAAAAATACAAAAAGTATAAATATATCCATTCATTACTGAAATGTATCCAATTTATTAATTTATATATTTATTAATATACATTAAATAAAAAAAATTTTTATCTATGCATTAAATAAAAATTAATTTTTATCATTTGATTGTAACTCTAATTTTCTTCTTATAATAAAATAATAAATAGTAGTTCTTTTGAATTAGTTTCATATTGAATTTCAAATATCATATGAAATGCTTGAGTTTAATTTAATTTTGGTGCAAATCATGTGATTTTATTTCATATCAATTTAAGATTGGTAAATAATATAAAATTAATTCATATATGCTTTCAAGTCTGAAGAAGAACTGTTAATGTAAAAATATACTGCTATGAAACCACACACAGAGAGAAAAATCTACTACAAAAATGCAATTTACACGCTATGAAAGTCATTTGATTTTCCACCCCTGTGAATATCAGCCTGGGTGATTATATTAATTTTTTCTCCATAAATTATTTTTTACACATACATAAGAGTTACTTTTTTTAGGTTAATTTAAATATGAAAACCGTTTAGTAGGAATATTGATTATCTTTTTATGTAAACATTAAAAAAAAATCATGTATATGTTTTCATCACATAAAAAAATTAATTAATTTGTGAAGAAACTAGTAGAGTTTTAATGAAAATTTCTTTTCTTATTGGAATAAGCTGTTGTAAATATCTTATATTGAAAGCCATATTAAGATTTTTTTTTTTTTTTTTGTTAGAATTGAATTTCTTGTAATCAAATTTAACTAATGTACAGGATTTATAGTTATATCCTCTTTATGCAGTGAAATTACATTTGAGTGGAAAAAATACCTAGTGGTTTAGAAATGTTTACTTACAGATTCATCTTTTAATCCAGCACAAAATATATCTAAGATTATGTAATGTTTTACTTATAAAATTGATTTGCATGATATAAAGTTCAGTTATATTATAAAATCTTTATTAAAATTGTTTTCTGTATCTAAATAGCATTTTGAATAAGTTTATATTTATGTTGGTAATTGAAATACACAATATGTGTTCTTTCTGGCAGGAATATTGAAACAACTTCTGTTGGCGCAACAATTCCATTTTTTTTGTCACTTACATATAAAATATTGACCAATACAATTATATATATATATGTTTAAACATATATAACATAGATAATATGATCTGTAAGTTCATTACTAAAAGATCTTATTATCTCTGCTTATCAGTACCAAAGACAATAGGTGCTCCACTATTAATAATTATTCTATATTATTATAATTTTCCATGACCAAAAAATTCATGGATGTATATTCAATGTGATGAACATTATTCTCTTCATACTTCATGTAGACTCATTTAATAAATAAGTAGCATTATATATATGCTGAAATGGTACATAATGTGGCTAAAGTTAGACAAGTTACCATGAATGGAGAATGGTCTCTGTTTTCAACCAGGAAGCAAAACATCTTTTAAAATAAAATCAAGAAAGGAAAGAAAAATAAATTATAATTTAAAAAACACGCTTTTACAGTTAATCAAACTAAAAAGTAAAAAATAATTGTTAACATAAGAATAAAATTACTGACGAGAAAATGAATGTCCCTGTTCTAAAAGCGTGGGGCGCTTTGTATGACATTTTAAAACTAACTGCATTTCGGAATGAAACTAGTGAAAAATTATAACGATTGATATCGGGCACCCCACGCTTTTAGAACAGTGACATTCATTTTCTCGTCAGTCATTTTATTCTTATGTTAACAATTATTTTTTACTTTTTAGTTTGATTAACTCTAAAAGCGTATTTTTTAGTGTTTTTAAACTATAATATTTAAATGAGGTCCCGGTACGGAGGACTGGAACTATAGTTCTTACAATAATTTAATTGTGAGTAAAACAAAGTCTAAATGTGAATATGTCGAGCCAGCCAGGATTCGAACAGGTAATCTGATCCGTCGTCAGGCGCGTTATCCGTTGTGTCACTGTCCCACTTAGGTTTGAATATCTTTACTGGATACTTTCATTCTGCATGGGTTAAATTGCTCTTCATAAGTTAAAATAAAATCACTAATCCTGGCGATCTTAATCATGATGAGATAATAAACTTATCAAAATATTTTATTGTCGTCGGTCCTTGATAAGTCTACAACGTTTAAATTAAATCTGATCGCTTAAAGTTGGGCAAAATCGATTCAAAGAGTCCAATGATATCAAGAGTCCAAACTGAATCCAAAGAGTCAGTTATAAACAAACATACAGGTGAAACTAATAAAAGTAACTTGTAAAAAACTTGCTAAACTTGTAAAAGCTTATTAAAAAGAGACAGATCTCCAGAGGAAAAACTGATGCGCCGATCAAGATGACTTTCCAAAGGCCGTGTGTTTTAATCACTAATCCTGGCGATCCTAATCATGATGAGATAATAAACTTATCAAAATATTTTATTGTCGTCCTTGATAAGTCTACAACGTTTAAATTAAATCTGATCGCTTAAAGTAGGGCAAAATCGAGCCCAAAGAGTCAGTTACATACAAACAAACAAACATACAGGTGAAACTAATAAAAGCGTATTAAAAAAAGGCATTGCACTAGAAGTTATCCTAATGTAATGAAATTTCTTGTATACAAATACCTTTCTATCTACTGTGCAAATGGTTTAATTTTGGTGGACAATGAAGAAAAGGCTAGAGCTCCTGAGCATCATAAATTAGTTTTGGATGGTGTATAAAAAAAAAAATTCATGTTCTAATGGGCAACTGCCATTCGAATTTGTATAGTATATATCACCAATCCAAGGGAGGAAAATGTAGGATATTACTTAATAATAAATTCCTACTAAAATTTATTATTATATAAGGAATTGATAGTATTAAAGCAATTTATAAATTAAAAACCAAATATAAATGAATAAACATAATGAAGATATCATTGAGTATCGTATAAACTAAATCCACTTTCCTATGTTGACGATTTTTTTGTATCTAATAATTTTTTACAGAAATGTAATTGTTAAAAAGGGGGTGGGGGTGATAGCTCGATACTTAGAGAAATGCCAACATTCAACTATATTAGCAGGAATTATTGAATCGTAGCAGAACACAGCATCCATGACTTTAGCCAGAGTGAATACCGCTTGGAGGTCGCCACCAATTCATGCATGGTACGCCGCTAAATATCCTGGTATGTCCTTGCAGTGCTCCTGTCCTAGATCTGCTCGAACGGCTTTAGCTAGACTAAAGACTGGCCATACTAAGAGTTTGACCTTCAATGGAGACGAGAAGGCATATACCCTTTGTCATTGTTCTGCCATCGCGTCTCCCTCTCATCTCATCGATTGTATTGGTGCCTCTGTGAGGCCACTGTTGAATGAGGGGAGGACCGTTTACGATCTATTGACGCAGCATGATCTACTGGACTTGGTTTAGGATTCTAAATCAAGGGGATAGGCAACAACAACAACATAGCATCAAGTCTATTGGTTTAGAAAGACGAAAGAACATGAAGAAAGAGCGACTGTTGCAGCACCTGATTCATCATTATAAAGATACGAGGTGTAATTGACCCACTTATGATCGCAAAGACCATAGGTGACACAGACAGCAGAGCCAGAACTTACATGACTCCCGTTTTTCCTTTTCTTGTGATTATCGAAAAGTGCTTTTGTTGTAGTGAAGGACTAATTCGACACAAAAGTCCGCTGATCAGCGAAAACATATCTGGTGGCATCGAGAACAGAGATAAGATACTGTTTATCGCCACCCCACATAAATCGATATCTAGAAAATATAGTCTGGGATATCGGTTCATTTGATAGCTCGAACCGTTGTCATCTGTGACAATTTTACAACACGACAGTTGGCAACGCTCTTTTTTCCATTGTATTGCCTTTCCTATCAAGCCACTAAAACTTATAAATTTCAATTCTAATTTCCCACAACAATAATTTCTACTCGTTGTCATATACTTCCCTGATCTCCAGATCTCTCCTTAGTAAGAGCACATTAGGGGTTGAGGAGCAGGTACTACTGACCGAACCGGGATCTCGCTGATCTAACTCGATAATTGGAGAAAATTTAACATTTTGTCGCTAAGGTCATCTTTTTGCACACTTTAGCTAGTTAGACTACATCACGGATTCCGCACCACTAACAAACATCCATGCTACCGCTAGGATTTGAAGCTGAAACTTGTGGTGCCAAAGAGCTAAGCAACAAGCAATCAGGCTACTTCTTGATGGGGATAGCCTGATGGCCAATTGGCTAGCGCACTGGTCTTTGGTACCACAAGCCTTAGGTTCAAATCCTGGCCGGGGCATGGATGTTTGTTAGTAGTTCGGAAAGCACTTTAAACTGCAAGTCCCGGTCTAATTATCCCAAAGTGTGTACAAATTAACCGTAGAGCAACAAACTAAACCAATCTTCTTGCTATGGAATTTCCATCAACTCTACGAATCAACATATGAGCCAACCATATAACAGCATACGTGGCGGTCAGACGTGGGTTAACGGTTTTTTGATCGATTTACTATATGCTTTACTATATGTAAATAAAACATTAAAATGCTCTGAAATTTTATTCATTCCCTTTTTTTGTTTCCATATGCATATCTTCTACGAATTATCATCCAATTCGGATTGTCGGAGTTTCCTTATTATTTTTTTTCCTTGTCTTAAAATGTGTATAATAAAACTAATTATATGTTTCAGGACCGTTATGTAAAAGAGTTCTTTAACAATTCATATGAAGTGATATTTACTGTGTAAATCTTTCATAAATAAGGTGTTAACTGATTTAGTATTTCATGGAATGAAATATAACTATGAATGAAATATATCCCGAGTGATTATATCTGAGATTTTCATGAGTGATTATAATGAAGATAAAGACTCTTGTTTGCTGTATTTGGAAGACTGTCAATGAGATTATTCCTCAGTTAATGGTTAATTGTGATTCTCTGTACTTATTTAAAAAAAAAATTACTTTAATGATTTTACGTTTATGGTAATTTATCGCTCATAGATACGTATAAATTTTGACGTAAATGTAAGTCATTACGAATCCCTTAATCCCCTAAGAATTTGTATTAAAAGGGTACTTTATAAGAGATGTTTTCGTTTTCAATAATTCATGTTAATGTATTTCAACATGAATTATTAAAATTGAGATTAAAATTATTGAAATTTTTTTTCTTAAATTACAATTAAAAAAAAAAAAAAATCAAACTTCCTTTTTGATATTTGCCTAATGATATATAAAGTGAAATGCATAATAATGAAGCAACCTTGATTGACCTTGAAATCTATTTTGATAAACATGACAAGATATTTTTAAAAGCTTTTCAACTTAAATGAATGTGAAACACATTAAAAAATTTTTAAAATTTTTTTTACTTATCAAAATTCTCACTTTTATGTTTAGTTTCTGGTCAATCATGAAAGCTGAAATAAGAGAATTTTAACGGGCTCTCATTTCTTTACATTTCATTGTATTAAAACACAATGCTATGAGATGCATTAGGCAAAAATTATTGTATCATAGAAATTTATTTACATAAAAGCAGGAAAATATCTTTCAAGAAAATTATAAAATATAAAAAATGTATCCCACGACTCTTAAATTTGATCATTTAATTACAATTAAAATTTATTTATCAAATATTTTCAAAACTATTTTTTTTCCCTATTATATGAGCATTTCTAGCAAGAATTTACATACATTGAAAAATTTTATAACATTAGGAAATATAAATTTATTTTACATTTAAAAGTATTATAATATTTTAAATACGATAAAATCCAAATGCATTTAAGAAGAAATAATAGTCTTTGTTTGAAGAGATAAAACAATTGAAAATTTTATTAATGGAAACAACTATTTCCCATTATGTAAACAAACAGAAAATCAGATTTCAATTAGTTTTCTTCCTTTCTAACATAAATCATAAAGATTAGCCTCTCAGAGAAATATTTAAATCTAAGATATAGGCAATAAGTTTTTCTATTGGTTTTAAGTACTATTTTTTCTTCATTTTTACGTCAATCATAAAAATTGCCCTTTTCGGGAATTGAATTTCAATGTAAACTATAGAATACACGCAATAAGTAGTTCGATTAGTTGTTAAGATTAGTTTTTAAAGATTGTTTCGTAAATCATAAAGATTGCACTCTTGATAAATTTGCTTTCCAATGTCTTTCATAGACGACAAGCAATAATCACTGACTAAAGATAATTTCTTAAAAAACATGTATTTTGAGATGGAAAAAGCATGATTTGTTTATTTTAAATAATGGCCATAAATAAAATAAAATTTTAATAAATAATAAAACCAATAATAAAATTTTAGACCGGCCAAAAAAATTGGCGGGTCTAAAATTGTATTGTATAAAAGAATTTTTTTAGAGAAGTATTAATATGCTTGACGAAATTAAAAATCAACCATATATTATTTCAATCCATTAAGTGTTTAAAAAAATTATTATTCTTTATTATATCTGAAAAATCATTGCACATACACACACACACACACACATACACACACACACACACACATACACATAAAAGAATTTACTACTCTCTTTGATATTAATGTTATCTAATTAATAAAGAAACGAATAGAAAAACTACCAAGTAAAAATGAAAGCTAATCATAAAGTAACAGACAATTCATCGATAATTAAAAAAACAATTCGATCACCAATAATTAAAAAAAATTTTTGATCATTAAAATTATTTTTATTTATATATTGTAATTTTAATTATTTGGAAATCCCTACGGAATTTTTGAATTCTCATAAAACTTAGCAATAAATAACATTATTTTTATTACATCATATAATAAATCTGTTAAATTTATTTTAATAAATTTTCCTATGCTAATTTTTTGTATTCAATAAATTGAAGAATAGAAAGAAAATTTTTAAAAAAATTTGCAAAAGAAGTTAAAATAAGAACAATTGTTAAACACTGAATTTTTCCCGAATCTTGTAGTCCCTTAGTACTTCCGTAGAAATTCTTAGAGTGAGTAAACAAGTTGCTGTTTTTTATCCAGCAAACAGGGTAAGTCGCCAACAATGTGACGCTAAGGCAATGCGCACTGGCATAGAATAAGTACGGTTCTTATACATTCCTTTGACGTTTCGTAGTTAAAAGTCTGACGTCCACGTGCGTGCGCATGCATTTGCGGTATGTTTACATATCAATAACAAAATGTTTTATTTCCGGTATATATTGCTCAGTATCCTTTAGCTCTGTGTAACGTTGCATTTTCTTCTGAAACTAGTCAGCATTATTTACTGCTGCCTAACTTGAAAGAAATTTTTTTTGTTGTATCGTTTTGATATATTATCATTTATTTTACTAATTTAAAAATAAATTCAAATTTATGCCTCTGTGTCTATCCAGGGCTTTTATGGTTTTTGACAAGGTAATTCATCAGATTTACCAAACTCAGTCAGTTGTCCGAAATACTGTTTCAATGGTGTTCACTAAGTAAGTCTGGCTATGTGTTTTCATTTCTATTTTTTTTCTTCTTATATTTATGAAATTAAAGATGATATTTATAGAAATGTTTATTATCAGTTGCAGTTTGATTTCAGGTACATGTTTGTTTTTGAAATAAATGTTTCGTTTAGGGTCTGTTATTTCACAATATATTATAGTTTTTAGCAGAATAATTTAGATATAAAAGAAAAAAAAAAAAAAAAAAAGCACATTAATTCATTGCACATTAAACAAACAGACCCTTTTACTTATGATAAATCTTAATATGTTAATGTTTTGTAAATTTGTAAAGAAGTATTTTAAAGAATGTAATTTGATATACTTAATAGATAAAGTGCTATTAATTAATCTGAAATATTACTGCTGTATTTCATTGTATTACATTCTTCTTTATCTATGAAATTTTTATTATTTACCTTTTATTAGTATTTATGATTTTATGTATTGATAACAGCAAAGTTTCAATATAAATTTATTACATGTTTTATGTTTTTCAATGTTTCTTTTTCAATATTTATAAAACTGTTATGTTATTTTTTTTGTAATAAAGTAACTAAAATGCTAAAACTGTTACATTAAGTTAAATTTAAAAGTAATGTATGATTAAACTACAGTTTGAGTATGAAAACAGTGTTGATTTCTGTTGGAGCATTATCTCTATTAACAATAGTAAATAATGTTTATAAACATTAAATTAAAGGTACTTTAAATTACATTCATATATTACAGGACAATCTGCAGAGAAAATGGGTATGTTTATTTGTGCACTTGTTTTATGGAAAAATATTTATATGTTTGATTATGTTTGCAGTCTATGAAATAAATAACATTTATTTTTATAACACTATATTTTTAATTTAATTGCAGTTTTAAAATGTCAAAAAAATAATACAGTCATAAAAGTACATTAGATTCAAATGAAAGTTTTATTTAAAAATATTTCCTTCAACATATACTTCATTTTTATTAACCCATTATTTATAAATTTTTTAGTAATTATATATTATTTATGTGATATGTAAAAACTTAATTTTACGATTAGAAATTTCTAAAATGAGAGAAAAATTAATGGTTTAAAAATATGTGTTGCGATTGGCTATGCAGAATAACAATTCAGTTAAACAAGATTTTGAAATTCATTTATGAATTACTGCCCCCCTTCCCCCCCACCACCTCAAAAAAAATTCCTTTTACACAGCATTTTTTTCATATATTCTGATATATATTAATTAAAACATATTTTACAATAGAAGTATTTGACATCTTATAAATTAATGTTACATAATGTTATTTTAAAAAATAAAAATTTTAATTTTTCAACACTTATTAAGTATCTATACAAACTGCACAAAGTGTTAATTTCAAATAAATATTTTGGTACATTCTTCAAATTAGCATAAAAAGTTTATTTTTCTGTATCATTAGATAAAGTGTATAAATGTTATTAAAATTGTGATTTCTAAGATTATAAGCTTTTGTGCTGTATTGAAATTTATTGCACGAGACTGAATGGATAAAAGTTAAATTGAGCATTGAATTGAATTGAGCACTTAAAGTTTGTATTGATTTGACATTGATGTCCTATTTTAATTATTATTAATCGATTTATATCGAGTATGCAAAATCCAAAATATACTTGTTCAGAATTAAAATTGAGTCTAAATGAAATTATCCTTGTTCTATTTAGTTAAGGAACAATTTATTTATGTAAGCATGTTTTTCATTTATTATGAGAGATTTTAGTATCTTTAAGAATTTTCATATATTTAACAGTGTTTGTTTACCATTTCTTAGATAGTTTCTATTATATCTGTAAGTTGTATTAATTACATGAAAGGTTTTTTTCAATGCTATTTCAAGTAAAGGTATTATTTGTAATAATAACATGTTGAAGAATATTAATTTAGTTTATATTTTATCTTTCATCATCCTAAGTATTTTTTTAAAAATTTGCATAATGTTTGGATAAACTGAGATAAAGCAGCTAACATAAGCATAAATCTTAAAGGACCCGTCAAAACAAAACAAATCAAATTAATTCAGTTAATTATCTTCCATATATTTTAAAAAATATTACTGCAAACTTTATTGCATTATTTTAAAATATTACTGCAAATTTTTCTCGTGATATATCTTTAAATTTAAATTTTTCTTATTTCCAATGTTATTTAATATTTAAAATTCATTTCTTCCCTTCCAAATTAGTGTATTATGTTCTTATACATTCCAATATACAACCATTAATTTCATATTCTCAGAATTTTTATCATTTTATAAAAATTTACGTATATTTATCCAAAATAATTTCAAAACAATATTATATAAGATTGTAATTATGTGTAGATATGTTTAAACAAATTCCAAACATGCAGTATAGTAAAAGAAAAATAACTTTTAATTATTTTATAGATTCTTAGTGGTAATCTTAAAGAGTATTTCAAAAAATTGAATATTTGTATGATATTGCATGTTTACATTTCTTATAATATGCAAAAAATCCTTCCTGTCCTAATGTTTTTTCCTTCTAATTCAAATGCATTCAATTCATATCTGACAGCAACAGTTCATATCTGAACTATTCAAACAATAATATGGTAATTCAGCTATAGATAGTCTTGCCTTGCTTTTTTTGAAATTTTTTTTCTATAGAAATAAATATTTGCTTGATTTCAGTAATTTGTTATTTATAGTTATTAATTGTTTATTTACTTTAATTTACTCAGAAATATATTTTATAAATTAATTTTATATTGTAAATTAATCGACATAATACATACTGGCCGGACGATACTTTTAGTTTTTTCGTCATTGCTGTTGATTTAAATTGGTGGCGAATTTGGTAATCTTGTCAACAACTTTGTTAAGGCTGCAGTAATTTTCAGCCTGGAATCCGCGGATTGTACTGTGTATTTATAATTGTGTACTGTGGATTTTGTAATTTTGTACTGTGGATTAAACATTGTAGTGTATCAATCCTGGATAGTGTATCAATCCAACGGATTACATTGTAGTGTATCAATCCTAACTTCCAGCAGACAAGCGTTCAATCGACTATTTTATACACCTCACAACAAGCTTAAAACAGCAAAACTTGTTACTATGGGACCTCGCTATGTATGTAGTTCACGTCATAGAGTAAACGTTAAAGGCTCGTTCCCACCGAGGCGAGAGGTGGCGACGCGACATGCGGCAGGGAAGAAAATTTTTTTGACCCGTTCACAGCGAAACGTCAGAAATAGCATTACACCTAGTGAAGTTCCGCTTCGAGTTGTAAGTTGGTCAACTCGAAAAGCGGTGGATTTCAAACTGGTTTCAGGCGAACTCGGTGGGGCTAGTGATTGGTCAACGCTTCACGATTAAACGCCTCATGCCTCGGTGGGAACGAGTCTTTACTCTTAGCTTGCTTTATTGCCGCGATAATTTATTTATATTTAATTTCATTTATTTGGATATTATGTGTAAATATTAATTTCTCTTAATTAAATGTTTGGATTTGAATAAGGAGACTATTTCTTTATACAATTTTTCTATACATGGTATAATCCAGCTACTATATGTTGTGATTTGAATACAGGACGATCAATGGACGTCATAAATTAACTTTTGACGCTGCATTTCAACCATCCAAACAAATAAAATTATGTTTAATTGTGTTTACAGTAGTTTTAGCCTGTACTATTTTCATTGATATTTATGATTAATAACGAATCAAAAACAGACTCTGAATTGAACCGAATCGCAGCTAAATCACAAGTGTTTTGGGCAAATAACCCCAAGTTTTGATTTATTCAATTTTGAAATTCTATTTTTGAAAAGTGGTATTATTGAAGGTTTTAGCGAAATGTAATACTATCATTGAGACACTCAACGAGAATGTTTAGATTTTTTTTTCTTTTGATATTCTCTAATCTGCCAAACGATATTAAATAGAATGTTCTAAAAATGCTTTATTAACCAGATTAACTGGCACGGAAGAATCTAGAAAGAAAAAAACTTCTATCTTGGCGACAAACGTTCATCTATTTAGGTTTGACTGCGAATTTGATATCGGAAGTGATCAAATCGCAGTTGTTTTAATATCTGCCAAGCATAAGCCATTTTATCCATCTGTAAAGATCCAAATAGCAGATAAAATTTTTAGTGTCTACAATTCATCGGAAGACTTTTTCTATTTCAAAAACTAATACTACCGTCATCAATGGAAAATTGAAGCGTTAGAAACAAGCATTGCTTCACTAAGGACAAAATTCGACGAATTTGCTGTTGACAATAGATCACGCTGCAGAGGATGCAGTATTTTGCAAAGCAGCCCATGTTTATCCTTCATCATCATTATCACCAGCAAAACTTGCTTTAATGGTAAATGCTTTCTACAAATTATTAGAATTCGGTGTTCAACAACATATTAATGTAATCTGGCAACATTTTGGATTCTTTTCAGTGCATCTACTATCAACACAACAAAACTATTCCACCTACGATCGAAAACTATTGGCTACTTATTTTCCATCAAGAGAGTTTATTGGAGAGTCATGAATTCATCTTACTCATTCACCACAAACCTTTCACATTCGCTTTTCTTCAAAAGTTGAATAAGTTATCTCCAAGACAACTGTAGTACATCGCACAGTTTAAAGTAGATGTCTAGCATATACCCTGAAAAAGTAACATTATCTCTAATTCTTTATCGAGAATGGATGAATTTCACCCATGTCCACAAATCGATTATGAAGCCATAGGCAAAACTCGAGCTAGATACGGACTTAAAAGACAAGCTTTCTAATTCAATTCTTCCCTGAAGCTGGAAAAATTACCTATAGTCGTATCCAATTTCCTCTTGTAATGCGAAATGTCGTAAAATACAAGATCCATATATACCATCCGATTTTAGATAACAAGTATTTTGCAATATTCATGATATTGGTCATCCAAGTCTTAAATCCATTACAAACTTGATATTCTCCAAGTTCGTAGGTTCATCTATTAAAAAAAACCCCGAGAAATTGGTCTAAATGCTGCATCAAATACTAAAATCTTAAAATTTCAAAGCATGCGAACAACGTACATTGGTTGTTCCTACCATCATCAATATTACGTCATATTTTCAGCGAAATAATTGTGGACATAATCGGTCACTTGCCGTAATCAAAAGGATTTTGGTATTGTTTAACTATCGTCGACTGCTACTCGCGTTGGCCAGAAGCAACACCCATACTAGATATCGGAGCCGAAATAGTCGCTGATGCGTTAATGAAGAACTGATTTCTCGTTTTGGATGTCTTACAATAATCACAACAGATCAAAGAACCTAATTTGAATCATATTTATGTTTGTAATTATCAAATTCATTGGAATCAAAAGACAATGGGGGACAACGCCTTATCACCCATAGTCAAATAATTGCACTGCTGATTAGAATCGTACTCTTAAAGCCGCCATTATGTGCCATAAAAATTCGGTTAGACGTGATTTCTTCCCATCATTCTATTTGAATTTTGGACTTGGTCACAACAAATTTCCGTTTTACAGTAACTAAACTTCTTTGTGGTGAAAATATCCGATTTTCATGTGATTTTCCGAAAATACATCTAACAGGCCCTAATCTGAATTTGTAAAAACTTCAAAGGAAGAATTTTAAGAGCTGAAAGTTGTTCCATTTACAAACCATTCATTTTTACTTAAAAACTTGTTCACACAGTTTGTTAGGAGGGATAGTGTAACCTTCAACCACCATATCGTGCACCATATGAAATTTCAAAAAGAACTGACAAAATTTTCGCCATCAAATTAACGTCAATTAGTCACACAAGAATCACGCCAGACAATCCCAACTAAATATCAACTGTAAACTAGATTGAAATCTATTTGATAAATCTTCATGCCTTCGGATACCAGATTCATTTGCTCCAAAAGTTATCAAGAAAGTCAAGTTCGAATAGTGCTCTTTTCCAAAATTCACCAGAACTGGACGCATAGTACGACTACCTGCTCGTTATATTTGAAGAATTTATGTTTCGCTACTTCACCGCGTAGTGATGTGATATCTCAATCCTGACGTCTAGCAAATAACCTTTCAATCGATTATTTTTTTGCACCGGACTGCAAGCTAAAAACATCAAAACTTGTTAGTATGGACCTTCGCTAGGCAATTCACCAGTTCATCTGTTTACGTCATAGAGTAAATGTTAACTCTTAGCTCGCTTTGTTGCTGCGACAATTTATTTTTGTATAATTTTATTTATTTGTATATTTGACAATATCATCATCAGTAGCACGATAGCCCAGGGTGGGCCAAGACTTTCCCTTGAAGAGACTTCCATGCATTCTTCTGGATGACAATGGTCCTTCAATTCTTAACCTTCAGTTCAGCAAAATCTTTTTCAACTGCGTCTATCCATCGCAACTTGGGTTGTCCTCTTCCTCTTTGGCCCTCTGGCTTTGCCAAAATGAGCCTTTTTTACAGGTCTTTAAAACATTCATTCTAAATATACGAGTAGCCCAGTTTAATCTATTGATCTTAATAAATTTTATAATAATTTGACAATATCAATTTCTATTAATTAAATTTTGTGATGTGGATCTCATTTCATCGTACAAGCTTTCTGCATGGTATCAGCCAGCTACAATAATGCATTAATTTATTATTATTTATTAACCTGGGTTATAAGCAGCTGTGTATATAATCTGCTTTTTCCCGCTGAAAATTCTGATAAAAAATGTTACTAAAAATTCGTCATCTAAAAGCAATTTTTGTACAAGATGACACAGCGAATTCCATTGTAAAGAGAAAAGGAAAATAAAATCTTTTAAACATGAAGTAATGATGAAAAGGAATTAAAAAAAAAAGTCATGCAATAGCGTCACAGATAGGAATGTTAAAATTTTTTACAAAAGGCCAAATTAATAATTAACTCTGATATTAATCATTCTGATACGTTACATTTAGAATCGAATCGTTTTTTGTAGTTCAAAATATATAAATTTTCAATTTTGGAAATTAAAAAGAATTCTTTGTAAGAATTAATTTCAATGATTTAAAATCTCATTTTGTTTCTTTTTGTAACTCTATTAACTATTTATTTCACGGAATATGTGCACTTTTTTTTTTCCATGGGTTTTTTTGTGCCTGTTTTCATTTCTTATCCCTTTTGAAATTTACAATGTGTTGCATTTTTAAATTACTTTGCCGTCATTTTTAGATTATTATACACTTTTCTTCTTATTTTTTTCAACCGACCAGGTTCTTCCTTAAACGTTGAAGTGACAAATGTGTATTGATAATTTAGTCGTTTAAAATTCTATCTTCTTGTGATTGATTTTAATGATTGAAATTTCCCTTCCATAAATTAAATTTGAAAATTTATCCAGTGATAGTTCAAAAAAATTCTTTGTGTTTTTAAAAAATTATTTTTAAAGTTATATCTAAACAAGATTTTATAATTTATGCTTTACTTGCATCGAAAATTATTTTATAGAAATTTTTCTAGAAAGCATTTTCTATGAATGGTTGAGATTTTTTTTAAAAATATTTTTTTATCAAGTATTTGAAACCTTTTTTTTTTAACTACTTGTGTTATTTAAAAGTGATAACTAGTGATATTTAAAAGAAGTTATGATGGCTTATTTGGAAAATTTAAATAATTGAAGTTACTGGTTTTTTTTTAACCAAAAAAAAAATGAAAATTAAATGATTTTAAAACAAAGTTTTGTTAAAAAGTTTTATTTAAAAATTAGAATTAAACTTCATTTTGTTAAAAAAATAATGAATGAATAAATTTTAGGACAAACTTCAATTGAATTGTTACCATTTATATCTTCAAGCATGTTATTTAAAATGGAGACCAAAAATGCATCGATGCAAAACTAAGGTTAACTAGGTTAAAGTATTAACCTTCGAATTCCTCAACCAATCTCAAAATAATTAATGTTTTTGCACTCAGCATAATAATATTCTATAATTACTTAAATTTTTATCGTAGAGGGTGGATTTCTTTTTTTGAAAAATTCTGATTATTTTGACCTTAACAACAAATTATAGGCAGAAAGTTTAAGGTAGTCTTTTGAGGGATTTGATGAAGCTTTTAGAAATGTCTAGAACATTAGTACCAAACTATTATTAAATACTGAAATTTTTCTCTAATGTTCTGCATTCTTCATTCAGTCTTACATGTGAAAAAAAAAAAAATCTTCTATAGCTGTAATCATAGCTTCCTTCATTTCTGCATAATCTTGATGTTATTGTTCTTGTGTAGTGTTGTAAGTTGGAGCAACTGGTGGTTAAGTTAAGACTTGAGACACAGGTTTGAGAACACGCAGCTTTATTTATACGCGCACAAACACCACTTACACACAATTAACGACAGACAATATTTAGCACATCATTTAAATATATATAATTATAGATTCGTGGAAAGATTCCACTTCTAAGCTGAAAACCCGATACTCGGCTACGCTTCTAAACTTCCTCTATGAGTGAGAGTTTGCAGGCCAACTGACCATTTTTCCTTAACGCCTCAGAGGGCGCTCTTGCAGTGCGCAGGAGGAAGCACAGTTATACCTATGGATTTGTTTTGCAAATGCACCGTTTTGCATTTTTTACTGTTTCATTTCTAAATTAGTATTAATTTAGATTTTATGGACGAATCTGAGTTCAATGTGATATAATTATTTGATATACTTAGAACTCGAGATAGATTTAAAGTCATTGTATTGGACTGATGGGGTAGCATCAAGATCGCATTATCCGATTAATACCATTGTTTTTCAGTAATGCTGCTATTATGATACCAAATTATTTTCTACTTTAACAACAACAACGACAACAACAACAACAAAAGTCCCTAGAACGGTCAACAAGGATAGGCGTAGTATCCTGACTCGTTTGATGCTCGGGCGTCGTATATAAAAACACATTTTTGCACGCCCAAACATGACATATACCAAGTTGAATTTATTTCAAAGCCGATATACATCGTGGTATCTCTGAATTTTCGAAAAAGCTATTCAATTCTGAACAAATGCAAAATCCTACAAATGTTTAAGTCATTTCTCTATTAATACTGCATTTAATGATCAATATATAAAATTATAATTTTAAATATTGTAGTTTTAAGAAAAAATATGATAATAAAAAAAAGTTTTTAATTTGCTTTCGATGATTCACTTCATAACTCCTCAAACTATCTAATTTTTCCCCCCTTTACCTGAGAATTGTTCATTTTGATTATTTTAATTTGTGTTAAAAAAATAAATGTGCGAACTATTAAAAACATAATATTATCGTTCCAAATAATAATTAAATGCTTATCGGAATCGCTGAAATATTTTTAAATAAATAAATGATTGAGTTATTCGAAAAGATGCATATTGTTGGATTGAAAATTTCTTAAACGCCTAATGACATCAATTCCACCCGTAATTGCATTTCCTGAAATTAATTGAATTTTTGTTGCTAAATTATGTTTTTGTTGATAAAATCAAGTTTATTTTCATGAAATTCGCAACAAATTTCATAATTTCCATGTATGTGTAAAAAAGATAATTAACTAAAATTCCGTTCAATTAGGTTAATTTTTTCCTGTTAAAAAGTATTTGGAATTGAACATACGTTAAATCTTCCTAAAGAGCACGTATTTTTAACTGAGTCCAAATCAAAATTTTTAAACATGTCTGATATGTTATACTGCAAAGATATATTTCGTGATTAGTGTTGATTGATTTTGGGACATTTCCGTTGAATAAAAAGATTTTACGAGCAATTAAAATATGTACGAAACGATAGATATTCCTATTTTATTTTCTGAAAAGTTTTGTAAAGTCGTGTAGTCCTCATAAAGACCTATTTTTTTTTTCTTCAGAAATTTCAAATATTTCTTATAGTTAAAAGTTGTTTAAATTATTTTATGATTTATATAAATAGAAAATTGTAATAAAATTTTTTGAATATTAAATAAGCTAAATGTTTATTTTTATAAAAATATGTGTTGATGAGCTTTTTCCGAAGTAAACTTTTCGAAAAAAAAAAAAAAAAAGCTGCTTTGTTTATGTTGATTTAAATTTGTGTTGAAAGAAATTAAAAACAATTTAAGAAACAAAATAAAAAAATAAAAAAACATGTAACAACCAACAATGTTTGCATCTAAAAAAATGAAAAGTCAAAATTTATTTGCAATCTATGCAACATCTATATGCCTTTATCCTATAAGGTATTCCACATATTTAAAGCAAAACTCCAACCAACCAAGGGCAGATGTAAACAATATGATTCATTTTTCCCTACTTCTTCTCATTGGGGAAAAGTTGGAAGTGTTTACAGCGCCACTACATCCAAAATTGAGCTTTCTCTCTCTTGTGTTGAAGATTTTTAAAGTGCGTCAGCTATTGCAATTGTTCTCGTAATTGCATTTTCTGAAATTAGCCTATTTTTGTTACTAAACCATATTTTTGTCTTAAAAATCGAAATTCGCTGCAAATTTTATAATTTCGATGTACTATATATATATATATAGAGAGAGAGAGAGAAAAAGATACCTTAGCTAAATTTCAGATCGATTAAATGAATTTTTTCTCTTTAAAAAAAGTATGTTCGCATGGTTATCAAAGCTGAATTGCACATATATACATTATATTTTATTTATCAAGCATCAACTATTTGGTTTGCATAATCATTCTAGTTTAACTAAAAAAAAAAAAAAAAAAAAAAATGTTACAAACCTTTATGAACATGTATTATGAAGATAAGCATTATTGTTAGTAATCATGTCAGCATTTCCTAAGATAAAGTTTGTTTTCCTAATTGAGAGTAATTTTATCTAAACACTTATCTTATTTAATTTTTTTTAATGAATCAGATAAATTTATTTTTTATTAGATAAATAAAATACGTATCTTATTTTGTCTTTTAAAATATAAGATAACTTAGTACGGAAATCTTATCTTTATTCATATATTTTTTTAAGTAAATGAATAAGAATATTGCTCATAAAATTTCCTGGAAAGTTCTATTTTATTAGGCATTTTAAATATTCCTCTTGATTTCATAATTACAATTTTTGTTTTCTGAATAATAAAAATAAATAGAACATATAATATTTATGAAGTGCAAATTTATAAGTTAAATATGTTCCTGTTAGTAAAAATGTAAAGATCTGGAAATTTATTTCTTAATCAAGACATCTTTAAATATTATCAAATTTAATTTTAAAAAAAATATATAGTGGATTTTTTTTTAAATTATTACTTTTGTGTAAAAAAAATATTTTAAATTTAAGTACCTTTATGATTGATAAATTTTTAATTGATCTTAACGACCTTTATTAACGTTAAAACGCATTAACTAATTAAACAAAAGTTAATTTTTTTAAAAATCAAATTCTGCAATTTTCAACAGAAATAATTTTCAAAGATTTAAAAAGGAAGTAAAACACATTCCCTTGCAAATTTGTCTCAGTAATATTGTGACAGTGATGTATTTCATGTGTTTGGCGGCTATAATTAAACTGACACTATTTCAGTTGTGCTATTTTATTAGTACGAAATTTGGTATTGGAATCGATAGAGAGTTGGGAAGAGCATTCACTGAAAAATAATTAAATAAATGACCCCAAAAATCGCTGATAAGTTAAAAATTGTTACACTTTACAATACTGAAGACAAAATTGACATACCAATGAACATCTTCATTGGCGCAACAGCCTCATGATGGGCCAAGGCCATCTGCCTACTGGCAAATTTCGAAAAAGAGGTTTTCTACGGGAGTAGAGTTGTCAGCCTTACGCCCAATGTTCGACAGTCACATTTGACCGAGGCCTACGGTTTCAAGTAGATTCTGAACTAATACAAACATCCATGGCACCGCTAGGACTCGAACCCGGCACCGAACGCCAGAGCGCTAATGCCAATGAACTACGAGTACCATGGTGAAATTGAACTAAAACATTATCTCTAACTGACGATTTTGCTGTTCATATTCAATATATTGTCCTCTTTTTTTTAAATCAGGGATAGTTTTTGTGTTGTGCAAAAAAATGATCTGCAACCGACCATAACAATGTAGCAAGTCAGAAGAAATGTTCATCTGGCAATTGGCGACTACCAATTATGGAATACTAATGACAAAATTAAGGTTATGAAAGGAGGTTATTATCTAAATCTAAATGGAGATACCTCATCATTAAAATTAATGAATTGAATATTTATAATTTATTGTTTAATTATGCATTGATCAAAGCCTTAATGTTTGGGCTTTCGTCATAGATATTTCCACTGCACAAGATACTATTCCGGATTCCCAAAAACACTGTGGGTACATTCTGCATGAACTTCAAAATCCTAAATAAAAGCTAAGGCTTTAATTCAATTTTTCTTTTGTAATTTATTCATGTCTTAAAGCATTGCAATGCGCTGTATTCCTAATATCGACGACTTTTAGAATGTTTTCGTATAATTCTCCTTCCCAAGCTTTTAGCTGCTTGATGGCCAATTGGCTAGCGCTGTGGTATCACGGGCTTCAGTTTTGAATCCTGGCGGTGACATGGATGTTTTTAGTAGTTTGGATCTATGTTAAACTGATGCTCGCGGTCTGATTAACCTAAAATGTGCAAAAAATAACCGTAGAACTACAAACAAAACCTTCCCAAGCCTTTAATCCCTTAACATTGTGGGTTATTTCAATTGTTGGATTGAGCTACACATGGTTTTATAATAAGTGCCAATTTAATTATATAGCCACGTGATGTTTTGAAATCACGAAAAGACATTTTGCAAATGAGGATTTATTTTTCATCTGATTGTGACCATTGTATCTATTGATTAATAATACTCGTATTAACACAATTATTTTTTTAATCAGTAGAGAAAATTGCAATAGTTGATATTTTCAGTAACTAATGATTTATAATCTAGCGCTGTGGCCCTTAGTAGTCCCGGGAGAGGCCATGGATGTTTGTATTGGTTCGGAATCCACTTTAAGCCGTAGATCCCAGTCTAATATGACTGTAGAGCGTTAGGCCTAACAACCCTACCCTGTAAAACGCCTACCCTACCCCTTATGTCCCGAAATCTGCCAGTAGGCAGATGGCCTTAGTCCACCATGGGGTTGTTGCACCAATGAGGAAGAATGATTTATAATATTATATTGCTTTTATTCATGGATCAAATACTGATTTCTTAATTGAGAAAGTTTTGTAAAACTTTTGTTCATAATTCATTTGAAGTTAACACGTTTCAATGTAGTGAATTACATGCCAGAAATTTTTTAATTTTACATAAATATGTCTGAGTGGAAAATAACTTGATATTCAGTTCTCGATTGTTTTCAAAAGTGCATTATACAATCTATGGAATGTGCTATATTATTTGTTCGTCATGCGATAAAAATATTAGCTAAATATTGTAAATAATAAAATAAATATTTGAATGTTCATATTGCAAATTTAAACTATCAGTATCTATTATTATCAGTTACTAAAATGAGTATTTTGACTATCTCTTGGAAAGTTTATCTTGTAAAACTTTTGTCTTCTTTCTTTTTCTACGTGAGTAATTGTGAAGAAGATTATTATTTGTTATCTTAATACGGAAGATTATTTGTTATCTTAATACGATTGTGGCATTCATGTCTATGAATTGTATAAATTTTTATCACAGATGACTGGGGGCACGACAATACAGGCAAAAATCAAATCTCTGTTCCACAGATAAAAAATCGAATCCTAATCTTACAGATAATTAAATCTGAAATAAATTAAAAATGGTAGAAGAAAATATTGATTAACATAGACTTTAATTATTATGAATTTCAAAATTGCTAATATTTCAACTGTGAATTGGTAAGGAATTTTCAATTTAAATTTAAAAAAAAAAAAAAAAAAAATATATATATATATATATATATATATATATATACTAATTCCCTTCCCAACTACGTATTTATGCAGCCATTTTTTTTGACTTATTTGTTTACCTTGATCAGATCTAAAAATTAAATATTTTTAAGAAATTTTAGGACAATTCTCTAATTATACATTAGATAAAAAAAAAATTACTCATTTAATTATTGATCAATAACATTACAATGATTGATTATTTTTACTCTAAGAAATGAAATATATGTAATTGATTATATTTAGAATTCAAAATAATTGCAACTAATAATAATAAGAGTAATAATCTGACTATTTTAATTTCTAGTTATAGGAAAATCCTGTTATTCATATATTGATAATATAAGATATACACAACAACATTACTGCCATATTTAATGATAAAAAAAATTTGAGTACCGCTGACATATGGTATTTATAATATGGTATTTATGTCTTATTAATATGTGAAAACAAACTATTGTATGTGTTCAGTTTTGATTGATAATAATTGCATTAAACGATGTATGTTGCCCAATGAGCAAGATAAACGAAATATTTAACTATTGAACTTTTTTTCAACAAAAATGAATCATAAACATATATACAATAATAATAATAATAAAATTTGGATCCAAAAAGTCTTTCTAGATTATTTAAGTAAGAGCGTAGTGCTTGAAACAAATAAAAAAAATCAATGTAAAACGCGTAAACATGAATAATTTAAAAATCAACAAATTAAATATGTCCTAGAATCGGATAAAAGTATTATTAATTTTATTTTACATTTTCTAATAAAAAGCAGTTATAATTTTTTAAGTTAACAAATTCTTGAGTTGTTATGTGATAAATAAGAAATTGATTATCTCAAATTAATTGAATAATAGATTCTTTTAAATTCGTGAATGGCACTTTACATTTATTATTTTTTTAATAAAATAAAATTATTTGGTTTACTGCATAAGAGAATGAAAAATTTAGTAGTTTTCATAAAATTATAAAGTTTATAATAATAATATTTGTTCTTAAATTCAAGCTATCAGATGGAAAGAAGCAGATTAGTTGACAAAACACTATTATGTTATTGTATTTAGTTTTTGATGAAACTAAATTTTTTAAGATTTTATGACATATTTCTGTAAATTACACTTGTCATATTTCATATCCATATTTTATTATTGCAGCTGTATTTTATTTAGATTATATTAATAACTATTTTATATTAAATAAATGTCGTTGAAGTCCGTTATAATTTTAACAAATATATTCAAATAACTGACTAAATTGGAAGCTTTTGTTACATAATCATTAGTATGAAATTTTTGTAATCGAATTTGTTGACTAAGCAATGTAACTAAAAATTAATTAAAAATATATTGGAAATTACTGTATATATTATATAGTTATTTTATTCAAGAAAAGAGAAGAAAATTCAGATAAGATGCGTGTTGAATTTTCTCATAAAGAAAAAAAAAAATCTACTAAAAATATTATGTTTATAATTAAAGTTGATAAGATTAAACATTTTTAATCATCCTAAACGAAGGAAAAAAGAAATAGCTTCTTCACAGAAAATTTTTAAGGGAAAAAATAAACAAAATAATTTATTTTAATTCAAATACAGTGGGCGTAATTAATAAGCTTGAGAAAATTGAATAAATTTTGCTTTTTGTTATTTTATTTCATGCCCTATTTGTGCAATATATTTATGTCCGATAAAAATTCGATTTTTAAACATGATTTTTAGTTTTATATCTTCTTTCAATGCTCATGTTTGTGTACTATATACTGTTTAGAATATCATGATGTCATAAAAGCTCTTGGTAAGAAAATTCTATAGTAAACAACATCCGTTTGGTTATCTGCTCTGGTTTATTTTGTTCTAGAAAGTGCGAAATAAGCTATTTAGTAAATATACAGCTGTCAAAGTTTTATGATAAAAAGATTCTTGTTGTTACGTCACATTTTACAATATTTATGGCTGTTTGAGATAGAGCGGTGAAAATTATGACTGTATAAGTAACTCATAAATTTCATTGTTCTTTTCTATAAGATAATTCTCTACGTGTCTGAAATTTATATATTAAAGACAATAGAAGTCTAGTGAACATTTCACACCAGAATTACATAGGTTGTTTTAAAACATTCTTAATATTTAAAATAATTTCATTGGTTCCACGTTTTAGAATATTTTAGAATGTTCCGATTGTTTTTTTCTTTTTTTCCCAAAGATAAATAAAAGTGCAGAAGTTTTTTTTCTCTCATTTTTAAGAAGTGGGTATTCTTGTCACGTGCATATAATGAATAAAGAAAAACAACATATATTTAGAAAATTTACTTCTGATATTAATTATTATAAGGATTTCTTTTTCTCTATTGAATGATCCTTTAAATTGCAAAATATTAAAATCACATAGTATAACAGTTTAAAAATCCTATCACACAATTAACATGCTTTAATTATATACTAAGGTTGGAATAGGAAAATTTATCTTGATTTGCAATATGATTTGATTTATCCTAAAAATTTAAGTTTTTATTGAATTATCATTTGAATATTTTGCGAAGTGAAATAGGATTGTGCCGCTTTGAAGCAGGGGCTATTCTAATTTAATATCAAAAAAGTTAATTTTAGAAATAAATAAAATCAAAGATTGAATCTGATTATATTTGTAATTAAAGTTTTAGATTTATATCTGAATGAATTTATTTTTTTCTTGCGTGTAGAAATATACTTCTGAAACACATAATGGATATTTTTTTCTCGAGCAATTTTTGAACTGGAAATTCTATTATTGCAAGACATATTGACGAATGTCATCTTTTTAAATATTTTTTTTTTAAAGAAAAAAAAAAATTAGTTCGTGCAGAAATACCTGTGGTCAATTGGAACTGACTGAATTTAGAAGTCAATGACACCAAAAGCAGACGGCGCTGTGTTAACATAAAACCAGCTGTCTGTGAATGATCTCTTGAATTTCAAAAACTATTTCGCTAAAACCGCAAAAGTTAAACGAATCTATATAATTTTTTTTATTTTTTTATTATTTGATTAAATCATCATTTGATTATTTTTTTTCTTATTTCGCTCGGCAAATTTTCTATCTTTGTAAAATATTTAAAACCCTAACAATAATAGTGAATTTCTAGCATCAGTAAATAGCACAGTAAATTTTAATGAAAATGCTACAATTATATCATACATAATGCCCAATAATATAATCATAATTATTTTTTAAAATCTAAAATGGCATTCATAAGTGGAAATGTTGTATTTGAATAAACTAAATTTATGATTTCATGTGTAATAAATCGTATTAAAAACCGAATCAATAATTCGCCATTTCACTAACATGCAAACGAAATTAATTTGATATGCATACGTTAATGAAAAATTCTTTTCTTTTAATTTTTTATTTTTTCATATATTTGCTGATTGAGATCAACAGTTGTTTAAAAAAAATTTATTATTCTAGAATTTTTATGTGCTACGCCCTTGTTTTTAATCGACTGATAGCAAAATATTCAATAAGAAAAGAAAAATTAGAATATTTATTTTCCAATTGTCGTATTATATAAATCTTTCGAATAATTCAATGTCTTGAGTGCTTCACAATAAAGTATCCAATTGGTTTAAAAACCAAATCCTAAAATTTATTATACAGTAATTTGTTCATTTCTTTCCTAAATTGGTGAAATGAATAAGACCAATTCCTTATTAAGTTGTGAGTAATGGTTGTTTTTAGCTGTTCGTCTCTTTATATATTGTATTATTTGCGTAATCATGAATTATTGTATTGTATTATTGCGTAATCATTAATTCTTACAGAATTCTTTTATATTATTATTTTCAATTCGCTGTATTCCTGTAAAAATAGATGTAGAGAAATATATATTATGTATTCCTGTAAAAATAGATAGCACGAGTATAACAGTTACATTTCATTCTTTTATTTTTAAAGAATGAAAATTCATTCTTTCGTACAATAAAGTGCATTACATAAAAGAAAATTACATTACTTATATTACATGAAAGTAAAAGGTACATTTCATTCTCGAAAAAATCAATGAATGAAACGTACCTTTGCTATCATGTTATATAAATAATGTAGTTTTCTTTCATATAATGCACTTTTAATGTACTTAAAAATAAATTTTCTTCTGGGGAGAAAAAATCACAGATTCAAATTTTTTTTTGTATTTTAAATATAAATTTTTTCTATTGGTGTTATTGCAAGAATTTTATTAACATTTAAACATCTTATACTTTTTTGTGATTATTATTTTTGTAGAATATTAGGTATTCATATTTATCACTGTGTGAAAAATGAGTTTGAATAGGTAAATATTATTTGCATGTAAAATTTGTAATGACGTTACGTCTTATCACACTTATGACGCTATCAAGTAATTTGCAACCTTGATATCCTCCTCATCCAGATTAGTTGGCGCCACGTGCACCCCCTCCAATTCCTTATCCGGAATTTCTGTGTTACCCACACCTCCCTTCGGAAACAATCGACTGGACCCATCCGATTTATTTTTCCTCACTCTCGCGCGACCAGCTCGCTATTCGTTCGTGTTTCTGTCTGGTGTCCCGCGTGTCGCATCTGCGCAATTTCTCATAGTTCTCCGCCTAACTGTAGTGTGGTGGTGTTCCTCTTGCTCACTCTCTCTGTACTTTTGTTTTCCTTTTTCCGAGAGTTGACTGACTGTTCTTTATGTCTGCTTCTTGCAGCAGTTCTGCTCCTACCTATCAAGTCAAAAAGATGAGGGATCAGGCGTACAGAATCTGCAGGGACTACTTGAGCGGCTCGTGGAAAAGTATTTCTAGCTCAGACATGGTGTTTCGTTCGATAAGGTAAATGCTTTTCTTTTTCTTTACTTTTTAAATTTGTGCATTTGTTTTAATCAATTTTTGTGTTCCATAGTATTTTGAGAAATTATGTTTTTTTCAATATAAAGATGTTAAATAAATTTGAGTAGCAATTTTTTGTAAGGTTTTTTGAACGAGGTATTAATATATTTGTTCTGATTTTCAATAAATAATGCCAATTTTATATTTAATAAATCGTTTGCTGCATGAAATTATTGCATTAATTGTTTAGATATTGCATTAACGTTAATCGTAATTATCTAAAACAATAATTTCATGCAGCAAACGATATTTAAAAAGTAATTAACTGCGACTTCTGATATTTTGTTAGAATATTTTTTTAAAAAATTGGATGCTGATTTTTGTCTAATGCTTAAATGTTCTAAATGCTTTAAGGTAAATGCTTTTTTTTTCTTTTTAAATTTCTGCATTTGTTTTATTCAATTTTTGTGTTCCATTTATATGTTGAGAAATTTTTTTTTTTTTAATTTAAAGATGTTAAATAAATTTGAATATCATATTTTGCAATGATATTCAATTTTGAAAGATGTTTAAAGAAAGTAATAATTTTCTGGAAGTGTCTCCATTTTTTTCTTTTAATTATTAATAATTTACTGCGTAGGAAATTATTGCATTAATCTTAATCCTCCAATATATATATATTAAAGTAAGTAACTACGACGTTTGATATTTTGTTAGAATATTTTTTTAGAAAATTGGATGCTGATTTTTATGAAATGCTTAGATGTTCTAAATGCAAAATAATTAATGGCTCTTAATTTGAATTATCTAAAACGAAGTTATTTTCCTAAAAGTATAAAATCTGGTAATCTTTGAATTAAGTGAATCTTTGAATTAAATATAAAATAAAAATGCAATGCAGGAAATGTTCGTGCATATTGAGTTTTTGAATAAAGCGGGATACAAATTTAATGATTAAATAATTATTAATGATTAAATTTTTAAAATCGTACCAATGTTAGCATACGACATACAAAAACTCCAAAAGCACATGCATATTAGTTCTCACATAGAATAGTGTACAGGAAGGGGGGGAACCACCAGTAAAAAAAATATTATCAACTGGGCCGATATACAGGTTACCCACAAAATTTACAATTTAACTTATTAACAAAACGCATAAAGAAACTAATATAATTCCATAAGAATTTCTTTGCTTTCACAAGGCGATCTCTTACGGCAATTTTACATTATTTAATTAATTCATTATATAATTATTAGCACTTGAAAGAAATAAAATAAATTTAAATAAACCAATAAGATTAGCTCGTAAAAGAAATTTTAAAAATAGTAAGAAGAAACGTCGAAAGTGATCAAGGGAACGAAAAACCCCACTATCCAAAACAATATCGATAATTTTATTGGTAAAGGAAAATAATTTCAGAAAAGGAATCCTACTAATTAATAAAACCGTTTATTTTTCTATTATTCAAAAGTTTTTGTAATGAAACTAGTTGTCAAAATATTTTGTTTTCATTAATACTTATTTAATTTGTTTTTTGCGTGTTATTTCCCTCTGTTATCTAATGATCCAGTTCTTTTAGATAGTTAACCCGATTCGTTCACCTCAATTATTCTTTTTAATTTTATTCAGTCATTTGAATAATATGTAGACAGTACATGAAGGAACTGATGGGATCGGGTAAATGAACTTCTATTAAAGAATTTTGAAATATATATATATATATATATTATTCCCGAATTGAAAATTAAATTTATTTACAAAAAGCTTTCTGCTAAATGATCGTGAAAAGTTTCAATGTTTGGTATTTAGGAATAGAAGTTGAATGGTTATTTTTAAATGATTTTTTTTTTTATGAAGTGGTCATTTAGACTACAGAACAAAAATCGTTTTTAGTAAAGTTTAGTAGATTTCAATAATAATAATCAAGAATACTGTATTTGAGAATTCTAATGAAAATGTAAAATTTGTAAAGAAATTTCTTTACATAAATTTTACAAGAAATTTTTGGTCCGTCAATGGCACATGCACGCACACGTGCATATACACATGCACACACACCCACAATCAATCAAATCAGTTACATCCGAAGTTTCAAAAACAAATTGAATGTTCTGAAGAATTCTCGATCTGATTTCAATCAATGCTAGAAGCGAATTGAAATTTGGCTTTGCAAATATTTGATTCAATGATTGCATTTATTTGTTTTCTTTCCATTGAAATCAAAACAATCGTGAGTTTTGCTGCATATTGAATCTTGTTTCAAAATATTTATTTATTGAAAAAAAGAATGCTGCAAATTTTCATTATACATTACTTTTTAATCTGTGGAAAGCTTATAAAACATGACTATATTAACAATATCAATATCGTAAGGAAAAAAGTAAATGTCGAAATTGTGTATCTTTTCAAATACAGCTACATTAATAATATGAACTGCAATCAAAATGAATGACTCGACGCTTCAATTAACTTTTATTGTTATTTACGCATTTTTCCTATTGAATTAATCATACTTAATATTGTGCATTAGTAAACTTAAGTTGATTACTTTTACTATTATTTATATGTCTTAAATTAATTGTGACAGTGCTATAAATGTATTTGCCATTTATAAAATTAATCTCGCTCAATTCTCGATCCTTTACACTGCTAAGGGAATTTGTGTAGATTAAATTCATAAAAGTTAATATGTTAAGGCGCAAGTTAATATGGTTTTTTTTTTAAAACTAAATGACAACTTCTGTAATATATATCCAAGAATTAATGCGTAGTTTCTTTTCTTTTTTATCTACTATAATTTGTATTTATTTATCTAAATGTGGGCTTTGTAGGTAGTACAATAAATACGTATATCAATTATCAACTGCATTAAAAATATTTTTAAATTTTGTTATTATTTCTTTTAAAGTTTAGAAATTACTTTTGCAAGAATAGTGCAATTAATATATTCGATGTTGGCATATTTGAGAAATTCCCCTTAATTATTGACGAAACATTTTGCAATCAGTATTTTGACATTTTTGTCTTTGTTTTTCTTATTGAAAATATTTAAATTAACGTTGCTTAAATCAATCTGAAATAGAAAAAAAAATGTCCGCTTTATAAAAAAAAAAATTATAAAATTAAACGTGACTTTATTTGAAAAATGTACATGTGGTCAAAAAAAAAAAAAGTGGAACACCTACATTTAAATTACAAATAAATGGCCCTTTTTTTTTTCATTTATATCACAAGCAGTTAAATTTATATTTTGGCTGGTCTTATCAGACATGTTTTATGCCCTAATTATACACGAATGGCGTTATTTCACGTCAGTTGTTGTTTGACCTTATTAAAATGTATATTTGTCACTGATGTGTGATTCTAATGGATGCAAGATCTAGAATATATATATTTTTTATTTCTATCTTTATCAATCCCGATATATTTCTTAGTAGTTTACTTTCACTTTAAATAACTAATTTTGTTAATTGATTTTTTTTCCCATTATGCATGGAAACAACGAGCAATATTGGTGTAGATTTAAAATAGTAGCAAGCAGCATTAAGCAATGTTGTTTGTGGGGATTATTTGTATAATATCATGAAATTTTTCATTTAGCGGACATAAAGTTATTATTAAAAATAAAGAAATTGATACAAAAATTTGTTTAATATATTTTTAGAAAAAATACACATTTTTGCATTTTTATGTGTGAAATCAAAAACGTGTTTTTAAAACACTAGTTATTTTTGTTACTAAGAAGTAGATAAATATTTTATATTATTTCAAGAAAAAAAAAGTTGTAAGTTTTTTATATTTGAACACCTAAATTTTTCTCATACAAAATGTAATTAATTGAACATAGATATTTGTAAAAAATTTTTTAAAGCATTAATAATTTATTAGAAATATTAAAATATAATTGCAAATTTATCGTAAATTATTTGTTTTTAGTCGGGAACATTAATCAAAATCTGAAAGTTAAAAAAAAAAAAAAAAAATAAATAAATAAAAAAAAAAAATAAGAATATCAAAAAATTTAACTTTCGAGAAATCTATAAAATCAATTAACTTATCTGATGACTTGCAGCATTAATGTGTAAACATAATGCTGTCCGGATAATTTGTTTTTGCCATAAAAAAAAAAAAAATGTGAAGCTTACAAATAAAACTGTGATTTTGTAAAATGTGGCCAATGATCTGTGTTTCAAAAATTAAAACCTTTTGGAATGATTGAAAAACACAATTCATCTTACATTACATTTTGTTGAAATTCAGGAAAATGGCGTTGCCAGAAATACACGAAAAAAAATTTGATAATTGAATAATCTAGAATATTGGAGATGAAAGCGTAATTAATAGAATGGTAGTACAATTTTTATTTGAAATTTAATACTAATATGGCTATCAACATTGGTTAAATATTGGTTAAAAATGATTTAAGGAACGATGTGGACTATTATGCAAAATCAGTAGTCCAATCACTATTGCTATATTTTCAAATTTCATGATTTGTGGCATTATGAAAATGCATATATATACGATCTTTCGTTATTCATTTCAGTCGTGAAATAATACCTTTTTTTTTAATGGTAAATTGAAATAGAATAACGAATAGATTTCAATTTTTACAAAAGTAAACGATACTTGTCAAAACAATTATAGGATTCGCTCTATTTCAACATTTAATAATTTATTTAAACTTCAGTACATTAACATTTTAAGTAAAGAATGTTGTATTGGCAACTGATATCTTCACCCTGTGTCGCTGGAATATGAAACATTCCCTATTGTGTAATCGGAATGCGATCGTGCTTACAGGAAACATCGGCATCGCTGAATTTTGAAACTAGAATTATTGTGAAATTTAATTATATAGTGTTTATTGTCAAGAAATAATGAACAGTCATTTGTTATCACTTGATTATAAGGAATAGAAATTCAACATACCGTAAAAAAGCCGTAAAAATTATGCATACCAACATAGCGTAAAACTCATACATGTACTAACATACCATACTATCGCCGAGATAAAGAAATGACAATATTTCTTATAATGGCCACCTGTAATGAATGTTATATTATTGAATCATTTTGTATAAAGAAAATTTAGAATCTTATTTGTTTCTCATTATTATACACAATAATTATTAACAATGGAATTTTGAAATCTCAAAGTTATCATTATTGTGTGAGATTTGAACATTGTGCTTTGTGGTTATATGTCATCGAAGAAAATTAACAAAAGGAAAAAAAAAAAAAATTGTAAGACTATCAGATAAATAGTATATAATAATTTATTGAATTGATGTTTTACCGTACCTATTTCCAATAACTTTTGTTTTAAATTTTACTATATTTGGATTAAATTAAAAGTGAAATAAATTATTTAATCTATTTATTAATTCTTTTAGTAATCCACGAATTTGCTTAAGATTTGTCCAATTTAACGCATTCAAAGTGTTTTGAAAGATATTAATGATTTATAAAAATTATGTAGTTATCGTACGGCTTGTGATATTGAATATTTTTGTTTAAAATGAAGTTGTTATTCACTAATTTAAAAGACTAGTCATTTTTTGAAATGATTAGTTGTTATTCATAAATTTTCTTATATAAATAAGAAAATTTATTCAAAAAACATCAAACTTTAAGAAAATTAAGTACGTATAAAATTAAATTAAGTGCTCAATTTTATATTAATAAAGTCATACCAAGGTATTTTTTATCCAAAAAGATTTTAATGTATAAAAATATTTCATTTCAGTTTATTTACCTGTGAATAATCATTTTTCAATGAACTACTATGTAAGATTTATATTTATTTAAAATTTTCATTCAGAATTTTTATTCTGATAGTATTATATTTATTAACTTCTTAGTGCATGTTATTTTTCTCATAAACATGGGTTTCAACAAAATATTCTGTAATAAATCAATATGCTATCACGCTTTTATGATAGAAAATTCCGTTTGGAGGAACATATTTTTTATTGATTGGAAACACGCCTATATGGTTTAGGTGTAATAATGTTTTTATAGTTTTTTTACATGGTGAAAATTTGCAATAAAATAGTTGATTTAACGTTTTATTATGGATAAAAACATATAAACCATTATTAAGAATATTGTGTGTTCATTATTTTCTTTACTCGTAAAAAAAAATCGTACGTGTTCCAGAGTTTTATTTGAATTAAAAGAAAACATTTATCTTTATGGATACAAAAAAAGTTAGTTTTTGTTAAAGCATTTCTTTATTTATATACAATAATTGAATGGTAATCATCTTTGTATTTATTACACGCCGTTTTATGCAATACATTTATTCGGAATAGATATGTGTTACGCAAAATGATTAGAAATATTTCCTTGAAAAATGAGAAATGTCTAGAATAATGTGAAAAATTATTGCACGAATCCGAAGAAACAAAAGTATTAACAATAAAAATATCTTTCATAAAAATTCAAAAATTACTTCATTTATGAGGAAATTAAAATTGTTTTGTAGAATATAAATGCCTTTTTGATGTATTTTCTTTGAATATTTTTTATCCAAATTAATTTATTGATATATTTTATTTTTGCATCTTTATTTTTTTTTTTTTTTTTTTTGAAATAATATTTTAATAATAATTTTTTGTTAAGAAAAAAAAATTATATTAAATACTGGCTTATACAACAACTATCTTTGACTAAAGACAAACTGCTATTAATTTTAAATAAAATAATATAAACAGTATGTTGCAGCTAAACAATTATTAATGGCATGTGGCGTAAAAGTATTAACGTATGTTATTACTGTATTAATAGTGCACTTCTTTTTTGTGCGTTCGCGCACTTCTAAAAGTGTATTTCAAGTATAGCACCTCTGTGTAATTTAAGAAGTCGTTTAATTGTAAACTTTGCCAATTATAATTATGTAATTCACCGTGCGTCTTTATTTTTTTTTTAAATTTACTTAAAATTTTTTGTTTAATGTGGATCTTTTTTACACATTCTAGTGTTTAATAATGTTTTTTTTTTAAATGCCTTTATATTAACAAATTATTTTACATTTAAAAAAAAAAAATTTTAACATCAGAATGTTCTTTTTACACACATCTTTTCGTTTTTTATCAATCTAATGTCACATTTTCTCTTCCATATTTGAAACTGTATAGAAAGCTTATTATTCAATAAAAGCTATCGATAACTATTGCATTTATCATTACAGAAACTTATGTTTTTGTGTAATTAAGAAAGTAATTTTTTCTTAATTTTTAATATAAAACTACTTTTCTATTTTAAGCATATCATTGTCAACTTTCTATATATAGGGTGATTATAATTAAAGTCCCGCTTTAAAAATGCTGTGAAAAAAGAGCTACTCGTCACAATGAGTTTAAATCTAAACTGAAGATACTTGAAGAAGGGGGAAACGGAATGGCATAAAAAAAAGGTTAACCGATTTTTCCCATCTACTTTGGTATGACCTTGTCGTGGTGGATGGACTTTCTACTAACAGTGTTATAACTATTGGAAGTCGTTTTTTCCTTCAAAAAACCGAAGCAATCAAGCACATTGAACACTACAGTTCGTTTAATGTGCAACTCATGCAACATACGTTGTCATTTCGATTCAAAATATCACTGGCAACCGAATTCACTTTCTTTATGCTGCTTGCAGCGCCATCTATTAATATAATTTAGAACTTTTTTTGATGCTGTACCCGTTTCCCCTTCTGCAAGTATCTTCAATTCAAATTTGAACTCATTGTGACGAGTGGTTCTTTTTTTTTTTTTTGCAGCATTCCGGAAGTGGGACTTTAATTATAATCATCCTGTATTTATATATTTTTATTTTTTTTCTCTCTTTCATTATTTTTTATAGTACTGAATAGAAGGATGTGATTTCTTTGTTGTGACCATAACTGTAAAAAAATTATAAATTATCTTAGTGTAGTGTCATATAGCCGTAGTGAAATAGCAAAAAATGCAGGATTTCATTGTTTTTCTAAAGGCAGTGTCACCAGCTGTCATCGTGATTCAGAGTACCAATGTACTGGATGACATCGTGAGCGAGAGATGTTTTGGCCGATAGTTTTGCTTTCTCATGCAAACTTTCGGAATGTAATTGATCCCAAAAGAGAGAGAGAAAGATTGTCGATAAGAATTCAATATTTATATTAATGACAGATGTGGAGTAAGGAGATGTAGTGGGCGTTGTTTGTGTTCTGTGCGCCTTTTTATATGAGTTTTTGAATTGACTTTCTTCAAAACAATCCTCAAAATCTTTATGTTGTGTATTTATTATTATTTGCTATATCGTATTATTTATTTTTCGGTCAATGCTTGGCGAATTGCCCTTAAGTCAACAAAGGTTCTCTTAGAATTGGAATTTATGATACATCTTATGTTAGATTTTATTAAATATTTGTGCAGGCGTTTATTATTTTTTTTTTAACCCTTGTTTTCGGCTCTGTTTAGAGTGCTGCTTCAAGTAACTTAATTCAGAAATTTAAGATTTGTTTTATTTATTTCTGCTACATTTTTTTCTTTTCAAAACATAGCCAATTTTTTTGCTATGCACATGTATATATAATGTGGACAGTTTTCATAGTCAACAAAAATAAGAAGTTCAGTGTAACTGCTTTTGCGAGTGTGTGCATTTACAAACAGGCCTATAATGCGTCTAAATTACTAAACACTTTTTAATGCATTAGAAATCAGATGTGAATCTTTAAATAAATTATTTTATAATAAATTCTTGATTTGGAACATGTTTAATAGCTGTATCTTCTAATACGATAAACGATAATACATTTAATACAGATTTAAAATTTAAAACTAGAGACATTTCAATTTAATTTTTATTTATTGCATTACTAACTAATCAACAAATTTATGTACATATTCCAAAATAAACACTGTCCATGAAAGATATATTTCTTCCTTTGAAACGTTATAAAACCTTGATGGACCAAGGCATGCTTTCAACATAATGTTGTTCTGTTTTTGACATATTACTCTAGGACACTATAGTACTTATTTTTGTAAATTCTGTGATTGGGATATTGAGGCTTGTATTTTTTGTTCCACGTGAAACCACACATGCGTTTCTTAAACTTCTTTTTAATATACATAAAAAAATATAAATTATCACGCTTGTTGAACCATTTCAGAACCATGCAAGCTTTGTAACAGGAAGAATTAACCTGTTTCACAATGACATCGTTTCCTGTAAAGACAGTGAACATGAAAAAAAAAATCTAGCCTCTCAGGATGTTTAAGTAGATGTAAATATTTATAAATTTTTTTAAGAATAACAATAGAAGCAAATATGTATCATGAAAGAACCATCCATACCATCAGCTTGCATCCTTCCAATAAGGCAGCCAGATGCAGGAGTTTCGTTTGGGAAACGTTTTTCTAAATGATTATGCCACTTCCTTTGACTAACAAAGATTCGTCAATTCAGGTAAATCTCTTCCAGTCTCCAGTAGTCCAATGGTCGTTGATTATGTGTCAACAATAAATGGCATTTAGCATAGGCGCAGGAATAGAGTACATGCTCCGCAGTTACATAGACAACAGTGTACGGTGAAATCTGTGTCCTAACGCCATTATTATTATTATTAAATTCATTGCCAATGATGGCCACTTTTATCGACATGTCTCTGTCGTCAATGGTTCTTTGTCAAAGATTCGTCTTCAAGTGGATGTTGAACCTGTTTGCAACTTCCTTTGATACATTGTAAATATTCTATATCGTAAAATGGCTCTCAAGGCTTATTTCAGATATTGCTTTCTATTTAGCGATCATCACGATCTGTCTTTTTTTTTTTTTTTTTTTTTTTTCCCCTCGAAATCCAATAAATTCTTGCTTTTCCCCATGTTGGAACTATATTGCTTCATAGCGCACAACCGCCGGGCATTCATATGCGTTATTCACAGGTAGTTTTAAATTTTTTGGCTGATCAGTGTTTTTTGCCCAATACGTATTATATATATACCGTATTTAACGTCCTAAAACATATTTATTTATGCTTTTGTATTTTGCATTTCTTATATTTTAAATAAGTAAAATAATAAATAAATAATCCCTCGATAATTGATATTTTTTAAAAATTATTTGATTAATATAGGAGTAAAAATGTTTTTCTTAATAACTCTAGAATTACTTATGTTAAATAATCTTATCCTTCTTTGAGATTTTCTTTCAAGAAAATCAGATAAGTGAATCAATGTAAATTTTAAAACTTTCCTTTTATCAGAAGACTGATATTTTATGCATAAATATATAAAATTTATGAGTATTCCATATTATATTAAGTGGAATCACGTTTTATTTCGTTAACTTGTGTATTGTAAAGTTGTTGGTTTTTTTAAAAATTATTTTAATTATCATATAAATTTAATAAACTATTGAGGATGCAATACATATTAACTTTTCAATAATGTTATACCATTGACTTGGTCGGTTAACGTGCCATCAAAAGTACCTCAGAGAGATGTGAACTTTAGCAAAGAAGACAGATTGAATTTTTTATATCTTTTAAATAATTTAAAAATAGGTGTCTTTGATGCTGCGTAGCTGTATTATTGTTTTTATTTATATGCAGCACCAATGTGTATAAGTTTCTTTCAGAAGATTTTCAGGTTTCTTCTATCCTTTTCATAAAAGCATAACAGGTCTATCATATTGTATCCCGAGTAACACTGAATTGCTATAGCTCGTGTCAATTTCAATAATTAAAAGTTGCTGAAATTGTCAAGAAGGTTTAAAGTGGAGATGTTTCCCAAGATTTGACGTGAAGAAAATAATAATCACTTTGAAGTAAATTTTACAAATTAATCTGTCAGTTTTTATATCAATTGTATGCGCACGCACACACACACACACACACACACACACACACACATATATATAATTTAATATTTTTTTGATAGTATTGTAGAGGCAATATTTAAGTTTTTCGTACCATTCATTTATTTATTATTGTGATTGTTACTGTCAAATGCTTATTTTGAATATTTATGTATTAGATTTTGAAAAAACGACGAATTCCTAATTTGCGTACTCTACAATTTCGCTCATGAATATCATCAATAGTATTTCCTGATTCTTTCGCAATTCGCTTCACCTTCGTCTTGAGTTCGTGTTAGGGATAACTTTGACACTGGCCTAGTGGGATGTTGGCCAGATTTATTCTTAGCCAACCTCGAACTTGCCTTCAAAATGTTTTCCACTACCGAACGAATCATTAAGATCAAAAACATTGTTTACTATCAAAGGTAATCTCTTTTGTTTTGCATAGAATAGACCAGAAGTGAACTATTTTTCCGTCTGCCAGACAGAAAAGTCAAGGATATGAATGTCTGCTTGCGTTCTGACCCAACTAGTAAGTGGGAAGAGTCAGTGACCCAGCTATCTGAATGGTAGTGGATGACGTTTGACAGTGCTGAGTTTTTAACTTCACGTGGAGGAACACGTTGAAGACCGGTTAGAGCTGGCTCGTTTTCTTAAAAAATTTAAAACTTCTTTTTCTTTAATTTTTTTTTTCCTGTTTCGTGAAAAAAAAACCGCTTCAACGCATCTTCATGCTTGAACACCTTTGGTGAATCATTGATTCTTTCGACGTTCTTATTCATGATTCATGTATAGTTATATAACTGCAATGTCTGATTCAGTTTCCTATTTATGCCAACCCAAATTTTTGTATTATTTCTTAATGCAATGGATAAATTAATAAAAATAGAATATAAAAATCTAATACTCTGCAGTTGGATTGCAAAGATTCGCTTATCTTTATAAACCTTATTCTTTGCATAATTGTTATTTTCAAAAAAAAAAAAAAAAAAAAAAAAGAGTATGGTATGTTTTTCTTGGTATATTCATTTAAATTTTAATATCTAATAATCACAATTTGGCTGTATTTTTATTTCGAAATTTCCTTACAGATTTTTTAAAGCTTCCAGAAATTTCCTTTTTTACACAAATAAAAATATGTCAAAAGAACATTTCAATTCCTTAAGATTATTGAACTACTTGTATTGCTCTTTAATTTAACGACTTCGAATGTCTTGCCTCATCTACTATTATGCTTGAACGTTGTTTAATGTCAAAAATTATTTCGTGATTTTTTTCAGAGCAGTGAAATTGAATTTCCACGATAATATATTCCAATTATGGGGAATTTATTTAAATAGAAAAAAGATATAAATGCGCATAGAGTTTATCGATCTTTGTTTATTCAGTAGAATATATTTTTAGATCTGAAAATAACTATTGAAATTTTATCTATTATTTGTAGTAAAACAATATCACTTCTTTAGAAATTGGAAATACGTATAGCTCTTAATTATATATATTTATTTAATAATAAACAAAATTATGTGTTTTCTTTAGACTATTTAAAAAAAAAGAATAAAATTCTTCAACAATTTTCATCTTATTTTAAAATCATAAATTAAAATTAATCTAACAAAACTGAATTGATTTTGTTTATTACTCAGTAAATATGTTCCAGTCTTCAGCTTGTTCTTATTCAATTTATATTAAAAAAATTAGGAAATAAACTAGTTAAAAGATTTACTAGAATATAAAATTTCATTTTATATTTATAAGTTTTTAATGATAATAAAAATTGCTTGCGATTTTATTGGGTTCATAAATAATTTTAAAGTTTTAAATTAAGGTGTACAATAATATATTTTTACTCACAATTCTGTATCGAACAGCTCCACAAGATAATTGAACCGTATATACTTCCTATGTACAAAAATTTCAAAAAATAACACAATGCGTTATATTTTTTTAAAATTTAACTTATTTTTAAACTTAGAAGTAAATAGCTTGTTTATCTATAGCGAAGATTTGTGGAAAAAAAGAAAATTTTTTTTTCATTCTCAAAATTAGATCTTTTCAGGTATATCACAATGAACATTAGCAATATTGTATACGGATATCAATTTAATTTTCGGAGGAATATATTATTGGTAATAACATGGTAATCCTTTTTTTACACTGAAACCAATACTCAAAAGAAACTTTATTCTGTCCCTGATAGCTTTGGAACTTTGGCGTCTGTTCCAAAGGTGTACTTTTTAGAACCTTTTGGCGTCTATTTATTTTTCTGATGACACAAATAGTTGGTAGCTAGTTGGTACTTGCAAGTCGAAAGAGAATACGAGAAAGTGCAAAGCTCATTGTAACAACACGTGGAATAGATTATTTACATGTGTTAGATATCATAATATAATTATTGGTTATTTCTGTTCTCCGCTGCAAATATAGATCGTACGAAATTTGTTTTTAAAGTTAAAATATTAGTTTACCCACAAAATTTAAAAAATATTAGTTTACCCTCGATATTAAATAAAATAAAATATTAGTTTACTCTCTTAGTTTAAAAAAGTGACTCAAAAGGTGACACTTTTTTAATAAAGCTTTTAAATTTAAATTTAATTTGCTTAGTAATGTTGCTTTTAAAAGATTTAATTTATTATAAATAGAAAAAAAAGTATTATTAAATTTATACGTTCAACTCTTATGCAACTGCAATTTGGCATTAAATTACTTTTTTCGATAAACGCCAGCTAGTTCTTTCTTATAAAATGTGAGTTATATGCTTTTTTTAATTTTATTTTTATAACGATAAAACAGGTTATTTGCATATTTCGGAAATCAAGATCTTCTAGGGATTGTCCTTAACATTTTTCTAAATTACATATACTCCATTTTTTTCCTCCTGTGAAATGAATTTTATCTAGACGATAAAAATTCTATCTAGAAACACTACACTGAATTGGTATGCGTCTATGTCAGCATTAAATTTGAATACTAATGCGCACTCTTCATTCATTGTATTGCATGGCACAAACGGCTACGACGCATTGAAACTTTCTCATTAGAAAATCAATGAAGATTCATACATTTTTCATGGCTGAGAATTGAAAATGTGGTTAGACGGTGTCTGGTGCTGTGAAACTATTATTTGGGTCATAAATAATTACATTTTTGTGGTTCTTAAGACACGCATTGTCTGATTGTGTTTTATGCGTAATAAATTTTTTAAAAAAATGTTTAGTTTTTTTAAAATACTTTTTATAATTAACTTTTTTTTTCAAAAGGTTATATAGTGCTTATAATTTGTAAAACCTTATTATTATTTTTTTTAAATTTCAAAGTAGTTTGACGTATTGTAGTCAATCAATAGAAAAATCACATGTAATTTTAATATATTTGTGGGAAAATTGAATATCATTTTTATTTTGAAACGGAATTTTGTTTTATAACAGCCTTCTATGCAAAACATATATTTTAGATGGTGAAAATACTGTAGTGTAAAAATACATAAAAAATATGATGATGAAATTTAAAATAGTAATTCCTATTTGTAAAATTAAAAATATTTTATGCTATCATACTAGTATAAGTTTTATTTAGGATATTAGTGTATCTCTACTTGGTAAAGAAAATCTGGTTGCTTATTGAAAATTCCTTATTTTATTCTGTAAAACAATATACAGTGAAACTTATCGGGGGAGTCTACGATGTTTGAAGGCGCTGTTCTCCCCTCCATGATTTTGACAGTTTTTAAGGCCATCGTCAAGAATAACTAAAGGAGTCTCCTTCAGCGATGGCTTATTTAGACCGAAAATAAAAGGCATCAGACATCGGAGAATCCCCACATATCGCGCGTAAATAATCTTTGATTCATTTAAAAAAAAAAAAATAATAAACAAGTAACATAATTTTTTTTTTTTTAAATCAATTCCTACTTTTTTTCACTCTATTGCAGAATGTCCTTTTATAAATAATTTTCATTCATTTTTTTAAGTTTATCTGGCGCCATCTATTGGCAGATACATGCAACTTAAATCTAAAAAAAACTAAAATTAATTAATTAAATTTAATTACTGAATAATAATAATATTTGAAAAAACTGTATTAACATCCAGTGTCATCTACTACAAGTTCAAAAAAATGTATTTGAACTTGAGTGGAGGAATAAAAAGTATTTTATGAACGATTGAAAATTTGAACAAGATATATAGAGGGAGAGTGTGAGCTAATAGAAGGAATTGAATGAATAATACCATTTTTCCCTTTTTTCGTTTTAATATATATTAATTTTTAACAATATATTCGTACATCGCCAAATTTGACGGATGTCAGATTTAAATTGACATTTTGAAATACCAATCATCTAAAAGTTCTTGAATTTCTAAAAAGATTCTATATTTTTTTTACACTGTTTTTTATTGAATATATTAATAAATTAATTTGCCTATTCTTAAGATACCTTTTCAAATATAAAGAGAGGCCTTTTTTTTTTCTCCCTTTTACATTAATTCAATAAACGCTTTTAACTTTTTTAAATCTTTTTTAAATTATGAATTTCCTGTCAACTGGTAAAAATATTACCAACCATCTAATTATAGACCAATTTCTCTTTTACACACTTTAAGTAAATTAACTAAATTCATAATTTAAATAAATAAATAAAAATAAAGCACATCTTTAACACTTTGTCATGATTCCGCATCAGTTTGGCTTTACCACTACCCATCGGTTCCTTCGACTAACAGAACTGATTTCTGAAGGTCTTGTCAAAAAATCAATTGCTGGACTCATCTACCTTTATATTGCTAAGGCTTTTGATAGGTTCTGGTCTGACTTGGTAATTATAAGTTAATAATTTAATTAGCGCTGGTCAGAGTATAAATTAGCCGCATTGATTAGATAACTTAGTCGTTATAAGTTAATCCTGTCGTCATCCATGCAGACATTTTTCTCTTTTTGGTTTCTCACATTTTTAATTTTTTATAATGAATTTAAAAAAAATAATAATATAATTATTTTTTCATTTTTATTCTAATTTTAATTTCTTGCCTAGCTTAAACTTATTTTAAATATTTTTTGTTTACTTTATTTGGCTTGCTTGCACTATTTGTACTCTACCTCAGCTCTCTGAGCGGCATGATGGCCAACTGGCTAGCGCTTTGGCCCTTTGGTACCACAGGCTTCAGGTTCGAATACTGTAGGGCCTGATGGCCGAGTGGCTAGCGCTCTGGCACTCGGAACCACAGGTATCGGGTTTGAATCCCGGCATTGCCATGAACGTTTGTAGTGGTTCGGAATCCACTTTAACCCGTAAGTCCCGGTCTCATATGACCGTAGAGCGTCACAGAGCCCATTCTGGTTTCTTCTCACCCACAACATTCCCAATTTGTAAAGGGGCAACTCAGCTTTAGGCACAGTGATGTGGTATGGTGTAGTGTTAGGTTCGAATCCTGGCGGTGGCATGGATGTTTGTTAGTGGTTCGGAATCCACGTTAAACTGTAGGTCCCGGTCTATTTAGCCTAAAGTGTGCACAAGATGACCGTAGAGCGACAAACCGAATCAGTTCTCTGATGTTTTCTGCTACTCCACCTGTATCATCAAGTTTTATCTCCCATCATGTTTATTTAGATAAGAATTTAAGCCCCTGCCTGACTAATGTACTCTGTATAAAGGAAAGATGACGTCGAATTTAATGTTAACCGTTTAAGCAGGTTAAAGTTTATTTTAAAATGTTATATTCATAGCGATAACTAGTACGCATATGCGTTTGCATTTTATTATAAATATTTATTTAGTGATTAACAATACAGTTTAATATTTTTTTGAAATTAAAATAAGTATGTTTTTAAGTGATATAGATTTGAAAACTAAAGAGGATTTATACCTTGTAGGACCAACTGGCCGTCGAATGTGGTCAATGTGTGTTATAAATAAAATAAGCATTGGACTTGTTGCACTTTCTGTGTGTTTTCTTGTGTTTGAAAGAGCCTGAAGGAAGACATTCTCTATGCCAAAGTAATTAACAAATGAATACAAAAAAGAAAAAAGCATTTGATTCAAAGTAGTTCCTCTTAATCCTTTCATCCTGCTAGATTTATGCGTTTAAACAAAAATAATATTTACATAATATAAACATTTATTTTGATTCGGAATACATATAAATTTTTCTGTTTTCGCACCTGTTACACATCCTGTTAGGTCATTCACTCTTGAACTAGATAAAAATTATTTAGTCTTCCATTTTTTCACGATTTCTTGTTGTTTTTAAGTTTTTTTTTTTTTTTTTTTTATGTTTTTCATATTTTTAAATTGTAAAAGAGGAAGATAAATCTGAATTTTTTTTTTTGTGTGTGGGGGATTGGGTGATTTATGAAATTGGAAAAAGTCTATTTTAAAAGGATTTTTAATTTATTTTTATTAATAATAAAAATGTTTTATAATATTTGAAATAAAACTTTAAACTTAAAACATTTTCTTTAAGTTCAAAATGTATTATACTATATTTAAAAATCTTCTTATTTATTGTTGCTTTACATATAAATTTCAATCTTTACTGATAAATAGAAAAAAAAATCTAATTTATTGTAATTTTCCTTTTACAGGTTTAACAGCTTCAGAATTATAAATCATTTATTTATCGTATCTGTAGATATGTAATGTTTTATTTCTTATGAATTGATTTTGATATTTTTTTTCTTTATTTTAGTGGTGGAATGAGTAACTTTTTGTATTATTGTTCCTTGCCGGAAACTCACACTCCACTTGTTGGAGAACCTCATCAAGTTCTGATGCGGATGTATGGTCAAATACATGAAGGTGTTGAAGCTAAAGTCACCGAAAGTGTTATTTTCATGATGCTATCTGAAAGAAAGCTTGGTCCAAAACTCTATGGTATTTTCCCAGGTGGTCGACTAGAAGAATACATTCCAGTAAAGATTTATATTTTTTTATACTGCAAATAATTGCTTTTCCTATTAATTTAATAATAAATTCCTATAGAATACAGAATTAGTTTAATACACAGCTATGATAAATTTAATATGACTATATTTAATTGCTTAAATATTTATAAAAAGTTTTTTTGCTATTTTTCCATATAAAAAAAAGCAAATTCTTTATATTTTTAGTTTATGTAAAGAAATGAAATGCCTATATTTAAAAAAATATATGCAAAATATATGTTTTGTTTATCTGTAATATAAAAATTTCTTCCAATTATTGCTAGTCATAAATAAACACTATCATTAATTCAAACAAAGCTTACAATAAAAGGAAATCAGCTAAAAACATTTGTACTTTATATAATTAAAAAATTTTTTAATGCACTAACTCAAAAATTCTTCATAATTAAAATGTACTGTTTAAAATATAAGCTAAAATTTCTATATATTTAGTAGTTTTTTTATATCCTTAATTGGCCAGTTTTGAACGCTGGAGTTTTTTCATTACTTGTTAATTATTGTTTGATATTTTGAATTTTCTTAGAAAGTTAAATTTATTACAATTTTCTATCATATATATTCAATTTTATTGCATCTCTATTATTAGTTAATAAATAAATAGTTCAAAAGTAGAAAATAGGAATTTTAAAAATTATTTTAAATTGCCATTCTGTATTATCATTAGTTTCTTTATTATCATGAATATCTACAAGTTTATTCTCATTTACATAATTTATTTTCACATTAGGCTCGTGCTATGACATGTGATGAATTAAAGGCTCCAGAAATATCAGCTACTATTGCTAGAAAGCTAGCAAAAGTGCATACCCTCAATGTCCCCATTAATAAAGAGCCTAAATGGTTATTTGACAAAATGCAAAAGTAAGTATCTATCATAAAAATAAAATTTTTTATTAAATTTTATAAAACATTAAAATTTGATATTTTATAGTGTTTTTCATCATTTTACTGTACAGAATCATTTGCTCTTCTTATTTAAGAAAGTTTTTTGGTGGGAAAACAATAAATTCCATTTAAAAAAATTAATTATTGTGAATCTAATAACTTATTTAAAAAAAACCTAGTGAATTAGTGACTTTGCAGGCAAGTTTTAAATATAAAAGAATTTTTTATAATTATTTCACATTGTTGTAATATTATATTATTATTTTACCCTACAAGGATAAAAACAATTTTTATCTTTGTATTGTATACAACAACAGTTGATCACTTTTTACAAAATACTTGCTTTCTGAACTAAACAAATTTTCTAATTATTTTAACAAAATATTAATTTCTATTATTTAAATAAAATGATTTTTTATCAAAAATATTAACAACTTCTATAAAAATGTTTTGTTCTCTTTATTCTTTACCCACTAACATGCATGTTGTAAATCTTTTCATAAATTTTTAGCTTGGTTTTGCAATTGATATTTTTGTCAAAACATATATTAAAAATTTGCTTCCTTTATGTTATTTAAATGTTTCTGTGCTTTAAAAAAAATCACATTTACTGCATGATAAGGTTCTGTCACACTTTTCACTCTGTTCTTATGCAAACTGTTGCTTTTAGTACAATGGAATTTTTAAAAAAATTGAATTTCAATTTTCTTGTTAAAACCCTTAATATATATTTAATGATTTTTATTAAAACAGAAATTTTAATTTGAAATTATGCTTGATTTGTAATTTCCTTTTATTAGCTTAGTAGTTTTGCTTGCAATAACTTTATCAATTTAAATATAATAATATAATGGTAGTTTTTAAAATTTTGCAAAATTCAATTTCACTTTTAAAAAGATTTATCCGTCTATTTTATTTTTCTAAATAACAAATTTAGTCACACAAAAAGGATTTTTTTTTTTTTTATGTAGGAGGATGTTAACATGTTTCAAAGGTCTTTTTTACATTTAAATTTTTATAAAAATGTGTGTCTTCTGTATTAACTGCTAATTGCAGATGAGATGTCTGACTGCGAGCAGAAATCTCCTCATCACAGTAACATTACACAACATGGATCAACTCCAAGGAGCTCCAAGTTGGTTTTGTTCATTTTGATTATTTAATTTTATAGTCAAAAAAGATAAAAAGAAATTTTAAAAACTATTTCTTCATAGTTATGGAAGCTTTAATATGTTGATATATATATATATCTGTTATCTCATTGATTTATGAGCTTCAAAATTTATTAAATGGGTTTATTTATGCCACATTTACTACAAAATTAAATTTTAGAAGTTCTTATTTTCATTACATAAAATTGTTTAAAACTATATTAGCTTCAAAAAATATATATACTTATAATGAAGGAATTTTAAAAATTATATTGATTGTAAAATGATCTAGGTGTAATGTTTTATTCAATATTTTCAAATACTACTAAATTATAATATTTTTAAAACAACACATTTTTTAATATAAATTTTTAAAAATATTATGTAGAATTATACATTAGATTATTTTTAAGTGACATTTTATATAGTGCTGTGGTTAGATAGCTTAAAAATATTTGATATTAAAAATATTTTTTGGAGGAAAAGTAAATTAAATCATTGAGCCTACTTTATTGTTAAGCAGCATTATTAATTACCATTTTGTTATTTAATTTAATTAATGCGAAAATATTGAGTTTAAATTTTAAGTTTCAATGTTTATAACTTTTAATTTCTCAGTAAAAAAAATTTAGTTTAATTATAAATAATTTAAAATCTTAAATATGATTTAAAAAGGCATGAGAAGCAAAATTATTGTTACAGCTATTAAGAGATTGAAATTTCCTTGAAAAACAAAGGCTGCCACCTTTTTCTAATGAACAGGTAGTGTACCAGGTATAATTAAGATCCATTTAAAATGATTTTTTACTCATATATTAATAAATTTGTGTTTAAAGCTGATAAATTGATTTCTCATATGACTATTATTTTCATAGTTACAATTTTTACTTCACTATACACATACCCATATAATATAAATCTGTTATCAAATAATTACTCTGTCATGCAAAAACATGTAATTTTCAAGGGGGGAAAATTACACATTTAATACTGAAAGTTTCACATTCATTGAATCAAGTAGTTAACTCGCTTTTCTGCTTTCTTTTTATAACTTTCTAGACTGCTGCATAGTTTTTTTTATGCAAAAATTATTAATAATTCTTTTTTTATAAATTAAAGATTATTAGTATTCTTCTTTAAAAAGGAAATTGTTCAAGATAACATATTTTACATCATTTACTTTAAATACTACTCATATTGTGAAGTTTTGTGTGTTTTATTGAATTTCTGGTTTCCAGAGATCATGGAGATGAATTTAGATCATTTGTGTATGTGTTCATAAAATGTTCAACTGTTCATGTGTGTGTAGGGGTTCATTGGAATTTGATTACTTCTTATCATGTTGGAACTTTCATAGCATTGCTTATGTATTCATCAATATTTTCATCATTCCAGCATAGTAGTTTTTTCATGCATACTTATTCATATAAACTTACTACAAAAGCAAAAAGTGTGGGAAATTCATAAAAGTATAAAAATGATTTTTCATACTGTATATATTTATGAAATTGGAGAAATTTTTTAAATAAATTTATAATAATGAATTATGCTTTATATTAATCTCAACTATCTTGTTCCATATTTAACTAAAAGATTTTTATTTTTATAGTTTATTTCAGTCTGTTAGGCAAATGTTTAAAATTTACTAAAACTAATTCTCTTCTTTTATCTTCCACACATTCTTGGGCAACAATCTATATTTCTTTTTACAAGTTTGAGTAATAAATGAATATTTAATATGGATTTTTTTTAACCAAAAGAAAAGAACAGTTTTCGTATTTCCTATATTTTTTAAAAATATAAATCGTGCAATACAGATTTTATGATAGCAAATTTTGTTCTTAGTATTTTTGGCTATTAATTAATTAATTTATAAATTATGTTAACTTATGATGTGTTGAGTAATATCATTTTTTTATCCTCAAGAACTAAGAAAAAAAAAAAAAAAAAACTAATATGTTTTATATTATCTAATCACAAATATATCAATTACACAAGATATATTTTGTTACATAGTTGTATTTGTATTGAATATAGTATTTAAGTAGAAATAGTTTATAAGAAAAGTGTTGCATTTATTTTTTGTAAGAGTGATAAAATTGGAGAAACTTTCAATAGACCTCTGTAGATTCTATCACAAGAATATTAAATCTACAATTTAAAGTGCTTCTGTGGTTTTCTATTCAATTTTTTCAGATGTAAAAAAATCAAAAAAATGATTTCAAGTATAATATCCCATTTCATTGAAATTCATTTACCATTTTTTATGATTGATATATATTATATGCTGCTATTTCTGTTAACATGTTTCAAAATTTAATATTTTGCTTAATTTTTTTCGTATTGTAAAATATGCTTTTCTAATTAATTAATGTTTTGCATTTCATTTGCTGTAGCTTGGGTTGCTGCTTTTACTTCTCACTCTAATTTTTAAATAACATAAAACTGATATGACATAAAAACTATTTTTATTTTCACTTTGACAATATCCAATAATTTTATTTTTAATATTGATAAAAAATGTTTCCATCTTTCAAAATGTAATAATTTTATTGATATTAAAATTCTATTTTTCTTTTGTAAAAAATAAATACTAAAATTGCAAAAGTTTCATCTTATTGAATTAACTAAGTTTTAATGATAATCATATTTTAAGTAACATAATTAATTCTTATGATATGAAAATAACCTTGAAAACAACATAAATAACTCATAATGATAATAATTTTAACTATATTGAATTAAATTGAATTTTTTCATTTCTATTTATAATCAACATATACACATGACATTTTTTTTAAAAAATATATTTATTTAAACATTTTCAAACATATTTATCTCTTCATAAGTATTTTATGTATTACTGTATAGAAAATCCATTTACATTTTAAAGTTTTATGTTTTCAACAGTTTATTATTGTATCAAAGCATATTAAAAATATAATATTCAAAATTATACTATTTATATTTTTATGCTTTTAACATTAAAAAAAATGTTTTTTAACAATTTAGTATTTATTTTAATTCTATTAATAGTTTGCAATAATATGAAAGGATGATTCTGTTCCCTCCCCCCTTCCCTCCACACAAAAATTCAAAATTTTACTTCCATTCCTCTTGCATACGGGATGATAAATTATTTTTAATTAATGTGCATTTCTGTAACTTATATTACTATTAAGTATTTTTAAAAGTGAATGCTTGTGATGCTGCATTTTTAAATTTAAAAAAACATTCATAAAATTATTGAATTAGACAGCAAAATTAAGAAACTAGCCTTAAGAACTGCATATTATTTTTGATTTTGTTACTGTCTTGTAAAATAAATAGTTCTCATTTAGGAACTAAATATGTTGGTTAAATTTTAATAACAAAATTAGTAATAATGATAAATAAACTTAATCACCAATTGTGATTAAATTTTATACAAATATCTTAATTTTTTTGCGAAATTATATAGAGAAATTAAGATATTAACTCTAATATAAAATAAATAATTTTTCATATTGTTCATGCATTTATTTTTATAAATTATATCTAGATAAAAAGTTTTTTAAATTTTCTAGACTCTATTATTATTCTAAAAATATCAATTGCAGCAAAAATAAGATTTTATTTTTTAATAAGTTTAGTTTTATGTATAGCATAAATATTATTTGAAATTCATTTTATTGGAATCGCTTCCATAAAATATTTGTCTAAAATTAAATTGTTACAGATTGTGCTTATCTTGTATCTATCTATATGCTGAAGTTTAGATTTCAATGAAAGACCAAATGTAAATCGAGCTTTACCATGAAAAGAAATTTAATTTCAAATACATACTTCAGCAAACTGTTGTTTTTATGAAGATTTGATAATTGAATATGACTCATACATGTTATACTTATGTGTTTATATTTGTTATTTTATATTTATTTATATACTTAAAAACTTCATGTGTAACTTGTTTCTTTTTTAGCTGGATTAATTTTGCTAAAAATGAAATACGATTAGAAAATTTGAATGATGAACAAAAGAAATTTGCTGTGAATTTACTATCTCATGATTTTGAAAAGGAATTTGTATGGTTAAGGTAGGAAATTCATAAGATATCTACTTTAAATTTATTAGTTTTCTTTATATTGGAATTAATGTACTTCCAATAAAATGACTAAATCCTCTCAAAAAAGCCCCAAACTTTTAATTTAAATCAATTTAACATTTTCAATGCATATTGATTCTTAGCCCATAAAATTGAGCAAACAAATTTCTGCCTCTCTGCTCTACTTTTTTGTAACGAACATAAACATTTTCCCCTTGATCCTTGTAGAACATAGTCGGTCCTTTATCTAAATTTCATACAATTCTGACTCTTCTTTAATGCAATGTATAATTACTTTGATATGAAAAAGAAATCTTGGGAAAAATATTGAGAAATCCATTTATTCACTAGTATACAATCTTTTGTTAATGATTAAAAATTTAGAATTTTTTAAATAATTATTTATTTTAATATGTAATTTTTTTTGACTGCAAGATTATTTTTTAAAAAGAAAAGTAAATTGTAAAAGCAGTAGTGGTTTAAAAAATCAGAATAATATTTTAATCTTTTGTTTTCATTCTCTTGCTAATTGATTTAAAAAGAGTGCAATTTCTTTAGGTGTTCATTTGAAATAATTTAATTTTTATAATAAAACTTTTTAAATCTATTTGCATATTATTTATTTTAATTGAAATTAAGAGAATGTTTTTTTTTTAAATTCAAAATTGATTTATTATTTTATAAATAATTGTTGTTTATTTATATAAAATATTATTCTAGTACAAATAGGGTGTATTGTAAAACAATAAACTAAAAGCTTAATGTGAATTATTATTGAGACTACATTTTACTATCTTTCCAGGAATATATTAATCAAAGCAAAATCACCTGTTCTATTTTGTCACAACGACTTACAAGAAGGTATGCTGCTGTTTTTTATATTTTTTAGAATGTTAAATTATGAGTCTTAAAATTGCTATTTAAGCTCTTGTTTTTGAAGTCAGCAAAGCTAATTTTGTACTATTCATAAGTTATCAAAATCTACCTGATGTTTATAAAATTCCTTATTTATTTTAGGAAATATTCTTGTTCCAGAAAAGAGTTCTGTGTCAGAAGACAAAATTGTCTTCATAGACTTTGAATATTGTAGCTACAACTTTAGGTAATTAAATTCTATTTGTATATTTTCCAAAAGAAAAATTGCGTAATGATTAAATCATAAAACACATTTCGCTTTAGAATTCTTATAACTTAGAAATTTTTGGGGATAAAATTTATTTTTATGGTAAGTACTTTTAGTATGTACTTTAGTGTAACCACTTTTAGTAATCATCAATTTATTTAAGAAAACTTCTGAATTTTTTAAAATTATTTTTGTTTAGTTTAAAAAATATTGGAATTTTTTTTTATTTGAAAAACTGGTTTATGTGTAAATTTTTACAATTAATTTAAATGTAAACTTCAGTCACAAGTTACTTGTGTGAATTTTATTTTGAAATAACAGAAACAAACTTCTGTATTTGTCTGTAAAAACTTTTACATTTAAATTTCGTAAAACTAATAATTTTATTAAAAAAAGAAATTTTTCAACAAATATATTATGCATATTCTAATCATATTTGTAAGCATTGGATATTTATGGAAATATGTATGAAATCATAAATTATGTTTAGTTGTTATATTTTTTATTTATTTGGAATTTTTTTCTGAAAGTTATATATTTATTGCTAATTTTTTTTAAGGGCTTTTGATATTGCTAATCATTTTTGCGAGTGGTGTTTTGATTATTCAAATTCAGAATACCCACACTTCTTTGCCAAAGACGAAGAGTTTCCTACAGTTAACCAACAGGTAATTCAGATGTATTTTTGTTTATTATCAAAGTGTGTTTTTTGTTTATTTTTAAATTATGTTATTTTATCTGTTATTTTTATACAGAATTTAATTTTTTTCCATCCAATAAGAATAATATTGAATATTATTAAATGTTTACGATTCTTAAGAACATAGTTTTCATGTGCTGCTGTTACTAAAAATCTTGTGTTGGAAAATAAAAAAAATTTATTTTGTAATTTTTAAAGCTCTCAAATAATTGAATTGATGAGTAACAGGGAAATTGAATAATTTTAAGAGCGTTTTTTTAGGGTTAATTAATGTTAAAGAGTGATTAATTATATAAATGATCATTTACTGAATGTATTATTTGGTACCCCTTGTTCTTTTTCACTGTTTTTTTTTTTCAGCATTAATTGTATCAAAAATTTATTAGCTTGAAATATCAAATTATTAGTTCAGATGAGATTTTGATGCAGAATGTTTGTTTCTTTTGACCCATAAGGTTTATTCACAATGGACTCGACTAGTTGCTTTCATATGCTCATGAACACTGCTTTATGTCATTTTATTCAAATTTTATCAAAATAAAAAAAGATACAATCTTGAAAGAAAAATTATAATTAAACAATTGTACAGCCCAAAATTCGTTTATCCATGATTCAAATTTGATAGATCTCATGTTGAGTTTTTTTTTTTTTTTTTTTTTTTTTTTTTTTTTTTTTAAATCACAAAATTTTGAATGAAGTGAATTACTGCACTGTATTTCTGCCAAATGAAAGAAAATAAGAGAATAAGCAGAATAAAAATAAAGTTGAAAAGTAAAGATAAAGCTATTGATTGAGATGATAAAGATAGATGATAAGTAACTTTGAATAATACATGTTAACATATTTATAAAAAAATTTCAAAAGGAAAGAAGATTTAAGTTTGCCATTACTTTAGGAGGTTAAAATTTTTCATGTAAAATGAAATATTTTATCAAGGTGAAATGTGATTTTCGAGTTTTGACTAATTGATGATAAAATTAGAACAACAAATGTTGAAGTTGCCAAGAAATTTTACAAAAAAAAAAAAAAAAAAAGTCTGAAAGGAAATTGTATGTTTCAGTCTTGATGAGATTTCCAGATGTACGATAGAAAGAGGAATAAGATAGGTCAAAAGAAATTTGCTTAGTAAAAAAATAAATTAATAGTTTTAAAAAACTAAAAAATACGCTTTTAGAGTTAATCAATCTAAAAAGTAAAAAATAATTGTTAACATAAGAATAAAATGACTGACGAGAAAATGAATGTCACTGTTCTAAAATCGTGGGGTGCTCGATATCAATCGTTATAATTTCTCACTAGTTTCATTCCGAAATGCAGAGTTAGTTTAAAAATGTCATACAAAGCACCCCACGCTTTTAGAACAGTGACATTCATTTTCTCGTCAGTCATTTTATTCTTATGTTAACAATTATTTTTTACTTTTTAGATTGATTAACTCTAAAAGCATATTTTTTTTTAGTTTTTTTAAAGTGTAATTGTTTTTACTTTGTTTTCCACTTGGCCGGTTATCCGCTAAGTTTACATACTTTTTACCCACCGAAAATTTCGCCCAATAGGAAGAGCGCAATTCGACATGATCGCACTCCTATGCCTTTGAGATCCGCCTCTTTAGCCACCGAAATTTTCGGCCAATAGGAAGAGCGCAATTCGACATGATCGCACTCCTATGCCTTTGAGATCCGCCTCTTTTTAGCCACTGAAATTTTCGGCCAATAGGAAGAGCGCAATTCGATCGCGGATCAGTTGACTGACTCGCCAGTAGATGGCGCCATCAGTCCGAAAATCGAGTCCAAAAAGTGAGTTACATACAAACATACAGGTGAAGCTAATAAAAGCGTATTAAAAAAGTGCTAGTTATTGCACCACCTTGAACGTTTTCAGAAATAGTGAAAGTTAAAGCTTAAGAATTTTTAATTTCATCGAAACATTTTCCCCATGTGGTATAAAAATTCTTATTGATTCATGAGATTAAAAATTTATGAATAGAATTTTATTTTTGAATTTTTAAAATATATGTTACAATATAATTTGCATTTATTTGTAATGAAATACCATATATATAATTTTTAAAATTATTTTCCAAAGTTTTATATTTAGTAACTATATGCAATGCATCTCTCCCAAATTAAAAATAAAGTATTAGAAATATTTATTTTTAGATGTTTTTGATTTTTATGTTCCGTACTAAAATTGCTATATTTAAAAATAAATTTACTTATTACTATACAAATAAGTGTTCCAAACATTTCTATTTATTTCTTATAAATGTGGGTCAAATTTCTGTGCGGAAATTTTTTCAGGAAGTGCCTCTACTCTTTTGAGGTTAAGGAAATAAATTATTTATTATAAATCACTGCCAGGAATTATAAAAAAGTTTTTATGCTAAATTTTACTTATTTAAATATTGGTTTTATGTACCTGTTACATGAAATAACACATTATTAAAATTTTAGGATTTCTTATAAATAGTTTTCTTAGGGTATATTTCATTTATTGAATTCCTATATATTTGAGATATTCTCAAATAGAAAACTGCCTCATTAATTACAACAATAATTCTCAATCGTATTGCATCTTTTGCATACTCTTTTATGAAATAAATGAAATTTCGCTTTTTGTTATATTTTTCATTATTGAATTTAAATTAAATTTTTCTATTATCAATATAAGAATAGTTTTATTACCCAATTATTAATTTGTATATTGTGTAACTGAGTAGCAAATATTTAACATCTTTCCCTCAAAATATCATTTGAATAGTTTATTAAAGTAAACAGGTCTGCTTTACACTAGAGAAAAAAAAAAGATTTTTTCCTACTCTTCATTACAGCTTAAATAGAAAAGATTTTTATTGCTTTTTAAATAAAATGTATGACTATCTATTCCTCTAGGAATTTGTTATTGACTCATATTTTATAACTTCTGTGAAGAAAATTTCTTAAATTTTAAAATTGTATGTACTTACAGTTTACTTGTTATCTTTAGGAAGTAATTTTGTCCTCACAGTATGACAATTACTGGTTTTGAGGATATTCTTACTCTGAAATTTTTTTTACCTTGTATTAAAAAACACTTCAAGGCACAATACAATAGTTTTATTTTGTTAAGTGTTTCATAAATAATAGACAATAATATATTTTTGAAATATTTCTTAAATGATTAGGCTTCAAGTAATACTTTTTAATATCCATCAGATTTTTTTTTTCTAAACAATGTTAAATATGAATTTTGATTTGATTAATAATAACTATTAATTAAATCAAAACTGTATTGCTGTTTGTAATAAATTTATCATTGACAATTATTTTGTTAATGACAAATTTATTTTTTGGTTGAAATACATGGCTAAATATCCATTTTTTTTTTTAAATTTTATAAATTGTAACTATGCTTTTAAATTAGGAAAAAATGAATTCAATTTATATTTTATTTCTAAAAATTATTTTATTACATTATTGTTTAAACTATTTACTATGTTATTTAACTTCATTTTCGTACTGTAGATTGATAATGTTAAAAATATAATGAACAAATTGTAATAATTAAAACAATTTAAAAAAACTGTTGGATTGTAATATTCTTATATGCAAGTTTAGTGTATCTCTGTTTCATATGGCAAAATATACATATTTACTATTTTAACATTCTACTACATTTCAGCTGAATTTCATACGATCTTATTTGAGAAACTTTGAGAGCTCTTGCAGTGACACTGAAATATCGGATGAGATAAACAATGAAGAACATGTTCTTCAAGAGGTTTTGGTTTTCACACTTGCTTCACATTTCTTATGGACTTTGTGGAGCATAGTTAATGCACAGAACTCTCAAATTCAATTTGGATATTGGGTATGTGCTTTATTTCAAAAATTAATATAGAAAATAATTTATGTATATATTTGATTGAGTTAATTTGATGATTTTGTTTCCTTTTTTTTTACTTATATGATTATTTATTGCATTGAATGTTATTATTTTTAATTAAAATATTCACTTTATTATTTATAAAGTAAAAAATGAAAATTAGAAATATTAATGTTGTTTAAAGTAATTTCTTTCTGCTTAAGTTATAATAAATATTTTTACCTTGCCAGTTTATTTCAAAAAATTAAAGTCATAGACAACAAAAAAATTATCACAATCTTAAATTAAAATAACCTTTTTTAAATCATTTAAAATTTAGTATTAAAGAATTATATTATTGAAACATCTTTGAAAATCAGTAGATTATTGAATTCTTAAAAATTTTATTCAATAAGAACTCATTAAAAATAAAATTGTTTAGAAAAATGAAAAAAACTTATTGTTTATTTCTTTTCTGTGTTTAATTTTAAAATGTTTAGTTACTATTATTATTGAATATTTTGTATATTGTTATAGTTTGAATTGAAGTCAAGTCTCTTGAAAACTAATAGAAATATGTAATAGGAGCTAATTTAATTCTTTTTAATATAAATATTTATTTTTGGTATAATTTCATATTTAAAAAATTATATTAAAATAAAACAATAAATAAAATATTTCTTTCTCTTTTTATTATTTTTCGTAAATATTATTTTTATTTTTAGGAATATGGAAAAGCGAGATGGGATGCATATATTCAGCACAAAAGCACAATTTTAAAACAAGAAAATTTGGATTTGACAAGTGAAGAGCGATAAATTTGTTATTGAATTGTACATAAATATGCTTATTCCAGATTTTTTTAATGATGCATGTTTAGTAGAAGTTTCCTGTTCAATACCTCGTCAGGTTTAATTGACATTTTATTTAATTTGAATGGCCAATTAATAAATCTTTGACTTAATGCTCAGTAGTGTGAAATCTACTAGCTAAAACTTCTATATGATTATGAAAATGCAGTACTTTTAATATTTTTTCTTTATGTGCACAATGGTTTAAGAATTTATATTTGAATAATGCATATAATTTTAAGATCTTAATTTTAAAAACTGATCACAAATTATTTTTACTTTTTATATATAGTATTTATGTGATATTTTGTGATGGAAATATAGTACTGTATAATATGTAATGGTTGTTTAAACAAAATATTCCTTTCTGACCAATGGAAGTGACCAACTTTTGTGATATTTTGTTCAGTCATTTCATTATACTTTTGGTACTTAAAATGAAACACCTTTTAACACACCTGAATGTTTTATTAATATAGAAAATTCTATTAATCTACTCTTATTTGTCAATGATAGTTTTCAAAATTATTAATTATATGACTAACATTAATTTTTATTTTTTATTTTTTATTGTGAAGTGAAAGCAATACTATTTTGTAAGATGTGCAATGTTTTCATTCTATGAATCATTGCAAGTAGCTTAAAATGTGTTAAGTCATTATATATTTATTTTCTGTCTTTTTATTCTCCTTTAATTTATAGATTTTATCTTTTGCCTTATATACCTAGTCATGGTGAACAGTTCCAACCAATAATTCATCCATTTTTCTGTAAACTTTTTTTTTTGCCCTTGAGATATAAGCTTATTATTTTAAAAGATTAATGTGCCAAGTGGATGATTCGTTTCTCACATATCAACAGCTGAAAATGTTTAATGATGAATCTTTCAAATCAAAATCTTTGTTTGATACTTACTTTGTTTAATACATATTAAAATAACGTGTAATGCAAAACAAGAAAAACCAATTATTGAAGTGTGTAGAAGAATGAAATATTTTTTAACTAAACGAAACACTATGTTTTATGTTTAAAGATTCATTTTTATTGATTCCTGTCAATATGCATTTATTGTACATAAAATATGAAATGCATTTAGGAATCATATGTATATAACAATTTATTTTATGATAATTTAGAATGACTAATTTTTTCGTTTGTGAATATGATTACAGATCGTTAGTAATATTTTTTATAATTTAAGTCAGAAAATTTTTGAATGATATTAATATATGCATGTGTATATATATAATGATTTTATTCATATAATAAGAAATATATATATATTGAAAGAACTATCTACCTTATTGAAATGCATTTTCCAAGATTTTGATGTAAAATTTTATTTTACTTAAAATTGATATAGTATTTTATTTACTGAGTTATTCCCTTCCCTTTCCTTTCTAATTTATTGGTGTATCATTTAGAAATAATTTTTTTAAAAGATCAGTTTTTATTTTTTTTAGAAAAAAATGAATTCAAAACTCGGTATTTCTATTTTTATTTAAGTCGTCGTCTATCATCTTTTATTGCTTAATATAAAAATAATTTCCTCTTAACAATTTCTTCATGATATGTCAATATAATAAAAAGATGTTTGATTATGAATTTAACTGTTGTATATAATAAAATTAAAATGTAATAATGTAAAATTTTTTTGTTGGACCTTATTTAATTGCAACATAATTTATTTTGAATGCTATATTTATTTATTTACTGGTATTCAATTAAATATAATAATTAATATATGCTTTAAAACTGGGATCAAATATTATCTTTGATAATATTTATTATGTACTTAAAGATTTCTTAATATAAGCTCATAATAATTATACAAATAATTTTAAAAATGTGCCTTAAAGCATTTTAAGCTAACATAATTTTTTAATAAAGTTTTTTAGGTATTAAACTGAGCAATTTTTTTTTGTATTGATTTAGGTTGTATATCTTTCTCCTTTCCTATTTTTTTATGACCTTGTAGAGATTCTGTATGGACTATTGAGTGAAATCGTTAATGAATGTACTGGTACTGATATGACAAATGTATAAATTGATCAGCAGAATAAGATCAAAGCTTATTCTTGTTTGTATAAAATAAAGACATTTTTTACAAATTCTTGTGTTTATATAACAGTTTTGAGAAGCATTTAATAAAAATCAAACTGTCAATGAACTACATTAAAATTGCTTAAACAAGCATTATTGCAATCAGCACGGCTCTCAATTACGCTCTCTGTTCTATTAGGGATCATACATTGATACTGACAGACTGTACAAGATCCATACAATGTCTTAAAAATTGCCTAAAATCATGGATATTATATTCAAATTTTTTTAGCTTAGTCAACAGAATTCTGTGTATCTCCAATGTATACCATTCCATTTCTGTGCATAATAATGAAATTGCTGATAATTTTGCAAGGAAAGGTTATGATCCTCCTTCCCCTCAATTCATGTCCTTCAGAAATCCACTCCCTCTACAAAATTAAAATGAATTCATCTTAGAGAAACACAAATGGTGAACAAGAGAGAATCTCCAAGTGTCTTAGCCTGCATCTTGTGTGTGAAAGAGCTAGATCTATCCAGATACTTATGGCCAGATTTATAAATGGGCAACTTCAATGCATGAAATTCATAGAGGCGAAAGACTTTTCTTCTTTGTGTTTGTTCCTTTCCTGCTCACCATCTTGATTGTATTGTCGTCTCTTTGAATCAGCTGAGCAGGATGATTGTGATTCTCTTTTGCAGCAGGGTCTTTTGGAATTAATGTAGGTTTTCTTCTTCCTAGGGGATTAGTAACAATAAAGTTGCTTGACATTCGTTGGGAATTATTTATAGCTGCAGAAAAACGACATTTTACAAAAGTGTTTTGATGTAAATATGTGGGTTTATGCAACTAAAAGAAATTATAACTGGAATTGCTCAATACACAGATGCTAATCGCAAATGAAATTTTTCAATAGTATCCCAAGACAATTTTCCAATAATTTTTTATGCTTGCCAGTGTGTGAGGTGAGTAAATGGCAAATTCATGCCCCTATGCCTTTCAGTTAAAATAACCACCAGCATTCATCATGAAAATTAGCATCAACAGAAGTACACATTCACTATTATAGTTTTTTGTCAAGTATTATTATTATTGAGGAAGTTTTCATTAAAATAGGATTAAATTAGGCTAATGTGCTGATATATACATTGACATTATTTATTATGGATTAGATATTAATATAGGAAAAATATAAGTTTTAAATGCATAATGTTGTATGATGAATTGAAAATATATGTACTGTTAAGTGCAAAAAATTTCTACATGATAAAACTAAACTCTATCCTTTAAGTAAAAAATTCACAAAAAAAGAATGAATGAATGACATTTATTTCTGCATTCTGACTTCTTTAATTATTTAAAAATAAAAATGTGCTAACTTTCCTAAAAAATAGTAAAGTGCACATTTTTCTTTAAAGTTAATGGAAGTTTTTTAATTAAAAAAATGTTAAAAGTAATGAGACAAGAATGGCTCCTTTTATAATTTCCATAGAAGTATTAATATTTTTTTTACTTAAAAATTTTTGATTATTATTTTAATTACAAAAAAAAAAAATACGTGGGAAGGTGGCATTACTTTCAGTACTATCATATTGGAAATGTTTTAAATCTGGCTCATACAATAAAATTTTTGACAAGCAACAAAATGTAACATATGAAATCAATTTTCATATTATTAACCCTAATACGATCTGTGTGTGTGTAATGACATAAGTAGACAAATTTTACGTTTTTCGAAAAATTGTATGGAGCGGTCTTGCAAAAAATATCTGGTCCTAATAAATATGACATTTAAATATCCAAATTTAGATTAATACTCAAAATAATTGCCTAATAAAAATTTAAAGTACTAACTTTCAAAAGTTTCATCAATAACTTCCAATATATAAAATTAAGATAAGTAATAATTTAAATGACAAAAAAGCCTTCCAAAATTAATACATTTTTTTTTTTTTTAATAATTTTGATCATGCAATAATCAATAGCAATTTCCTAGCTAGTAAATTTCTTTAGAAATAAGTTTATATAATTTTAATTAGAATTTATATTATGCAGATTATGAAATAACGATAAAAATTAAATGACTTGCATAATAATGCCATTTTTTAACAAAACTATTTATCACAATCATTTTTACTTTTAATGTTTTTGTTATTAGACGAGGAATAAAATTTTAATTAGTTAAGTTGTCTTTATGCATTTATTAAGTATTAAATGCTATCTCTATTAATAATATGAATGTTTTTAATAAATTACACATCCATTTCTATTTATAAATTTATTTTGAACTTAATTCTTATTCAAATTAATATATTTTGTATTTTTTTGTAATATAAGTTCTAAAAATTAATTCATTAAAATTTATATTTGCACATATAACTTGTTACAATTTTTAATGCAATATAGAACTTTAGGAAAATCATTAACTAAAAGACAAAATTAAAAATTACATTCACATCTTTTTTTCCAATATAAGAAAAGCAAGCAATTTTAAGAATACAATTACATAAAATTTATTGATCTAATTTCCAAGATAAATATTTATCAATTACCTTATAATAATTGAGTACTTCTAAATTCAGACAATAAAATGCTTATTAAAAAAATTAAATTCTTTTCTTAAAAAAACAAGTAATTTGTGTTGTAAAAAAGGGTAAATAAATTGAAATTTTGTAATTTTTTTAAAATCTCTGTACTATTAAAATAAAATTTCCTAATCTATTTGTAAATATTATCAGAATTAAAATGAATTTGCCAAAATATTTCAAAAGAAATCTAATCTTACTTTCAACAAATTAAATAACTAATTTTATCTAAAAACAGTTACAATTTTCATTATTATAAATTGTAATTGCAATCAATAAGAAAATTTTATGTTCATATCTTATTAAAATCAGAAAAAAGGAATCATTAAGTTGGTAGACATATAACACAATTTTCTATGTTTTTTTCACAATGAACTTTAATCATGTTTTCATTATTTTAATACAATGGAGCCAATAAAAGGACTTAAGCTACATTAATATAAAATAGAGTAAAACTTTTCAATCACACTGACTCATGTATGCCTTATAATTTTAAAAATATTGGCTAATCCCTTCAGTAAAAAAAAAATAATAAGATTATCTAGCAAGGCAAAGAATATTGCATATACATTAAAATCAATTGAAAATGTCATCAATCGAAGATTTATTTTACCTAAAAAAAATACTAAAACATGTTAAAAACAAATAATCTGAAAACTAAACGATTAATCAAAGAAATGGTTAGAAACCAAATTGGTTGAGAAAAACATACCTTCAGCTAATGTTCACATTTGATCAGATGGGCTTTATTTATTCTTAAATTTTTTTTTATAAATATGATCTAAATAAAACTAAAAGATTAATATTTATTTAGTTAAATTGGAATTATAGATTGGCAGATATGAAAGTAAAAATTGAATACCCTAACATGTTTCACTATATTTTATAAATATGCCCTTCCAAAAATTATTCTATAAATAGAAGAAAAAAAATAAAATTTCATTTATAATATAAGAAAACAAGATTAATGAGGAATGAAACAAGGGAAAACCAAAGAACTCACGAGAACAAAAATATCCAAGGAGTAAGATTATGGTTAAAATCTATCATATTAGAAATAAATAAATATTACTGACAGCAAGTAATTTAAATCGATATTATTCAGAATTCCTTTTTTTTTAAAGCAATGGATTAAAACAACTGCATTTAGTAAAAAATTCAAGCAACAATATGGATTTATAAAATTATGCCATCTGGTTATAACCACCATCATGCTATTTATATTAAGCCAGAAAATATCAATTTCTCCCACAATCCAATTCTGGCATTGTAAAGATTCTACCACATATCTTGGACACAAAAGATAACATTTTTTGCAACAGTTACATTTAAATTGGTGATGCTTGTTTCCTGAACCTAATGTATGTTAAAATTTGCCTGTTATGGTAAGGCAAATATGCAAAATAGTTAGAATCCTATCTTTCAAATTAATATTCTTAATTTAATCCATCTGGAAAGCCTCCTATGAACCAATGTCTATTAAATGAACACAATTGCAATTCATTAATAATGATCAAATGCCACTCTTTGATATAATTACTAGCCTGTTCGCAGCCGATGCATAAGGATATAAAGGATACTTCCTCAAATATATTACATTTAGAAATACTTGATCATTGTTGATTTTAAAGAAAAGCAACATGATCAATAACTTTTAAAACTTATTATTTGATGGATTATCACATTCTGTCTTTTGTAATCAATAATTTATATAAAAAACGTTTTGACAACCACATAATACATGGTTCTAATTCCATTTAATTGTCAATGAACTTTTATCGATCAGAATTTTTGTTTAATGAACAGCGTTATAACAAATATTTTCTTAAGCAGATATAATTTTGAAAATTAAGATCTGTCAAAAACAAAAACACTGATACTAATGTTTGACAAATTTTTATTATGCACAAACTATAAATAAATTACAAAAAAATGATTTAAAACTTCTGGATGTTTAGTTACCTTGCATTTACAATTTACAAGGAAGAAATAGAGAAATAGTTTGTTTTTTAAAGAAAAAAATAAATTGAAATGACATGCCATATCTAGGCCATTGTAATCAAATATTTCCAATACAAAATTTTCTAAACATTTTACAATATGTTTTAATCAAACTGAAATAAACATTAAAAAAGAAAAATGAAAGCACTGTAATCTTCCTACAAACTAGGAATGCAATTTAATAAAAATATACACAAAATGTACAAAGAAATGAATATCATAGCTAAAATATTTGGTTAAATTAAGCATTATACTTCAATGAAAATTTTTAAACCGCGAATGCTACTTTTCCAAACTTTGTAATCTTTTATTTATGAAAAAATGCAATGGTAAAGGTTTTACAGAACTAAATCTGCAAAAATTACTTATTTGATCCATTCCTTTATAATTTTACTGCTCAAGTAAGTGTGGACAATACTGACTATTAGAAATTATGCAATTTAAGTTACATGCCTAAGTATATTCACCATTTAAATGTTAAAAACATTTCAAAAAGTGTAATTGCAGAGAAATTTCATTTTGAATATTTAAACAATACTGCCATTATACATAATTACAAGTATATATATAACCATTAAAAAGAAAAAATGTTAAATTCTCACTGCAAAAATATTTTCTCTAATAAATTTAAATCTTAATGGATTTTTTTAAATGTTTTATTACATCCTTATCATAAGAATTTTCTAAAATCAGTTAAATTCTTAATTTCAGAGTATCAAAGTATTAATAAAATCTGTTTTAAAAATGATCAGTGTAAATTGTGACAAATGAATTTATAAATTGTAATTCTTAGAAAACATATACTAGATATAAATATGCCATAATAATAAATAAATTGAAGGTAAATTATTACAAGACAATAGCTTATTAGCAATTACAAATATTTCATTACTTCTCATTTTATTATAGAAACATATATAAACCAGAACCTACCAATAGCATTCTTATAAAAGTTTTCTTAAAAAAATTACAACATTTTTCAAAAATGTGTCATTTATTAATATTATTATAGAAGAATGAAATGTTAATATAATTCTAATTTTTAAAGTTTATTGCCATGATTGATACAATGTTTCATAGAAAAAAAAAAGGTTTGAATTTTGCCAACAATCTTGAACAATTTCGCATATTTTTGTGCTAAAAAAATGAAATTTTACCAATTGTTCCAAATGTAATTGAGATTCACTGAAGAGAAAAAACTCTTTCTTGAGAAAATGATTTTCATCTTTCCCTAACGAAAAACCTAAATACTAGAAAATATTTTTAAAACTGAGATCATGAATAAAAATATTCAATATTGTATAAAAAAAAGCACACAGTTTCTTACAAAAATAACGAAATAAAAATATAAGAACATGGATATGATTCAAGGTTAAAGCTACATAAATATCAATAGTTGTAAAGAAAAAAAGTTTCCAATTTTACAATATATTCACGATATTTTTTGCTGACTTTCAATACAATTCATAGAGTTGCTTGAGAAACAAATAAAAGTCGGTGGTGCATAAAAGATAATTTGTTATAAAAAAGAAATTGAGATAGTACGCAGCGCGATTTCTACAGTATGCTGAAACAAGCTTGCAGGTTGATTGTCACTATTTATGCAAGTCTAATGTTTTTTGATGAAGATGATGGATTGATGTCCCCTGCTTCCAAAGACAAGGCAATGTCGTCTGGATAGGGTTCGGTATTGGTGCCATTATTCAGTCTTTGGCGACAAGCTGGAATAGATCTAGGGGTCTGTGGTGACTGCCCTTCTTTTTGTGGTCCACAGCAAGTCTGAGCTGTACAGTTTGTGCTTGAAGGGCAATCTAAAATACAGTTTTCTTCTTTTTCCTGATACTAAAAATTTTTAATGAAAAGAAATCAATTTAAGAATGAGTGCATATGTAATTTAATAAAAATTTAGATTACATATAAAACTAATAAAATTGCATTGTGCATACTTTTATGAAAAATAATCACTTTTACAACACTTGACAAAAATTAGATGCTAAGAAATGCGACCAACAATAGCTAAAAATTGTCAATGTATATCAGATATTTAAGTTTATCATAAATATTTAGGGATTTTAAAAATTAGTTTAAATATGGAAAATTATTAATTTATTATTGACTAATTTATGATCAATTCTTTTTTATCAAATAGTTAATTTTTTAAGTCTTTTATAATACTATCAGTTTGATTTGAAATTTTTTTTATTCAGGTATTATTGGAAAAAATATAAAAACATGTTTGATCTTATCAATATTCTTAAAATCAAAATAAATTTTAAGAAACAGTTTAAGTATAAGTTACTTTGAATAACATAAAACATACTTTAGTCTTAACAAACTATTCTCTTAATGTAATTTTATTTTATTCTCTATTTCCATGCAACATTTTTAAACCTTGTTAAAGATGATTTCTTCAGATAATTCATTCAATTATTGATTTTTAGCATGCAATCAAATACACATTTAGATACTATTAACATTACACTGTGATAAATATTGTTACATAATTTTAAAGCAAAATGAAAATAAATTAGTCAAATCATATGGAAAACAAAGATAATCTAAATTATTTTAAATTCACTTAAGTTTATACTTTAAGTCACATTTTTAATTTATCACAAAATAATAGCAAATAAAATAAATGAATAAGGTAATATATACTTAAATAAACAACTTATAAAAAATACTTAACTTTTTAAATGTTTAATTTATAAAAAAAAAAAAAAATCTTTGGTAAATAAATGAAAATCTTATTTAAAATCTTCTAATTTAACAAAGGAATCAATATTTTAAACTTAAATAATCAACACATGAAACTTTTCAAATATGTCAGAAAAAAGCATATATAAAAATAAATTTATCCTTACAGATGGCATGTCCACAAATTCAGGTTGTATTGTAGTTGAATGAATGCCTTCATTATGAAAGAACTCTTTAACTTTCTCAGCAATTTGCATATAATCAACAAGATTTCTACATCTGATGTGAGCCGAAGCAATAATACGTTCTCCAGCTAACTGCCAGACATGAAACTCATGCACAGCAAGGACACCATCAATCTAATAAGAGAATTAGAAATAAAAATACAAATAAAGCTTGCAAGAAAAGCTGCTTTAATAACTCAGGAAGAATATATATCAAATTACCTCTTGCAGCAGTTTCTTTTGCAATGAATCGACTTGAATATGAGTTGGAACAGTTTGAAGTAAAATTAGAGCAGATTCAACCACTAAATTAAAAAAAGTTTTTTTTTTTTTTTTTTTTTTTTTTTTGAACAGCAATCAATTATGGAATTCTTAAATTATGAATCAATCCTAAGATGTTCCTAAGGAGGAACAACTAAAGCAAAAATAAAAATAGGACCCATTTAAGAAAATATTGGATTTAAAAATCGATGAAATAAGTCCATTAAATATGATTAAAATTACGACTTCATAAAGTATGCCACTTTTCAAAATGTATCTACAAAAAACATAATAATTGAAAAACTTACATAATGGCCATGTTGATTTCATGATAAGTATAACCATAATGATGCTGTAAAAATAATAAGCCAATTAAATCTCACACGAATAAAAGAAAAGATAAATAAAACAAGTACAACATCAAATGCTATAAAATATTATATAACATACCTCAATGCTGGATCAACATAAAATCTGTACTCCCATTCAGTCAACCAAATGATAAGTGCACTAATAATTACTATAACAGAGCCCAATGCATCAGCAAGAACATGTAAAAAGACTCCTCTCATATTCATTTGACTGCTAGTTGCTGAGAGTAAAAAAATAAAAATTATATTAGCTATCGTCCAACTTTGATCATCTCATACTATACAACTTAGAAGAAAAAAAAATCAGGGATATTATGATAAGGACTGTATAAGATTTAATTTTTTTTAAGGATGAATGAAACACAAAAATTTTTCTTATATTAAATTTAGTTATTCAATCATTTCTTTATTAGGTAAATATTAGATATATTTCCTTCTATTTTTATTTTCTCTCTATATTTTCTACTATTTGCATTTTTTTCTTCCTACCAGTTTAAAGAGTCTTAAAATTTTTTTTTCAGTATATAACAGTTGCATTTTTTATCTTAAAACCTTCTTATGGCATTAAAGTTGTTAAGCATGAGATATTTTATTTAAAATGAGAAAGTGCAAACTTTTTAACTTCCTTAAACAGCATTCTAAAGAAAGAAAAGAAGTCATTTGGGATTCCATTTGACAAAATATTATCAGAGGTTTGAATTTATTTTAACTGAAATATTTGCATATAAATGTATATAGTAACATATCCATATTTAAAAATCTTATATGACCTAACAATATATGCAAAGTTAACTTCATTTAAAACTGCAATAGAATGCTGTAAAATTTAAGTGCCCTACAGCAACAGAAAGTGTAAAAGAATATTAATATTTGCTTCTAGGTATTTTTGACAGATGAACAGTACATTTTAATACAGAGCTGTGCACCATCATACTATGGATATATGTTTTTTTTGTGCTTACTACTTACTGATATTTCAACATTTAAATGACTTAATTACATCTAACATTTAATGTTTCCAGATAACACACACACATAATATATATATATATATAACCAGATGATTATGAAGACAGATTTTTTTTTTATTTAAGACAAGTACTGACTGCATGTAGAAATTTCTTAAGTATTATTCATGGCATAACATTACAAGCTCTTTTCCCACAATGCATATCAACATTCTCAATTGGAATCTATACCTCCAAATTTTGAGATTATACAGTCCAGTCACATTAATGTGACCACAACCTACTTTCGACATCAACGTGAAATAACCAATCACAAAAGGCAGCACATTTCAATGGAGTGTATATAAAGGATGTCCTAGTGCATCCTTTATATACTTATACTAAATCCTTTATATACTTATGGAGTATTAAAAGCTTATGGCAGGTGGTCACATTACAGATTTTATCATTCTAATAAAGCAGCATATCATAATTTCCTTGATAAAGAAAAATGCTTGCTTTTATTTATTTATTTATTTTATTAATAAAATATCTTTTAATAGTTCTATTTATTTGAGGAAACTTAATTCAAAAATTTGACAAGATTTAGTTACAGATGTTTAAATAAAGTAGTATTCACAATTAAAACAAATCAATACATAGTTGATGAATTTTTCAGTTATTAAGTAATGAAATCTAAGTTGCAAGTAGTACAGTATCATTAAAAACATCTCAAAATCAGTAGTTTCCTATTATGACAAACAAAAAAGACACACAACATATAATAAAGTTCATAGTATACAAGATATTAGTATTATAATCACCCATCTGATTTCCATGTGCATCTTGAACAGTATTAGGTAAATTATCAGACAATCTGTAGTTTTCGTGGTTTTCATTTATATCTTCTTCAGCTAAAACCTCTTCAATAGTAGGCAGACTACGATGATGAGCTCGACGATGACTGTGCCCATGCCCATGTTCTGAAAACAATTTTCTTTTAACTTGTACAATTGTGAAATTTATTAATTATTCCTGTCAATTTTAAACCTTTATGAAAGATCAATATAAAACAATGCTAAAAGTAAAATTTACTACATGTTACTGAACATTTACTCATTAATTAAAAACTTTCAGGAAAATACAAATTAAAGACCCGTGATCAGAGGTGATTGACCACTAAAGTTTCACAAATTAGATGCTTAAAAAAACTCCACATGCAAAAAAGTAACATCAAGAAATAGATCATTAAAGTTTCACATTTAATTTTATTACTGTCTACAATAATCATATCAACCACTTAAACATTTATTTCAGATAGGGAGAAATAAGAATTTTTTTAAACTATATATATATTAAATATACAAAAGTTTATTTTAATTATTCTAAAACAGATATAGCAAAATTTTCCCACTACAAGATTGATGGGTTTTTTTTACAGAAATTATTGTTTTTTAAGTTGATCTACATATAGGCTACAAATGCTAAATGAACTTTTTAGATTCTTATAAGCTATAAAAATACATTTTGGGAAATACAATTTTTTTGTAACCAGAATTTAAAATTATATTATATTTTAATCATAACATTGAAATTTCTACACATATTCAATAATTTGTTAATACTTTTATACTTTCAAATAATTTAAAGAAGAAAAAAAAAAAAGAAGTTACATATTGTAGTATTGTTTTTGGCATTAAAATGTTTTTAAGCAATATGTTGATACTATTAATTTTTGATTAAATGAATTTACAGTGTACTTACCATGAAACAAGAAAAGTCCAATAATATTAACTAGTAAACCAGCACATCCAACAAATAAAATAAGTTCAGGATTATGAATTTCATCCACAATATACAATCGTTTAAGAGCTTCAATGAAAATTGAGAAACACAGAGCTACTAAAAATACAGCATTTACTAAAGCACCTAGAACTTCAGCTCGAGCCCAACCGAAAGTGTTTTTAGACCATTTTCTGGGCGACATCTAAAAGAAATAAATAAAAATATATGCAACTTCATCCAATTTTTATTTTTTATTTTTAGAGGGGAGTTCTGCAGGTTAGGGTTCCGCTTATTTGTTGGCGAATATTTTACAGCACACACTTTTAACAGTTTTCGCCAAGTCTCCTCCTAAACCGACAAAATGGCCAATGCACTCAGCTTACATTTAACTGCAACAAGTATTCTGTTTGCAATAAAAACTAATTTAATGATATATGACATTTTTTTTACAGTTATTGTTTTTGATGATTAACAAATTATATAATTAGTATCATCTTGGTTTGGGTGACCTTGCACCCACATCAATTAGCCTTGCCGCTACACTTATCTTAAATATCTTTAACAAGACTTTAATCAAATAAACACAAGTGGAAGTGCTGGTTAAGGTCAGGAACAGATATGATATCAAAGAATAAAGTTAATAGTAATAAAAAAAAAAAAAACACGAACAGACAAACTATTACAATATCAATCAAATATTACCAGAAAAAAAACATCTGAAACAGTTGTCACCCTTTGGCAATTCTATTTAGCACAGAAAAGGGGCTTGTGAAATCAGAACCCTAAAGTGCAGAATCCATCCCCCCCCTCCTTTTTTAATAGAATGTAAACTAACTTTATTATATTATATTAATGATAGAATGTTTTCATTATATTATGCATTTAGAAAATAAAATGCACCAAAATTGTAATATAAATTAATAACTATCACACTTCTAATGTACCACATTGATAACTTATTGTATTTTTTTTAAATTTTACACTGAAATAAAAAAAATTAATATTTTTAAGAGGGAAGCCAGTTTAATTGAAATACATCTTTAGGTACTGATGTCCTAAAGACAACCAAAAATGACAAAAATGTTTTGCTGCAGAGAATATACACTGAAGTGACAAAAGTCATGGGATACCTCTTAATATCGTGTCGGCCCTCCTTTCACCCGGCGAAGTGCAGCAACTCGACGTGGCATGGACTCAACAAGTCATTGGAAGTCTTCTGCAGGAATATTGAGCCCTGCTATCTCGATAGAATAATTGTGAAAGCGTTGATGGTGCAGGATTTTGGGCACGAACAGACCTTCGATGATGTCCCATAAATGCTCGATGGGATTCATGTCGGGCTCTAGGTGGCAGATCATTCGTTGGAATTGTCCAGAATGTTCTTCAAACCAATCGCGAACAGTTGTGGCCCGGTGACATGGCGTATTGTCATCCATAAAAATCCCATCGTTGTTTGGGTACATGAAGTCCATGAATGGCTGCAAGTGATCTCCAAGTAGCTGAACATAAGCATTTCCAGTCAATGTTCGGTCCAGTCGCACCAGAGGACCAAGTCCATGCCATGAAAAAACAACCCACACCATTACGGAGCCACCACCAGCTTGAACAATGCCTTGCTGACAGTTTGGGTCCATGGCTTCGTGGGGTCTGCGCCACACTCGAACCCTACCATCAGCTCTTACCAACTGAAATCGTGACTCATCGGACCAGGCCACGGTTTTCCATTCATCTAGGGACCAACCGATATGCTCACGTGCCACGAGAGTCGCTGCAAGCGATGTCGTTCCGTCAGTAAAGGCACTCGAGTCGGTCTTCTGCTGGAATAGCCCAAGAAAGCCAAATTTCTCCGCACAGTTCTAACAGACAAGTCCCTTGTAAATTTCTGCGGTTATTTGACGCAGTGTTGCTTGTCTGTTAGAATTTACGACTCTTTGCAGACCGCCGGTCTCGGTCGTTAAGTGCAGGCGGTCGACCACTGCGCTGTCCATGGTGGGATGTTATGCCTGAAATTTCATACTCTCGCACACTTTGACACAGTGGATCTGGAAATGTTGAATTCAACGATTTCCGAAATGGCATGAAACTTTTCCGCTTTCAAAGTCTGAATTCCCGTCGTTCTGGTTATCATCACGTCAAAACCTCTTCACATGAATACAACAGAAATGAAAGCTCTGCGAAAGCACTGCGCATTTATACCTGTTCTACGCGATGCTACTGCTATCTGAAAATTTGCATATTGCTATCCCATGACTTTTGTCACTTCAGTGTATAGTTGTTAATTTTGACAATACAACACTGAAAATACTAATACATTAATTTTAAAAATAATAATGCTACTTAAACTTTTAAACTTATTGCTAGTCAATTTTAATATATCTCAATAGCTACTATCCCACGTTTCATTTGATACATGCACTTTCAGGACCACTAAAAAAAAACTGTTCAGGATTGGTTAATACTACAACCAGGAGATAACGAAATTTCTAAAATCATCCATCCATTTTTGTCCATCTAACATCACAATACATTGATTTTATATAGATTTAAACTTTGAATATGGAACTTATTCTGGTATCATAAACAACGAAATGAGTTAGCACCAAATTTTGACCAATTGAAAAGCACTAAATTTAAAAAAAAAAAATAATGATAAAAGATGACGATATAATAACGATGATTTTTAAAAATAATTCTTTTCTAGTTTGCATTGCACTCATTTTAGTTTACTTGAATTTTCATTTTTGTTGTAACTTAAAATTCCCTTTTTCAAAATAAACCATCTCTTTTTCCCATTTGATAGTGTGCATTTCATTGCAAAATAAATAGTTATATTACATCATCACATCACACAACTTAAAAGTGGAATATCCTCTTTTACTGGCACAATAAATAAGCAACATATATATCAATCAATATATTAAGTTTGATTACATGAAGGATAAATGTTGAGGATGGGTGAAAATTACTAATGAGCTTAATAGAAAGAAATTATAGAAATTCATAAAAATATTCTCTCTTGCATAGCTCGGATTAACTGATTAATTACAAAGCGATTATACTGGTTTTGAAAATCAGTATTTCAATGTAATCAATTGATATTGATGTTTAAATCATTTTAACATCAATATCAATTAAAATTTTATTAATGTAAGAATAATGAAATTGAATTTTTGATTTTTACACTTAAATTGATATATATTAGGCTAATTATAATATAGTAATTAGGCCTAGGCCTAATTGATACACTATTAGCATATATTTTTGCCACCTGATTTTTAAGAAACATATTAGAAATTTGAAAATGCTAACAAATTTTTAGGGCATTTTTTAATAAGACTAAATTTATATTTTTATTAGTTTTAATAAAAATTTATTTTAAATCAATATTACTATAATATTTATATTTTTAAAAACATCTGATTAAAATCAGCTTATGCATTATATTGTAATGCTCATTTAATACTTGATAATGAAAAGATAAAAAATAGTTTCAATTCATATACATACATTCTTTATGCCAATTTTAATTTGTTTATTTTAATAACTGCTTTGTATGCCCTAAATGTTTATGCGAGCTCATATACAATCTTTATGTAAATTAACTTTCCAAATATAAATTTTAAATAATAACTATTAAAATTGTTACTGCAAAACCTAATTAAATCACTTCAACCGATGTAGATATTTTATATTAGAGTAATAGCTGTATACAATAAACTACAGTATATTGCATAATTCTGAAAAAATTACACTGTAAAAGGAATATTAAAAAGTTATCTAACTGGAAATTCGCGAAAATACATGAATTTAATTTTTCATACATTTAACTACATAGAAATTGTATCCTAGAATTTATTAAAAATTTAACTAAAATCTGTTAAATTTATTTTACCTGTACAGATAAAAATGCAATTATTAATGCTATCACATCTGATAACATATGAAAGGAATCTGCCACTAGAGCCACCGAGTTTGTGATATAGCCAACTACAATTTCTATGAAAAAGAAAGTTGTAGTCAATGTGAACATGCTCATCAGACGACATCTTTTGCCTGAATATCTACCCATAATTTAAACTGATGATCTAAAAATAAAATGTGTGCATTAATACACAATCATATTTGGAAATAAAAATAATCACAAAATAGTTCAAACATAACAATGCTTTAAAACAGATATAATGATTTTTGTCTATTGTGATACCTTTGATTTAGGCTGCCAATAAGTTAATGGTTGAATAGATGATATTATTAAAAAGTGCAATTTTAAAGTTTTGATAGTTTAACTGATTTGTTTTGATAGCTTAACTTTTGAAGGATTAAATACTATTCTAATAATTCAATAATCTGCTACAGGAAATTTGTTTCAATCTATCATATTATTGAATGACACAATTTTAAGTTGTTAATAATTGAGCATAGGTTTTCTTTTTAGATTTTAAAAATTATTTATCAATTAAAAACAAACAAAATTTACATTTAAACAATACTGACACAAAATTTTAAGCAAAACAGAAATAGCTATTAATACTTTTATAAATTCAACTAGAAACAATAAAACAAAACTTTTGCAAAAACTAATACTAAACATTAAAAGTAATTTTAAAAATGGTATAAAACTAAACAAAGTGTTAAATGAAAGCTAAATTATTAACTTTGGTTTTTAAAATATTATAGGCTTAACACTTTAAGAAAAATAACGCACAAATTTATAATATATTCTAACATTTTAATTTTTTCAGGAATACCAATAAATCTCTTACAAATTTAGTATGATTAATCATTTTAATAAATATAGGATAGGATAGTTCTTTAAAGTTATTCATACAAAAAGTTCATTATCAAATTATTAACGTTAAATAATAATTGATTGATTTCAAAAAATTACAATTAATTAAAGTGCACCACAGACATTGAAAAAAGCCGTGCATTTAGTATTACATGAAATATGGATAAAATGACAAAAAAAGAACTTTCAAAAATCTACATTAAAATTGTCACAATACATAAGCGGCGCTTTTTAATTTTTGAAGGGATAGTTATAGTACAATTAATAAATAATTTTGCTTTTTTTTTGTATTAATAATGTACATATAACGTCAAATTTAACTGTTTCTTATGCATTTAAACAAAAATAAAACCATGTGATAATTTTTTTTCCTTTTCAACAAGTAAGATATGCAGATTTAATTCAAAGTTCCAATCGCTTATTACCTGAATGGATGCTTTAAAAAAAAGAGAGGGGAACAGAGAGATAAGATTATCTTCTTTCAGCCTTGATATTTGCACAGACGATCGGACATCTAAAAGAAAGCTTTTCAATTTTAGGGGAATAAGATTTTGCACACATCACTCCTTTTGCACCCAGCGCCAGCATGCTCTGTCATTCGAAGCAAGCATTGATTTTGCACACGTTAACCTCACCGTCAAATTTGTTTTCCGTGTTTTAAGTTTATAGAATTTTGCATACTATGCAAAAGAATAGAAAAATATGAACACTTAATAAAAGAAATATGAATAATAAACATAAATTTAAAGTTCTTAATTTCAAACTTGTATTTTCTTGAAGCTTCCACACACGGTTACAGTTAAATAACTTTTGTGTTTTATTAATTTTTATTTAATTGAAATATTCGCAATTTTTCTATACTTCTACTAATAAACGACCTGCATTAATTATACCAGGTATAAAAAATTAAAATAGTTACAAAAATATTAAATTTTTCAGGATTTCAACTTCAAGATTTTAACTTGTCAATTAAAGCAAATGATTCACAAATTAAAAAATGACAGATGGAATGAATTTTTATTAGGCCTAAATCCAGAAGATAATTCTCTCTTCAAAATTATCAAACATTTTACCAAAAAATATCCCAAAATTCCTCCACTGATTGGATCCTCAGGTCTTATATTCTCATCTTCTGATAAAGCAAACTCTTTTGTTGAAAACATTGAACTCTCCTTTCAAGAAAACACTGAACCTTGCGATAACTCACAAATTGAGCATGTTGAAGATACAGTAACTTCCTTTCTAGCTGATCATCAAAATTATCATAACAATATATTTTTTTTCTCCATCTGACATAATTAACTTAATCAAGAATCTCAACATTCGGAAATCTTCTGGACCTGACAACATTCCAAATAAAGCCTTAATGTGTCTTCCCCTTAATGCCATTACTCATCTTGCAAAAATCTACAACAGCTGTACTAAATATCACTACTTCCCTCCTATCTGGAAAAAAGCAAATATCATCATGTTCCCTAAACCTGGCCAAGATAGGAAATTTCCTCAAAATTATCGGCCCATCAGTCTCCTTAGCTGTGTAGGAAAACTTTACGAAAAACTCTTAGTGAAACATATTACTTCTTTTTGCGATAAAACTTCCATAATTCCAGCAGAACAATTTGGATTCCGTCAACATCACTCAACTTGTCATCAACTTCTACGTGCCACCAATATCATCACTGAAGGATATAACTATAAATTTTTTACAGGAGGTGTCTTTCTAGATGTCAAAAAAGCTTTCGATCGACTGTGGCACAATGGACTGATCTACAAAATGATCAAACTTCAATTTCCAACTTGGATCACACTTATCATTACAAATTATCTTAAAAATAGAACCTTTCAAGTTCGACTTCATAATGAATTCTCCAAAATCGGTCGTATTTGTGATGGTACACCTCAAGGAAGCGTGCTAAGTCTACAATATCTTTACCTACGACTTTCCTCAATGCACTAACATTTCCACTTGCCTATTTGCTGACGATTCTGCTGCTCTTGTCCAAGGTGCTTCTATTCTTTATGTCATCAATACTCTTCAATATTTTCTGAATATCCTAGAGGATTGGCTAACTAAATGGCGCATCGCAATTAATGTCTCTAAATCTCAAGCTATCATTTTCCGAAAAGGACACGCCAGACAACCATATATTAATCTCTCCCTTTTTGATCAACAAATTGAATAGGCAACTAATATTAAATATCTCGGCTTAATTATTGACAATAAACTTACGTTTCGAGCTCATATTCAAAAAATCAAAGAAAAATGTTGGAAAAAATTTTATCTCACTCTACCACTCATTAAAAAATTTTCTAAATTAACTTTGTCAAACAAACTTCTTCTCTACAAACAAGTTCTTAGGCCTATCCTTACCTATGCTGCCCCAATCTGGGGTCTAGCTGCACAATCTAACAAGAAATCTGTACAAATTATTCAAAACAAACTTCGTATTATCACTGGTGCACCCTGGTTTGTCCGCAACTCTACAATTCATCAAGATTTAAAAATTGATTCTATTGACAACTATATTACTAAACTTTCTAGAAATTTCTTCAATACCATTGCTACTCACGAAAACCCTCTCATCAAGGCACAAACTATATTTACGCAATTGAATGGAAAATACAAGTATCCTTTCTCTACTTCTAAAGGGAATCGAAGCCTCAAACCATCATAATTTCCTGCTCACTTATCGCTTTTTAGATATTTTACTTCAACGTATATTTACTGATCATAAATTTCTTGTTACGTTTCCATCACCGATGATTTACATTTTTCTTACTTTCCTCTTTTTTTTTTCTCTCTCAAATCATACGATTACTATTATCTATTTATCATGACTTTTCTTTCCTACTGCCTTCACATACCATTGAGTAGATGAACGCTTCGCTTTCAGGCACTCGACATCTTTATTCAACAATGATGACTTGTCAACTTACTATGGCTTATGAAACGAAAATGATTGTACAACGCGAGACTCTTTTATTCAGATTAGGTTTTCGGCCAAACGTTGAATTGCGTTAAAGTAATTATTGTATTTTGTATTGAAATATTAAAGAGAAATCATGGAAAAAGCAAGTGTTATCAACGACTAATAAGGGCTATGTGCTATCGCCAATGTACGCTGTGTTAAAAATTAAGATTGCATGTTTTGTCAATTTTCTTGAAAAATATAGTGCGAAAGGTATGATTATTGATTCTAAATAAGGATGAAAATCTGTAGTGGTGAATATACAAAGGTAAACATGTATGTGGGTGGTGCATATAGAATAGAGATGTCAAACTTGAGCCATATCAGAAAAAAAAACCTGTCTCGAATTATACGTACAATATTGCTAATTTAACGACAGTTTTTAAACTAAAAAGTCTGAAAAAATGTACAATCAAAATTGTTCACCTAGAAAAAGGAAGCAAATATTTTGTAGCAGAAGTATCTTAGATTTTCTTTTCTTTTTTCATATTGATTTTTTCCTTTGATATTCAGATAAAATAAACACTTCGTTAATTTAATTATTTCTCTATATTTTTACGTATTTGATTCAAAAAGAAAACAATGAACACATGTAAATTTCATTGATTTAAAGTAGTTCTTATTTATGGCCTGGTCCGTACTGTTGAGACCTCAAGTTTGACGTCCCTTATACAGATGCAGGGCCGGATTTAGATAAAAAGAGGCCATAGGCTATTCCACTTATGAGGATCTTTCATCTCCCATTTTTAAGTTTGTAAACTACATGAGAGATATTAAAATACATCATTACTGTGATATATATCAATATGTTAAAGGAAAAGTGTTGTGATTGGTACTAATCTTTATAAAAAATGTGGCACAAAAAAATGTCGAGAACACTTATTTGGTCATTTATTCTCAGCACCATATATAGTACTTGTAACAATAACTAATCAAACATAACACATAACATTTACAAAGAAACAAAATTCAATAATAAAAAAACTTTGCTCACGAAAATAAAATATGCAATAAAAATTATCATATTTTCTATCAAATAACTCAACGTATGAATTATACTTTGGTGCGATCTAATATATACAAATGAACAGACCCAATGAGCCGAACGCGTAGATTTTAACCAATACATTTTTATGTTTGTTTATTAGTCATACGTGTACAATTTCTCCTTATTTTCGATTCAGTGTTTTAGTGTTTAATGTTTTTAGAATAGTGTAATTCTAATTTTGCTAACAATTTGAATGTAGGCCCCTCTTAATCTTGAGGCTCTAGGCTGAAGTCTAGTAAGCCTATAGGAAAATCCGGCTCTGTATAGAGGAATGAGCATTATAACTGTACAGGGAAATTTTCGCTTTTCTTTTTCTCAGTAATTCCTATGAATTTTTCTGGTGTTTTTCTTAAACATTTAATGAAATTCAAAAGCAAACAATTAAAATCAAAAACCGCCAATCTTGGATAATAGAATGAGATGGTGAATTGAGAAGATTACTAGCATTGAAATGAGACGAGCATGTAATGAAAGTACTCCCAAACAATTATTCGAGCAAATCAACAGCAGTCAGCATAAAATGTAATCTAGGCAAAGGTAAGGGAAGAAAACAATAAAATTCCGCTGATATGAGTTTTAAGATGCTTTTGCTAAATAAAGAAATATTGTCAAAATAGATTCTTCATTGTTACAAGAGGTCTAATCATCTTGGGAAAAAGCCCCTACAATGAGGATCAAGGACATTTAAATCTGGATCGTTTATCCCGAAAGCTGTTTCCTTAAACCGAAATATTTTAGAACCCTTTGCAACTCAATGGAGCGTTCGGTTTTCCACATGTATGCAGTGTCAGATTTCTTCTGCCCATGGACAGAGAAGATGAGATTAAGTGACAAGAGTAACTTTTTAGTTAAGTTTTTTGAGTTTCTGTTTTACGCGGTATTATTCACTAATTCTATTTTAAATTTTAATTCTAATATATATATATATATGTGTGTTGTAGGTGTATCTTTGGAAGCCTTGCAAAATGTTTGATCTACATGTTATTCAAATCTCTACCTATACCAGATTAACAGATTAGACCTATTCTATGCTTCATTATGTGCAAAATCATATTGAGTTTGCTACTCCTAAACCCATAACGGAATCTCGTACAAAATACAATTATATTGTTTTTCCATCTTCCTTCCTCTCTTGCGTGCGATATTCTCATGAAAACGGATTTAATCAATCCACACAAACAATTGAAAACCGAATTAATAAATCGTACAGGATCCAACAAGAATTTCTACAACTGTGGAAAATTTGGGTTATCGTAAACTATCGGACTTATTGGGAAGCATGAAGCTATGCGCTGAATACCTCAGCGTATCCAATAATACAATGATGTAACTTTTTCTGAACAGATTGCTATTTTCAGTGCAATTAATCCTGGCTGCAGTTTCTAATGTTAATTTGGATAAGGCAGATTACCTATGCTGCCCCAATCTGGGGTCTAGCTGCAAAATCCAACAAAAAATCTATACAAATTATTCAAAACAAACTTCTTCGTATCATCACTGGTGCACCCTGGTTTGCCCGCAAGATTTAAAAATTGATTCTATTGACAACAATATTACAAAACTTTCTAGAAATTTCTTCAATACTATTGCTACCCATGAAAATCCTGTCATTAAGGCACAAACTATATATTTACGAAATTGTATTGTATGTAATTGCAATTGTATTGTAATGGTATTCTCCTTTGGAGAATACAAGTATCCTTACTCTACTTCTAAATGGAATCGACGCCTCAAACCACCATAATTTCCTATTTACTTATTTTTTCTACTTGAGCTCAATAACTTCCAATCCTCCTTCCAGTATTAATTCGCCTTCATTTCCAATTTTTATTCCAATGTTTTTTCCCCCATCGCGTTTTAAATATTTTACTTCAATGCAAACTCTTTTCTGCTCTGTAAGATTATTACCTAAACAAAATGACAGTAACAGTTCGATCTTCTCCAACGTATTATTTCTCCCCTTTGACGTTGGCTACTAAACGAGTTCTTCGGGCCATTGCAGTTGATTTTATTCTTTTATACACACTCCCTTGTTTGAATTATATTTTTCTGTTTTTTGCTCCATCATTCTGTTCTCTTTACTGATCAAAAATTTCATACTAAATTTTCATCAATAATGTTTTTCGTTTTTCTTTCTTTCTCTCTTTTTTTTTTTTTTTTTTTTTTTTGGTCTTTTCCCAATTCATACGATTACTATTATCTATTCATCGTGACTTTTCTTTCCTACTTCAATCACATACCATTGAGTAGATGAACGTTTCGCGCTGCAAATTCTCCAAAAATAAATAAATACTTTTTTTAGATTTTAATTTAGAGGACTATTTGCGAGGACATTATAAGTTGCGAACGTAACTACACCAATTCTGGGAGCAGAGTTTGTCCATTATTTCGAATTGGTACCAAACCTTGGCCTGCCTTCACGCCCCGAAAACAAAATTTCGTTCTATAGATCACTTAAAACATAAATTCAATGAAAAATATTTTTCGTGACGATATATATTATAATCTTTTAAAAAAAATTTCAATCTATCACAAAATTACTCAATCCAAATCCACCTATAAGACATAACACTGTCATAACACTGACATTACAAAAGGTCATTCCTGGGTAGCAAAACCTCAAAAACCTAACAAATATTCATCACGGCAATTACGCCATTTATATCTAATTTCACAGTCTTCTACAGACATTACGCATGCATAAGATCCTCAAAACATACTCGAATATATATTGATTCGATAACAAAATCTCTAATATTAAATTTTCCAGAATTTCAGGAAGCACAGGAAAATGATCACGAATCACAAAATTTACTGAAAAACAACTCATCGTCTCTGAAATTGGAACTCAAACCTTGCCAAATTTCAGATTATGATTTGGTGTGTGATATGTTAACTGGCCTTCCTCATCCTTTTGCTCCAATTTCTTTTCACGCACGTATTTAGTCACCTGTACAACCTCTCACATTTTGAGATTACAACAACATCAAGATTTATCTTTTCCAGATACGAATGGCTTGGCATAAAACGTCAAATCAAAACTGAGATACGATGTTGGTAGTAGTGTCAACGTTCGAAAATATAGAGGCACACTAAATGCTTCGAGACGTTCTTTCTTTCACATGCTTGTCTTGCTCAAATTCACATCAATATAATGGGCCATTACCTTCATCTGTTGGTTACAATTAATAATTGAGCGATCCTCCAGGTGACCAAAAGCTACACCCATTAAAGAATGCAGACAAAACAATATGCAGTGCCAGTTTTAATACATTTTCTCATTTTGGATGTCCTTCTATCATAACTACAGACCAAGGTTCCTAAATGCAATCGGGTATATTTTTAGAGTTTACGCAGAATAGAAGAATGTTGGGCACACGGAAAATCAAATCGATGTTCAAACAATTGCATACCATCCAATTTTAAATAATATTACCTTACGCTTTCACCACTATTTGAAGGAATCGCACAAATTTAACAAGAACGATCAATGAACTAAAATAATACCCATGTTATTTTCTTGCCGTTCTTTTAGAGTAACTCTCCGTCACTGGGAGGATACTCTGTAGTGAATTTACTCCCAAGTAATCACTTGCTCAAATCAACAGATGGTGGCATAACAAAATATAAACTTGGTGAAGATCAAGTGAAGAAACAATAGGAATCTGTTATCCGTAGCTGTGAGTTTTATGATGATTGGGATAAATAAAGAAATATCATCAAAATGTTGTTTCATATTATTGTCAATGGCTTAGCAATAGGGTGGCAAAATGGGCAAATTACCATGGGCCCTTGCCAGAGCAGAGAGGCCATGAGTACAGGAAAGGCCTGACATTTATTATTACAAAATAAATAAAAAAATTATAAAATTGATTAATTCTGTATTTAATAAATTTAAGTGACAAATTAAAAAAATGTTTATCAAGATTTTGAACGCATTCATTTGTACCAAAAAATATATCTCATTTGGTAGTAATAGTAATAGAAACAGTTACGCATGGGTAATCCTGATGCTAAGGACTTCCCCGATTTCTGTTTCTTGAAAAGGTACTTACAAAATAAAAAATGGGAATTCCCGCTGCCACCATGCGCCACTTTTTAAAATCACTTGTTATGGAATTCTCCTGATTCTTGAATATGTGTTTAAAAAATTAAAAATGAGAATCCCAGCTGGAAAGTCAGAGACTTCCAGAAAGCGAGGAAGTCCCTTATTTCACTGACTCTCCCTGCGTCATTATTATCTTACTTTTTGTTTCATCGGATCCGCGATCAGTCGTAAAGTTAATTAGTTCATTGTGTAAATTATATAATAACATGCCTAGTAATAAAAAATATCTTAGTGGGAGTGAAAAACGAAAAAGAAAGATGGAGTTAGAAGAAAAAAAAAAATAAGAAGTTACTTAAAATAAGTCAATACTTTAAGTGAGGAAGAAACAAACAAACAGTGCAGCAGAAATGAAAAAAATAGCTGAACCGAAAGTGAAAGCATTGCAGCTCGCGACTATACTGATCTAGAGCCAACACAGCCTTGTACTAGTGAGATACATAATCAAAAAAAAAAAAAAAAAAAAGTGAAATGACTGAAATTGACTTGGAAAAAAGTACATCTTCATCATACATTATTGATAAGGGTCATTTTAAAGTTTTAAATGATCAAGTGAAACGGCTTGTGATCGAAAATGGACATTGCAAATCTAAAGGCACATTTAGATAGTGCTTTATTAAAAAGAAAAAACAATTATGGCACTTTGCATTGAGGGGCCCCCACTCAAAAAATTTGCCACGAGCCCCAGACGGTATAATTACGCCATTACACAAAAAAAAAATGCTACATAATTTGTGTTCATCACAATTAACATTGTTCATCCCCTTCTACAAAGTGACTTAAAAATGTGTTTTTGGAACAAAAATTTCAGGATGAACAGAATGTGAGTTGAAAGAATTTTCAATTGTTCATTTATGTTCCTTGCCTTTTTATTTTCGTAGTATTTTTACTTATTCGATTTAAATTATATTTAAGTTACAAATATATAGAGTTTCTAAAGAAATACAAATGTTTCTATTTAAGTAAAAAAAAAAAAAAAAAAAATTGTTAGACATAATCAATGCAAGTTATAATTTAAATATATGAAAGTACTATTTTTTATAACAAAGAAATTTTTATTTAATATTTATATGTCACTTTTTTATAAAAATAATTCAGTGATATGCGTGCACATCAATTACATTTGTATACACACAACACACACACACACAGTGTGTGCGTGTACATAAATTAAAATAGATTATATCGAAAATATCACTTGCAGTGACAATTGTTATTCAAAAATGTAAGTATATTCCATAAAAAATTAAATTAATATAATAAAGTTTTTAAAAAATCATTTGCTAAAATAATTTTTTTGTAAAAATTGAATTTTTAAAAAAAATCAGAATTAAAGAATTAAATGTGTAAAAAAAAAATTTATTTGTAAGAAAGAGAAAATAAATAAATAAATAAATTCCTTCACTAAAATAAAATTTAAAAAATTTTTAATTAAAAATCAATAATTTAAAAAACAACAACTTTATTTTGTCTTAGCAGTCAATATCTACAAGTTCCAGCTATGAATCATTACAATGTTTTCACCAGAAAAAAAAATTTCCAAAAAAATTTCATACTTACCAATATAAGAATATCTAAAATTAAAAAAAATCATTTCTTTATCTTATCAGACCACAAGTCTCACATTCTAGTGATGAGTCACTCCGATGCTGTCATTAGACAAAAATTTCTTACCAGCAAACGGAAAAGAAGATTAAAAAAAATCATATCAGTCCATACCCTCCCTCTACAAAAGATCACTTCCGGTAAAAGGGTGCTTTTTTTTTCTGTGACGTCATTTCTGCCATCTGGAAATCCACGTTTATTACTGAAGTGTAGTAAAGTGTTAAATTTTCCATTTTCAACAATTTCTCCTCCGAAAACTGAATCGAAGGTTTGGCATCCTCAAAATTTACATTAAAATTTCACCCAAGGATAATGAGACTTTGATTCAGCTGTACGTCAAGTTACAGAAATTGAAGTAACTTGAAATTGAAGTAAATTGAAGCTGAACATAATCATTAGTAATCGGTGGTGAAGACTTCGTTAAATGGTCCTTGGAATGCTATTATTATTAATAATAATTAGGTAAATTAGATGGCCAAACTAAAGATACAGTTCAGTAAAACGTAAATAATAGTTTGAAACAGGATTAACAGAAATTTCAATAGATTTTAATCTATTCAAAGCATTTCAATTGATTAAAATCCAGATTAAAATTAAAAGACCACCCAAATAACCAAGTCCACCATCAAGCTATATGAATTTATTAAATTCCCAATATTTACTTTTTTATTAATTAATTAATAGATTCTGTTGATTAAATTTGTCGAATTGTTGGTTATACGAGTTGCAACTGATTTACCGATGTCCACTTATTAACATGCAAATCAGATGCTCTATAGACTAGATAAAATTGTTAAAATTGCAATAGCCATTAAAACTGGATTTATACCAAAAAAGTTATTATAGCAAACATCTATTATGCATAAAATAAATATTGTCTTGTAAATTCAAAAGATGATTTAAATGCCAAACACTTATTTTTCATTTCATCTCTCTTCTCCCTTTATTTTTGAGAAATCAGGACATCTACACTGAGTGCAAAACTTAAGAACTGTTATAAGTTTTAAGCAGACAGCGATAAAATTTTAGAAAAAATACTTGTAGAGATTTGTACAATGAATCAGAAAAGTGATTCGTATGAAAATTTTGGAAGAAGACATCATGGATGATTTGAGGACACGTAAAACGTGTACAATCAGTCTCACATAGTGCAAGACTACAATGAAAAGAAGGATAAAAACGCTTTTAAAGACATTCGTTGCAAGTTCAAATGAATTCTTATGTGCAATATGGATTAAAGAAACCATTTGGTCGATTTTACACGTGATCGAATTATCGGCAAGCTTTAAGTGAGACGTAGTGCGGCAAGCGTGGCCCAAGAGTTTCAAATCGACAAAAATGCATTTTCACAAGCTTGAAAAACTTTTCAAACCACAAAGACGGTGGTTTTGGAAGACCAAGAAAAACAACCCAATATTTGAGTGATATTTTGTTCTACAGGCGAAAAGAGATCGATATCTTTCAACGGGCAACATTGCTTAGCAGCTGCGTAAGGCCTTACGCAGTTACTAAGCTATGTTATCTAATCAATGTTAAGCAATATTATCTAATCAATGTTAAGCAATGTTATCTAATCAATGTTAAGCAATGTTATCTAATCAATGTTAAGCAATGTTATCTAATCAATGTTAAGCAATGTTATTTATTAGCAATGTTAAGCAATCAAGTGTTATCTTTACTATGACCAGATGCATCTATAAAATTGGCCTGTTTGACAATCTTCCTGAACGCTTAATCCTATGAACAGCTGCTTATCGATTGCACCGTTTTGGTCTGGTATAAGGAACATAAAACCTGGACATCTCATCTATATATTCATGTTCTTTTTGTAGATGAGAGTCGTTTCAGCGTCATAAGGGATTATTAATGCCAATTGATATGGACACAGGATTCTCAAAGTCATTTGATATGAAGAGAGGATTCTCAATGCCCATTGATATGCCATTGCAAGCAATCGAACAATCACCAGCGAATTTTAATGCTAATTAATATGCACACGATTTCATTTTATTAATACCAGAAAAAGCAATCGTTACGGTGGTCCTTTCGTGCCAGTTTGGGGTGGCATTTGGATGAAAGGATGGATGGCTCTCCCCATAGTGCGGTCCTCTGATTTAAATACTATAAAACAAGTAATATAAAAAAAAAAAAATTAAGTCAGTTCCTGCTTTTTTCTTCACTCTATTGCAGAAAGTCCTTTATAAATAATTTTCCTTCACTTTTTTAAATTTATCTGGCGCCATGTATTGGTAGATATACGCAAGTTACATCTAAAAAAACTAAAATTAATGAATTAAATTTAATTACTGAATTAATATTTGAAAAAACTGTATTAACATCCAGTGTCATCCACTACAAGTTTAAAAAAACTGTATTTGAAGTTGAGTGGAGGAATAAAAAGCAGTTTATGAACGATTGGAAATTTGAACAAGATATATATAGGGAATAATAGAAGGAATTGAAACAAGTGTGGAATGGTTTGGGGAGATGCCTTTCGGCAAGATATATCCACCGGAGAACATCCAGCAATTGAAACTGAAACTCATTGAGAAAATAAGCGATTATTCGTGAACAACTATTGGATAATCTAGCATTGAGTATAAGTACGATAAAATAACAATGAAGAATGGGGAGTTCAGAAAAGTTCAACTCACCCCCTTTAAAAAAAATCCAATTTAAAATGCAATTTTAATGCAATTTATTATTTTTTATCTTTAAAATTAAGGTTCATATTTTCAAAAAATTCTATTTAATATCCACCTAAAATTTCACCAAAAAAACACAACTGAAATAAATAAAAACATTAAATCTGAAGTATGAAAAAAGTTCATAATCAAATAATAAATTAATAGGTATCAATTATCAAACCTCTAGCTATCTACAAACTTTTGGTATTTTAAATTTTTGTATGCACTCCAAATTGTTGAAATCAACAAAAATTTTGTCCATGATACAACATAAATTTAATAAATTACTTGAACTTGGTGAATAAGCTCTTTATTCTAACGTTCAATATAATAAAAGTCACAGTAAGAATTTCTGAAAATTTTGCAATTAAATTATAAATTCATTAATATTATTATTGATTAATTAAATATAATTTTTAATTAATAGATAAAAAATGAATTTGAAAAAAAAATTTTACATGTGTCATACAATTGTGTTATTTAATTCCAAAACTTTTAAGTCTGACAAATGTTTTTTCTTTTAGCATCATATGATACTACCATATTATTTTTCTTAACACTGCAAACAAATTTCCAACAGCGTAAAAGGTAAAAATAATAAAACCATATTAGTGAAAAAATCTTTTAGAGTACAAAGATTAAATAACCTTAAGTGCCATAATTAATAATATTTCCTCATAAAATAAATCATACATTTTTTTTTTTTTTTTTCCAAATACAAAAAGTAACTTGGGAAAAGTTTGATGAAACGCAAAAAAACAAGTTTTAGAGAGCCATTACAGTTAATAATTGCATTTACTCATTTTTATGCGTCATAATTTGTACACAAAAACTGGTTTAACACGCACAAAATAAAAAAGATATGAATTGGATTCCACGTATTTCTCCGTCTATTCACATAAACAATATTTCCAAAGTGGAATAACTTATCTTCAAGGCAATTTTTTTGAACATTTTTTTACGTTGATATATTGGAAATTTCGAAACAGCTTCCTATATTTTTAAAGCCAGTCTTTTTTAAAAGATTACGTAGCCATTTCAGCTCAACGCTTTTATGACTCCTATTTTCGTCTTCCTTCTTGTAGTAATTCGGTTCTATTTTAAAATGAGGGGGAAGTTTTAACTCTCGATTACGTATGAGCATGATGTTTTTAACAAGAAACAGCTATTTTACCATCTTTAAATGTTGCAGCTCTACAACTATAAAGCATTCTTATTATTACATATACAGAAAGTGTATTTTGCTCAGAATTAGTAAATGTGTTTATCATTAATCTCGTTTATTATTTTCTTGTAAAATGCCACCTAAGAAGGTATAGATACGTGGAAAATCGACCATAGGAAAATTGGCAAGTGGCTAAGTGGGACGTATTCAAACGGAACGGAATATTAGGGGGAGTGGTATAAAAAGATAGATTTTAATTACAATAAAAATAATTTTAATTTTTAATAATTAAAATTTCCAATTAAATACTACTGTGTCCAAAAAGTAAGACAAATTTTCAATTTAAAATTCCCGGGGCTTATGGAATTTCAATTTTTTCTTCTTCTTTTTTAGGTTGCTGGTACTGTCCTTGATATCTGTGTGAAATCTGAGGTCAAAATATTAATTAGCATTTGAGTTACGTCTCACAAAGTGAGACGCTAAAACTAATTCCGGCGAATTAGTTTTAGCGAATGTCTGAATTAATTGAGCAAAGACCTTGCATTAAATTTTGTTTACTGAAAAGTATAGAATGTTACAGAAGGCATTCGGTAAGCATTCCTATATCGGAAAGAAATGTTTAGAAGTGGTATAAACAGTTCAAAGAAGGCACAGAACGCATTACGTCCAAAAAATTAAAAATTTGGTTCTTGCAAACCGTCAATTTACAATTAGAGACCTTGCTGATGATGTTGGAATTTCAGAAGGATCGGTCAATTCCATTTTGGGCCTCAAACGCGTCAAATCTCGATTGGTACCGAAAACACTGAAAGCCCCAGCTCACACTGCATTGATTCTTCGTGACTTTTTCGCCATAAATAAAAATCATATCGTTTCACAACCACCGTATTCACACCCTACGACTTCTGGCTATTCCCTAAATTCAAAAGACCACTCCGGGGACACCGTTTTGAGTCGATTGAAGAGATTCGACAAAGCTTAGAAGGCCATCCCTGCCGATGACTTTTTAGCATGTGCATTGTGTCCGGAGGGGATTACTTTGAAGGCGATGAAATAAATTTGGAAGAATAAATAAAGAGTTTTTGAAAAAATAAAATAAATAATCGTTCTTACTTTTCGGGCACAGTAGTAACATCAAATCATAAAAATGTTTCCACACCGACTATTAAAAACCCTTTCTTTCAAAACTGCTTTAAGCCGCGTATATGGGATTAGCACCTCTAACGCAATATCGATTTGCCCATTTCCGTCTTTGAACCGGAATCGATTTACGTTTCCACACAGTCAGTGGGCGGTATAGTTCAACCACCGATTCTGTGGTAATTGGCAAGCTTCCAAGTAGGATGAATTCAAGCATAATGGTTAATAGGGAAGAGAAATATTTTCGGAGGGCTTTTAACAACAATAAAATTTTTTGTTTTAATAATTAATATTTTAAATTACACAACATCGAATGAGAAATTATATGGAAAAAATTCCCTAATAACTAGTAAACTCTTTTCTTTTAAAATTGCTTAAGAATTTGATTAAGAATTGTTAAAACTGTTCTTGATATTCCTACAATAAACTACACTCATGTCCATAAATTAAGGATAATTCAGAATCACACAGAAATCGAACTCTAAAATAAAAATTTCACCTGTAGAATTATCACACACATCTTGAAGAAGAATATGCAAATTACAGGAAACCACCAGATGGCGCGGATAGTACGTCACAATGACGAGAGTGTAAGAAAGGGGTATATAAGGAATGGTGGCAAAGAAGTAAAATTGTTCACAAGCGCTTTAAAAGCCTTTCAGTGCAATAACCGCATAGTTATGGCACAAAGGAAGCATTTGGATGATTTTTTACGTGGTAGAATTATCGGACGACTGGAATGTGGACGTACCCAGCTGGAAGTATCCGAGGAACTTGGAATCGGCCAGAGTGTCATCTCCAGGCTTTGGCAACGATTCCAAGATGATGGCAATGGAAGTAGATGTTACAGCACAGGTCGCCCCCGAGTTACAACGCCGAATGAGGACCGGTATTTAGCAGTTACTGCCAAAAGAAACAGACGGAACACAGCATCAGACCTGTCTCGTCAGCTCTCTTCAGCTACCGGTACGACAGTTTCAAGGCAGACCGTGTACAGACGCTTAGGGCACATTGGTCTATATGCTCGTAGGCCTGTCAGATGTGTTCCACTTACCGCAACTCACTGTCGCCTGCGATTAACCTGGAGTAGAGAGCATGCATTGTGGACACCGCAACAGTGGTTTGGTGTGATGTTTTCCGACGAGTCCAGGTTTAGTTTGCAGTCTGATTCTCGCCGGACTTTCATATGGAGAGCGCCAGGTACCCGTTACCATCAAGAGAACACCATTGAACGACACCGTTACGGTGGTGCAGGATGGCTCGTTTGGGGAGGAATTATTCTTGGTTCCAGAACTGACCTGCATGTTCAGAGTGTAACGAGGACAGGCCACATCTATCGGGATGTCATTCTGGAACAACATGCACGTTTGTTTCGGGGCTCCATAAGTGCTGAATTTCTGTTTATGGATGACAACGCCCGTCCTCACCGTGCAAACATTGTAGACGAATGCCTTCAATTAGAGGATATCACCCGTATGGATTGGCCAGCATACTCACCGGACTTGAATCCAATAGAGCATGTGTGGGATATGCTTGGCCGACGATTTGCAGCTCGTCAACCCCCTCCCACCTGTCAACCGGAACTTTGGAGGGCATTGCGTGATGAGTGGTGTAATATTCCCCAAGATCAGATTGATAATTTGATACTCAGCATGCCTAGGGGTTGTAAGGCCTGTATTGCATCGTCCGGGAGACATACTCCATATTAACCATCATACTAACCATGTTATACTGTTTTTTGTAAATAGGTTCTTTTTTGAAATTTGCTCCAGGGAGTAAAAATCGCAATTTTTATTAATTATGTCAAACATATAGCATCTTTTTTGCTCTTTACCTTTTGTTTAATAAATAGACTTTACAAATAAGTCAAATTTGTTTTGCTTCTGTCTCTTTCTTTGCCTGAACTTCATTATCCTTAATTTATGGACATGAGTGTAATAACATAACATTTCCAGCGCCCGCCTCGTGGCTCAGTGATAGTGTGCGCCATTGATGAGCATTAGGGCTGAGGTCAAAAAGGGGAGACTCGATTGCGTTTGTGATGTTCAGCATCTTGCCACGTTAGTCAGACTATCTGGTGGGAGTTTTTCACCTTTTTTTCACCCATATGATACACAAATGCAGGGTAGTTCCTCCTAAAAGACCTCCCGGAAGGCACTGCCCTCCTTCTTCAGTGACACGAAGTCAAGTCAGTTTTCTGGTGCTCCATCACAACAGAAGCTGCTCCCATTCCCTCCATCCATGAGTAGACTCATGGGTTGTCCGTCCCGCACTGTCGGACGGGTTTGGTTTGTCGCTCTACGGTCATCTTGTGCACACTTTGGGCTAAACAGGCCGGGACCTACAGTTTAAAGTGGATTCCGAATCACTGCAAACATCCATGGCACCGCCGGGACGCGAACCCGAAACCTGTGGTACCGAGCGCCAGAGCGCTAGTCACTCGGCCATTCAGACTGTCGGAATGTGAGGATTAGTCACAACAACTACATGTTCAGTACCATGTCTAATAATTTTAAGCCAATTATCTAAGTATAACATAAATATGTTACTTATTTTTGAAATGAGTGATAAAAGGACTCGCTTTTGCTTAATAATCTATATTAATCAAGATTTGTGTAATTAAAAAAAAGTCTTATTATTAAAGTACAAACTTGTTCATAGCTTACTGCTTTGATCAAAGATCTAATTGAGTTTTAAAAAAATCCTCTTTTCCTTTCATTAAAAGCACATCTCCAGTTTTTAAAATAGATTACTCTAATTCACACATCACTTAAAGGAAGAGGAAATCTTTCACTTAATCGAACAAGAATACTATTCAGATGCTTTTAAGAACTTTTTTCTTTAGGTTTTAAATACCGATAATTATTTTAACGCTAAGAGAGCAGCTGCTTCTAAGTGGGGAAAAAAAAGATTAAAATAACCTTTTAAATGACTGACATGGTCGCGGTTCTACTGCATCATTTTTTAAAATAAATATTAGTCTGTTTTCCTATTTCCTCTTTGCATTAAAAAATATGCAAAATAATAGTAAAATTATAATATGATTCTATTGAATATTGAAATTTTTAAAAAAATTTTCCTTATAAATTTTAAAAATTCTTTTCGCAATTAAAAAGTTTAATTTTTTTTTTACAGAATTTAAAAAAACATTGTTAATAATTCTACTTGATTTAAAAATAGTATGTTTGCAGATTTTTTTTTATCGAATATTAAATAATTCAACTGATATCTTTATAAACAATCTTCTACTTATTTCTATTCATGTTGGAGAAAGATAATTTTAATTGTGCAAATCCTAATTTTAACAAAAATTATTAATTATACCATATTTTATTGATTTCGAAAAAACTTTTACAGGCATTTTTTGTCTTTCCACTGTCAATAAACAGTTCTTGCACACTGTCAATAAATAGTCCCCTTTAAATCTTATTTTTACTACACCTATGTTAATTTAGCTGTGTGTATTAAACTAAATGATTTAAAGGGAGAAATTAGCATTATTGATTTGTAATATAAAAATACTCTGATATTAATGGTTGTTTATTAAATTAAAGATCATAACTAACTCCCTGATACTACAGCAAGCGGCAGGTCAAGGCCTACTGGAAGATTTAGAGACAGGAAATGTCTTTTTACAGGGTAGGGTTGTCAGCCCTCATCCCAATAGTCATATTAGACAGGAACGTATGGTTTAAAATGGATTCCGAACCACTACAAATATCTATGGTACCGCCAGGACTCGAACCTATGGCACCGAGCACCAGAGAGCTATCCACTAGGCCATCAAGCCCGTAGTTAAGGGTCATACACATTTATAAATTACTATTGAATCCAAAATGAAGAAAAAATAGTAGAAAAAATAAGGTATTTTTTAGTTGCCATGCTTAATTTTTATACAATTTTTTAAAAATTTCATTGTGTTTTTTTTTAAGTCATACAAAATTGCCGGGGAAATTATTAATCTATAATTTTTTTTTAATATAGCTTTCCACAATTATTATTTTATATTTAAAAAATTATATACAAAAATATTTATTATATATTATATATTTATAATATTTAAATTTTAATATTAAACATTAAAATTTTAAATATTTAAATATTTAAAAATATTTAAATTTTAATAAAATTTAAATTTATTTATAATTTTATATAATATTTAAATATTACATATTTAAAAAAAAAAGACTTATTTTATAAAGGTTTTCATTGGGCCTGGATGGCCGAGTGGGTAGCGCTCTGGCGCTCGTTACCAGAGGTTTCGGGTTCTAGTCCCCATGGATGTTTGTAGTGGTTCGGAATCAACTTTAAACCGTAGGTCCCCGTCTAATAAGAGCGTTGCTGGTGCATTGTTACTCCGCGTCCGTGGCTTATCTTCAAGTTACACGCACCCCCACTGGGTAATGCAAAGTGAGTAACGTCTGTGAGGCGCTTGCCTTAAGGCATACGAAGACCAAGCTAAGTGCCAGCTGCATTAGAAAAAAAATAAATAAAGATTTTCATTTAGCAGCAAAATCGACATTAAGCTTTTTCTAGTTGAAAATTTTCCACTATTTCCTAGCTAAGGAAGCAGCACACTTTGTAATCCAACAAAGGAAGATGAATCGAATGCTTCCGTATGTATGCCGAAGATGGACGCGACAAACGGTTAGGTCGGAAAGTTTTCCTGTTGTGTTCGAGATCAGGGAAGAAAGGTGCGATACGTAATTCATGCAAGTTTATGTTTTAAATTGTTATTGCATAGTGTGGTGCAGTGTAATAGGTCCTACGTAGGACACTGGGAAATGCTGAATTTGCAATATATCTGCCATAGAGGCAAATGATATACACTCAAGAGCAAAAAAATTATGACCACCCCTACATTTTGCAATGATCTCGCCTGGATGACGTGGAAGGCACGTGATCAGTGAAAATGGTATTTAACTGGTATTAATCCCTGCCAAGGCGGGTTGAAGCTGTGTTGCGCGCCAAAGGTGGGCCAACTTGTTATTGACAGGTGGTCATAATGTTTTGGCTCTTGAGTGTAGATTGTAGCACATTTCGTATATTTTTTAAATTTCTATTTTCCCCTTTTTTACTCATTTCGCTTGGATTCTGTATAAAGTCAAGAAATAAATTTTCATTCCTCTCAATGCTGCTATAATTATTACTTATAAGTTATAATTGAAATTCCGTCGTAGTTGTAGTTATAACAGTATTAACGATGTAATTATATATTAGTTATTCTACAATTACATCGTATGTGTAGAAAGTTGTGAGTAGTTAAACGCCTTCTGCGGTTGATGTTTCTTCATTAGTGTCGTGGTCTGGGATAAATGGGTTTCCATGGCAACAATGGAAACACTACTTCGCGCAAGTTCTTTGCAGATATTGATCTTAGCATTAGCTATTCATCTAACATCAATACATTGACACCAAGTATTGAGTAAATTTGATGGATTGCACTTGTATTACTTGAGGGTATTAACGTTGTTACCTATGGAAACGGCAGATAGAAATGAAAGAAAAGGGTATATTGACCCAACGGGGAATCGTGTGTTAAATAAGAATTAAACGCTAAAGATAGTCCATTCTTTTAATTTTATTTCATAAATACTACTAGAAGTTTATTTATGTTACATATTAATTGCTTTTTTAATTATCATTATTACTTTAATTTATACAAATACAATATATAATATATATATACATTGTATTTTAATCATATATTTATAATTACATTTTAATACACACACATATATATGTATGTATGTATTAAAACGTAATTTTTGTGTTTTTACTGAAATACTCATAAAATTATTTTATTATAATAACCAAATTAAGTTTGCTAAACTTTGTTAGTTATATCTACTATCATAATAATTTAATATTATTCACTGAACGGTGAATTAGTTTGATTAAAAAAATATTTTATAGCGTTTTTAAATAAATGCAATAAAAATAACGGAAAAGATAAAATATATCGTAAGTTAGCAAATAAAATATGTATGCATAAAATATGAAACAGTTCAATAAATTGTGAAAAAGATGAAAATGAAATAAAAAAAAACTTTTAAAATTGTAATATAAATTAAAAATTAACAAATCTATCTTTTTAATAATTTTTTTTTATCAAATGTATTAATATGAATAATAGATTATTATTTTTTTTTTGTATATTTTATTCAAATTATAAAATTAAAAATTATTTTAAAAAATCAAACTTTTTACAAAAGTAATAATTGATTAATTCAAAATTCACTTAAATGAAGGAATTTTACAGATAATATGCTATGAGTACAAAAGAATTTTTCACTCGAACAAACCTAACTTGAACCCATTGAAAAAGTTATACTTTGCTACAGTACCTTTTGTCTTTCAATATACCACATCCGGCTATTTACCATCTATCTATTTCATTTAAAAAATGAATTAAATCTATCTTAATGTAAAACAAGTAATATAAATTTTTTTTTTAAAGTCAATTCCTACTTTTTTTCACTATATTAGAGGAAGTCCTGTATAAATAATTTTCATTCATTTTTTTACGTTTATCTGGCGCCATCTATTGGTAGATGTATGCAACTTAAATCTAAAAAAGACTAAAATTAATGAATTAAATTTAATTACTGAATTAATATTTGAAAAAACTGTATTAATATCAAGTGTCATCCACTACAAGTTTAAAAAAATGTATTTGAGCTTGAGTGGGTGAATAAAAAGCATTTTATGAACGATTGAAAATTTGAATATGATATATATAAGGAGAGTGTGAGCTAATAGAAGGAATTGAAAAAAAATTAAAGATAATGAATAGAAGATTTGTAAATAATAGTGCTTATGAACGGATTTAAAGTTAGAAAGTATTAAATATTGCTTTTCTAATAAATAAAAAAGTTAATTATTTAATTTCTAATAATAAGAAAATAAATAAGAAAATTTTAACTATAAGTTAACACAAATTTTTTTTTTTTTTTTGGTAATTACTTAAACCTTTATAAAAATATTTATGTCTTAAATTCATCGTTAATCAGTTCTATTAAAAGAAGCTAGTTATATATTAATGGAATCAAACTGATTAGCTACTCTTAAGATTCAGAGTAGTCTTGCTACGTATAATTAATTTTTGTGATATTAATGTAGTATTTTATCTTTTCGTATTTTCTCTTACTTAATTTTTCTATACGTGCAGTAAATTAAATAAGTTTGTTCTATTAGAGGTTATTTGATCTTTAATGCAAGTTTGTAACCGTGCTTTCTCCTAAACACTGACAAGTGCGCCCTCTGTGGAGTTCAAGACACATAGACATAGTTAACGACTTCGGTAAACGACTTTGTCAATAGGTTTCGAGACTCTCATCCGAGAAGAAGCCCAACGCAACCTGCTCTCCAGCTGAGAAACATTTAGTTTACAGTCTCTCATTTCGAGAGGAAATATATTTAGCACATCTAGTTAATTAGTTCTCACCTGGAGAGGAAGTATATGTGGCGCAACCTGCACTTTGCTAAGTATCGGGTTTTTGGCTAAGAAGTGCAATCCTTCCACGAATCTGTAATTATATGTCTTTAACTGTGTTAAATATTGTATGTCTCTAATTGTTTGTGTGTGGTATTGGTGCGTGTGTTAATAAAGCTGTGAGTTCTGAAACCTGTGCCTCGAGTATCTCAACCCCAACCTCACTCAGTTACAATCTGGTTGCCCAACTTGCACGCTATACAGTTTGTTTATAATAATTTATGATCGGATATAATTTGTCAAATAAATAAAATAGCTAAAATAAGCCTTTATTGGCGAAGCTAAAAAAATAAATAGATGCGTAAAAATTGCTGTTATATAAATCATTAACGACTTTTCTATTGTACATTTTTGAATACGATAGATATAAAGAAATGCAATCGTAAATGCATATATAAATATTAAAAAAAAAAAAATTATATGTTGTGATGTTTCCGTGACAACCGCTTTTTTTTTTTTTCAAAATAACTTTTCTGTTTTTTAAATAAATTATTTTGTAAATAATAGTTTAAATCAAATATATATTATTAAATTATTATAAATTAAAAAAGAATAGATCTTCTAAACAAATCACAAAAAATATTATTTATCCTTGTGAATATAAATATTTGAGCTTTATAATGGCTTGCAAATCTCAAATATCTAAAATCAGATATGTCACAAGTGTCATATGTGTTATCGGTAAAAACATTTATGTATAAAATTTCAGATAAAAAAAATGACATTTCTGAGATTTGAAATGGCGAAAACATTAGAAATAGTTTAATCAACATTTCATTGTCAACTTCACAAAATGTATAAAAGATTCTAAAAATACGAGATTTAATGAATCACAAGTGAAATCTGCTGAATCATCCAAAAAAATTCTTTTTTTGAGATAAATACTTTTCTGATAAGAATTTAAGCATTTAAATAGTTCGTAGAATATTTTGAAACAATGTAGTATATAATGGATGAGCTATCTGGTATGCTGGAGAGGTATCCTGGCACAGCGGGTATACTGAAAAAGAAAGAATAGATCTTGCAAAATGATTGATTTATAAGAATTTTGCACAGATAGCACAATGATTTGCAGTGACAAATCAGAATTGTAAAGATTTAATACAAACATGTATGAAAGGCTAATTCAGATTTTGACAAGTTGCTTCAGTTATATATTTATTATTATAGAAAATCTAACACCTTGATTTTTGTCGTTTACCACTGATACTACGGAACGTATACGTGATTCTGAAGCACAGTCAGGCTATTCGCCAGAAAATTGTAACTCGTTTCTATCGGTACCACAGGTTTCGGGTCGAATCCCGGCGGTGCCATGGATGTTTGTAGTGGTTCGCAATCCCCTTTAAGCCGTTGGTCCTGGTCTCGTATGACCGTAGAGCGTTACAGAGCTCAATCAGACTTTTTATCCACATCATTCCCAAACTGTAAAGAGGCAACTCAGCTCTAGACACAGTGATGCGGTGTGGTGTAGTAGTAGTAGCCTTAATGGTATCTGTCAAAGTCTATACGATAACAAATATTACTACTGGTTACTTTTTGGATGAAATATAAATTGTTCCAAATAGAATTCAGGTAAACATGGAACTTTTCTTAAAAGATGTAGAACTGAGCAATTTTTATTCCGATCAAAAAAGGAACTTTTTTTTGTGTCATTTTCTTTTTGCGAATCGTATATAACTCAATAAAGAGCAGTTTTTTTTCTTTCTTCCTTGATTTACATCTGAGTTATTTGCATTGAAGTTTGTTTTCAGGTTCATTAGGATTTGAAAGAACGAGTAAATGTTGGGACACTTCAAATAGTTCTAAAGATTAAACTGTTTTCCTAAAAATTGCGGGAAAAAAAATGATGGACTGTAAAAAAAATATAGCATTCAAATAATTTCTTGTAGTTAGTGTTTGTTCATTTCAAATTTGAGTACGCAACAGTGATTAAAAGCTTGGCGATTCTAATCGTGTTTAAATTCAATTCATGCATAACTCAAATAATTTACTACTAAGAGAATCAAACAAAATGTATTCCATTGATTTACTCAATGGTTCAATTCAATCAAAAGATTTCTTCAACGGTTCATATATAGTTGTTATTCAATTATTCATATGGTTCATGAACTTTTCCAATATATAATTTTTATGACATTGTACTTAGAATATAAGTGATCTTTAGATATCTTGCTATACATTCTATTGAATCTTCGCATTAGAACTAACTTTTCTACAATCGCATGATTTCCCTTTCTGATTAAAAAAATTTAGTGACGAAAATGAACAAGAGTAAAAGGCAGACACTAGATTAAATTTTGAACACACTTCTAAGAAATATATTCTAATGTTATACTTTTATCAGAATTAAACTTCTTCCATAGTTCACACTTTATACTGATATTGCTTTGTTTCATCTAAAATTTAAAAAATTTAAAAAAAAATTAAAAAATGTTTGATGTTGAATGTTTGAATATTTTAATAACATTTATAAGTAGTAGCATGAATTTTGGGACCTGATGGCCGAGTGACTAGCAGTCGGTGCCACAGGTTTTGAATTCGAGCCCGGCGATGTCATGAAGGCTTGTAGATGTTAAGAATCCACTTTAAAAGTGGGTCCCGATCTAGCATGACTGTAGAGCGTTGGGTTGACAACCCTACCCCGTAAAAAGAAAATATCTCCTGTCTCAAAATCTGCCAGTAGGCACACGGTCTTGACCCATCATGGGGCTGTTGCGCCAGTGAAGAAGAAAATGAATTTTAATTTATTGATTGCTATGTTTTTGTTTTTTAAGTCAATTAATCAACATGCCAATCAACCAGACGGAGAAAAAAAGTAATAATTGATTTTGATAATTTTCTAAAATTCATTTTTTTTATATTTATATTTTTTTTAATGCAGAATACTAAACGAATAGTATTTCTTCAGCAATAATTAACTTGCTTGAAGGGATAACGACAAAAGACAATTCAAATAATTATAATATTAGATAATTATGAGTTGTAAATTTTATTTCTTAAATAGGTCTGATGACTTAAAAACCCAAAACACGATTTTCAAAATCATATTTAGCTATTAAACTATCATTGAAATTTAAAACTTTAATTCACTCGATCATTTCATGCACTAAATAAAACGAAGCAAGCTCCAATAACGAAGCTTAGAAACCTCGAATTTTTGTAGATCAAAATCAAGGTTGTTTATATAATTAGGAAAAAAATAGGAATAGATACTATGCTTCGTTTACTAAATAATACTCTCCTTGAATTTAAAACAGTGATTTTACACGCTACTTTATTCTTTTTCTAACAAAATTTCATTGAAAAAAAAATCATTTTTGATAAATTAATTGTAATGTAATAATTATTGAATGCATCATAAAATTATGTAGAAAAAGCTAGAAGGGATAGAAAAAAAATGAAACTAAAACAACCTTGTTAATCTAAAATACTAATTTTCATTTCTCACACATGGACATGTTATATTTGGTAATGAAGCAGCTGATTTTTGAGTAAAAAACGCCTTCAGGCCCCCCGGGACAATTATCCCGAAAAGTCCTCTCTTAAGCAATGCTTTTCTTTCATTGCACATTAAAATGCTGTTCGTGTCTGGAACCCCTGATCCACTGATGGTTTACAAAATGTGGATTCACTGATGTTCTATAAAAAAAAAAAATTTTTTTTGCATACCTTATTTTTATAATACGGTATTTTTTTCTCCCTAGCGCGCATGCTCATATGAAACATTATTACAGATACGCATGCGCAATTTCCTATGAGCATGCGCGCTAGGGAGAAAAAAATACCGTATTATAAAAATATGGTATGCAAAAACTCTCTAGGATCTTATAAAAATTCATTATCTTACGAACGATCCTAGTTTCGAAAAAAATTTCGGTTTTAATTTATCGAGGGTAAAAAACAAAACTCAAATTAAAAATCTCGTCTGAAAATTATATGATATAGAAATTTTTATTGACTGTTTTGTTCTATCTTTATGAATTAGGTTCTTTTCATTCCCGGCTGCATACGGCGTGAATTCGTCCTTCTAAGGAAGCATAACAAACAGCGGAAACGATTTGGTTTGCACAATTACGGAAATAATACCGACTAGAAATTATCTTTTAACATTTTTTCTTTTTTCCTTTGTTCGATTTCTTCGGTTTATTCTTCGAGATTGCGCCTTAACTGTTATCCTACTTATTTCTTTTTAATTTAAATTTTACTAAAATATTTAAAACCTGATGATGGTCATTCTTTTATAACGTGCCAAAAATAATGATTGTGTTGTACAAATTTAATATTACGGTATTAAATTTGTACAACACAATCATTATTATTATTATTTTTTTTTTAATTAAAGCTGGTTATGGTGACGGTATGCAATCCTTAACAAATTCAAATAATAATTTTTGTTTCCGTCTCTAATTACCTGTCTAGCGAAATAAAACAATTCTTAATTTTCAGTATTTTTTTGGATCAAAAATGAGTTTTATTTGACGATCTACTTTTCGCATATAAAGCGATTTTGGTGGGACCCAATCTATAAAAATTAATCTATTAAAAATAAATTGAAACGCTTCTATGTGCAACACAAATAATAAATAATTAAAAATTAAATAATTAATAATAAATTATTAACATAGTTACAAAAAAAAAAAAAAAACTGCTGAACAACAACAACGACATTACTGAACGTTATTTGGCACGAATTTGTTCACGTAAATTTCTTTCCAGCTTCAGTTATCGCGGTGTAAAATGCTTTTCCTAATGTTCACGGCGCCATTTGACACGGAAGAGTAAATGCGCTGCAACGCCTGGCGGGATTTTAATGTCAAGTTCAGTAAAATAAAGGAACGCTGTAAGAAGAAAGGAAGTCGAACATCTGGTCTATGCCAATAAAATGCATGGTTAATTTTTCCCCTAAACGTTGTAAAAAAAAGATTCCTGTCTTTGACCACAAACATATTACATATTTAATTTCACTACTATAATAAGTATATATATATAAACTACTGAAAAAAGCTGTATTCTTCTCCCTATTCCTGAGTGTTACTAATAAATAAATTTTTCGAAAATTTCCTTATGTATATATATATAAAGAAAATATATAACGGAAACATATGTATATAAAGGAAATTTTGCGAAAATTTTTTTTTTTAGTAACACTCAGGAATAGGGAGGAGAATACAGCTTTTTTTCAGTCTGTTAGACTCTAGTCTGTAAGACTTTTAGTTAGACTCTAATCTGCAGACTTTAGTGTATTAGGGTATTTTTCTGACAAACTAGAAAATAGACTATTGAGAAAATTATGTTCTCCTTCTTATTCCTGAGTGTTACTAAAAAAGAAATCCTTCAAACGTGATTTTATTACATTTTAAGGAATTTCGCGTAACATTTTTGTTTAGAAAGCTGTAATATAGTAAAGTGACTGAACGATTGAAATTTTCGATAATTATTTCTTCAAAGATTTGCTGTTTAGGATTTATGTTATTCTAATATTCACAGATAAATAAAATAATTTGAATGTTAATTAACTAAGAAACAAAATTCTGTTTTTTGTAACCCTGTCATTTATATTCATTTTTAATTAAAATCTAATTATTTTCAAAAATTACTAATTACTTATTTTTTTATTCATTTCTAAACTTTCATTACCAAACAATTAAACAACTTTTTTTTTTTTATGTTTTGCGAATACAAATTTTTTTTTTTTTCTAGCAAAATTTTATTTTTCGTGATAATAAAATTTAAATTCAAATCTTCTTCTTCTTCATTGGTACGACAGCCCCATGGTGGGCTAAGGCTGTTTGTCTATTTACAGATTTCGAAACAGAAGATGTTTTTCTTTTTACAGGGTAGGGTTGTCAGCCCTACTTCCAACAGTTTTATTACACCAGCACCTACGGTTTGAAGTGGATTCACTTCAAACACCCCAACCAGGACTCGAACCAGAAATCTTTAGCACCGAGTGTTAGTCACTCGGTCATCAGGCAACGAATTCAAACATGGGATTTAATTTTTTTTTTATTTTCATATTTATGAATTTAACATTATTTTGCTGGAAGTCAAATTTTTTCACATTTATTTTCAAATTTTGCTGTTTTCTATATTTGTAACGAACTACTACGTCACATATACATTCGCCAACAAATTTAATTTTTATTATTAAATATTTGGCAGATATCTTATGCCATATTATTTCAATTTTTTAAAAACAAATTAGTGTATTTCGAAACCTACGTAGAAAATTGCATATTATTAAATATAGTAATTTTGGTTTTACATTTGAAGTTCTTTTATTTTAGACATTTAATAATTTATCTTTTTTCATATAATTATGATATGATAGTTTATTCTGTTATTTATAATAATTTTCTTATAAATAAATCTATTTTTAATTTAGCCTTTTGGTTCTATGTTCTGTTTTATCTTTAACTTCTATAAAATGCTACAGAAATTTGCCATAAATGATGACTGTAAGTATACTTTTGACTGAATATACATTTCATTCTACATGTATCTATAATGCTATTGATATAGATAACTAAAATCAGTCATTTAAGAAAATATTATTCAAAAATTTTCTTGGCAACTTTTATAATCATGTTTATTAATAATTTTTTTTCTGAAAATCTTTTTAAATAAATCATGTTATTACTCAAATCCAACCCTTATTAGTCATATTTCTCATAGGAAGTATTTCAAAATCTTTATATCAGTTAAAACGGAAATAAAGATTTGGTTTGGCTTTGGTGGTTGCAAAAAAATAGTTGCTGTTTTTTTTCTCTCTTTTTCTGAAATGGTAGGAAAAGATACTAGGAAAACGAAATTATGCATTTTATAAGACATGTTGAATATTTAAAAATACTTGATCATTTTTGGTATACACTTTTCGAGTAATAGTTTTACTAGGAGAAACGTATAATAATTTTTATTTTAATCTAAGTATTGCTGAATTCTGACTTGATTGGGAAATACTATTCAAAGAATTCATGATTACTAATGGGCTTGTGCCTATTGGATAGCTTGTTGGGATTTTGAACTGAAAGAGCTTTGTTCTAGAGCCAACAGTTGAACCCGAACCAAAAACTCTTGAGTTTTATATTAGTGATTTAATTAAGTTTTAATTAGTATGGCACGATAAATGCGTAAGGCGGAAAGGCCTTCTGCAGTTTTCGAGGGAGAGGTGCATACTGTCTGGTTTCTATTCCTGGTGGTGATAGTTCCAAATTGTGATGGGTCAACGGCAAACTCAAGATGATATGATACCGACTCAAAAGCAACATCATTATTATTTTAAAATATAACGAAAAAATGTGCTATTGTAATGTGCAGGTCAGGCAACCAGATTATAGCCAGGTGAGTTGGGTTGAGATACTTAAGGCACCACACTTAACTCACAGTTTTATTTACACAAACACTAACACCACACACGTGCAGTATTTAACACATTTAAAGACACATAGATTCGTGGAAGGATTCCACTTCTAAGCCAAAAACCCGAAACTCAGCTAAGCGCAATATGAGAGATATATACTTCCTCTCCACATGAGAGTCTATATGCCAACTAATGCGCTAAATGCATTTCCTCTCGGAATGAGAGACTATAAACTAAACGTTTTTCAGCGGGAGCCAGGTTGTCCTGTAAGTTCCTCTCGGGTGAGAGTCTCGAAGGCGATTGACCATTTCTCCTGAATGCCATAGGGGACGCTTTTGTCAACGTGTAAGAGGAAGAATCTAAAATCAAAAATAAGCCGGAACTTAATTATAAAATGTGTTCAATGTTTTGGTTAATTAATAAATCACATTATTTTTCGTTCAAAATCAGTATGCTATTTAAAACCCCGTTTAAATAATATAATCATGCATATCTATCATTGCGTGAATTGTAAAAATAATGCAATTTTTAAACAACCATACTGATTTTGTGCAGTTTTAAGCTTGACATAATTGTATTTTTAATTTAAATAATTTTTACTCAATAATTTATTAATTTAAATCCTGGTTCATTGATATATTTTGAAACTAAAATCACCATTTTTAAAATTGAATTTGAAAAATCTGATGAATAGCATTAATTCATTTCAATTATCTTTTATAAGTTCATTTATATATTTATGTATAAATAATATGCATTAATATAATATATTCTTCTTCAATGGCACAAAAGTCCTCTGATGAGCCAATGCCGACTGTCGACTGGCAGATTCCGAAACATGAGATGTTTTCATTTTACGACGTAGGGTCGTCAGCCCTACAGTCATAGTAGACCGGGACTTATGGTTTAAAAAAATTCTGAACCATTACAAACATCCATGGCACTGTCTGTACTAGAACACTGCGGCACCAAGTGCCAGAGCTCTAGTCACTGGGCCATCAGGCCCCATCTATTTATCTATCTATCTATTAATTATGAATATATATGTATATATTAATTATGAATATATATATATATATATTAATTATGAATATATATATATATATATATATATATATATATATATATTAATTATGAATATATCTATATACTCGTATATCGAGTTTTCGAAACTCATGTTTCTCTAACGCCATTCCGCTACTTGTTATATTAATGCATACAGGCCATTTAAGAAAGATCACTCTTAAAAGTCCTGAAGTCAACTCATAATTCACATCAAAAGGTGGCGGGCCATATTTTTTTACATTTGTCTTGAAAAATATGCGTTATAAAAAAGTATAAAAAGATAGATAGGTTTGTAGCATATAAAGAGAAGGGTATAATTCAAAAAAAAAATTTAATATGCTTAATTTTTGTCAACGTTTAGTATCTCAGAGCCTGCAGAAATCAATTACACAAGTTGCATCACAGATTGGAATTCCACTTTTTCCACGATGGCAGGTATCTTGCATCAAGAGTGTTGTAAATGAAAGAACAAAATGTATTGCGAAGCAATGGCGTCAGATTTTTTAATGAATACTGAATCGTAAACGACTTTAACTTAACCATGTTTCGAGGAGCATAGTGAAAACTGGGCTATAAGTTTCATTCCGTCCGTACCATTAAAAGTGTGCAAGGAGTTATTTCAGATTATAGAAAAAATATAGGTAAATAAAAAAAAATAATAATAAAGTATATAGTCTGAATTCTTTCTTTTTTTTTTTTTTTTTTTTTTTAAATTATAAACTATTAAAAAAATACAAAGCAAATTAAGCCGTTTCGACCACATTATATATTTATTAAAAAATAAAACATTTTATGGTTGGTTTGAGAAATATATGTTAAATGCCTTTTAAAAGAATACTTGGTATTTGTGTAATTAAATGAAGCATCATACCATTATTTCTTCTTCATTGACCCTACAGCCTCTTGGTGGTCCAAGGCCGTCTGCTTACTGTCAGATTACGAGAGAGGGGGTGTTTTCTTTTTACGGGATAAGCTTGTCAAGCCCTACACCCAACAGTCATGTTAGACGAGGACTTACAGTTTAAAGTGGATTCAGAACCATAACAAGCATCCATAGCATCGAACACGAAACCTGTGGCACTAAGCGCCAGTCCCTGGGCCATTAAGTCGCATTTGCCATTATTTGCTTAGTACTTTTGCTTAGTAATAATAATCTTTATAATCTTTTAATACATTAAAAACATCTTAAAGGGGAAAAAAAAATGTTCAAATTGCTTAATTCAAATTTAAGCAGAAGTGGTTAATAAGACATCAATCAAAATGGTTTCATGTAAAAAAAAAATGTTACTTAAAATGCTTTATTCAGTTGCTAACATAGCAAAAACAATTGAACGTTGTTATCAAATAATACCAATATCATCTATAAAAATAATTTAGAATAAAAATATCTCTTAAAACTTTTATTTCAATGCAAAAATGTAGCAAACAATTGAAAACAATCTTGAAATTAGGCTTTTAGTTTTTATAACTCCTACAGTTATTTGATTCCATTAGTATATATCTTTACTATTGATATAAACGTCACAAGTAGGAAAATTTTCAATAAATACTTACATAAAATTATTTTTTTATTAATGCATTGCATAGAACATTAAAAATTACAGAAAGTAAAAAGCTGTTTAAATTATTTCATACATAATGATTTAATTTGCGAGAGAATTACTTAATATTTTATCAATCAAACTAATTTAGCTTAGAAATATCATTTAGAAAACATCGCTTGACTGCCAATATAACAAATAATCAGATTAAATAATCACCAAATGATTTGAATAAGAATCTAGACTAACTAATGTTTAATTATCTAATATTTTAAATTAAACTTAATATTTTATCAATGAGAGATATCATTTAAAAAACCTCGTTTGATTGCCAACATATGAGTGATAAATAATCAGAATACTATCACCAAATGATTTGAATAAGAATGACTAACTAATGTTTAATTATCTATTAGTAGCAATTAAATAACCGTTACATGATCTTTACTGTGATGCGTAATAGATGTCAAGAAGCTGCTATTTATTGAGTGGTGTTGCGAAAGCTCGAAATGTTGTTTCACATTGCAACAACACGAGTTGCAACTCATCCGCAACTCAGACAGCTTTTTACAAGAGTCCCGCGGTGTCAGTTCATTTGAAACGTAAGGTCACGTTAAAAAAAAAAAAAGAAAACGTGGCTTTCCACTACCTCTTTTCTAGAATGTTACCATGCACTACAAGACAGAATAACAGTTTTTCCTCTCGGATTCGCTTAATGAGGCATGTTTTCACAACTGGTGAATTTCATGGAAGTGAAATCCTCAAGGTCATTCGAGAAACAACACGAGCGATTGTTTAAAAATGTTTTAAAACTGCTTTTGTCATCTAAAAATGCAGATGTTTTCTCCTTTTCACGGTCAAAAATACATTAAACACTCTTATTCAAATAACAATTTGAGATTGTTGCGCCATTGAATGGCAATTATAAAAATGACAGAATTTTTATTATTTTCATTTTTTTATTGCAGAACTTGAAAGTCATTATTTTCTGCGGTAATTTTTATTTATGAATTTCTCACTGCATGATGCTGCTGCTTTATAATGGTTTTTAATGATATCCGGAATTAATGAATATTTAAAACTGTTTTTTTATTAAAGAATATTATTGTTCTATAAATTCATCTACCTCAGTAACATCTTATTGATTGCGAGAATTTAAAAAAAAAAAAAAAAAACACGGTTAATTTAGGATGAAGAGAAATAATGGTTTTAATAAATAATAAAAAATTCATTTAGAAAGTTAAAATTGTAAGTTACATGAAAAAGAAGATATGAACGTAAAGAAAAAATGATCAGTTTTATGAAAGAAAAAAAAATGCAGATGCTTTAGTTTGAATCAAAAAATAAAGATTTGCTTTAGATAAATTCTTAAATGATCTCTGGAAATAATATAACTCCATACAAATAAACTTATTATAAAGATCATGCAAAAAATCAATACATAGTTTGTTTAAAAAAAATTAAATATCTTTGACTCCTATAAAGGCTGGCGGCTGATGGCCAATTGGACAGCGCTCTGACCGTTGGTACTGCAGGTTCGAACCATGGAGATGGCATGGGTGTGTTTCGGGTTCTATTTTTTTGGCCTAAATAGCCGAGTGTCTATCTAGCGCTCTGGCGCTCGGTGCCACAGGTTTCGGTTCGATGTTTGTAGTGGTTTGTTGTTGTTGTCGTATCCCTCATGGAAGGAGGGAAGAGGGATGCAGCTTCTGTTCTGATGGAGCGCCCGTAGGTAGAAGTCTGACTTCTGCTCCGTGACGCTCTCACATTCATATGAGACCGGGACCTACGGCTTAAAGTGGATTCCGAACCACTACAAACATCCATGGCACCGCCGGGACTCGAACCCGAAACCTGTGGCACAGAGTGCCAGAGCGCTAGACACTCGGCCATTCAGGCCCTGTAGTGGTTTGGAATCCACTTTAAGCCGTAGGTTTGGTCTCATATGACTGTAAAACGTCATGAATCCCAGTCAGACTTCTCACCCACATCATTCCCAAACTGTATAGGGGCAACTCAGCTCTAGACACAGTGATATGGTGTAGTTGCAGTGTTTCTGAATCTACGTTAAACTGTAGGTCCCGGTCTAATTAATTCAAATTGTGCAGAAAATGACCGTAGAGCGACAAACCAAACCTATAAAAAGCTGTTGAACGAAGCATGCATGTGATATAGGTCCGAGATCTTCTGCTCCTCTTAGTACACCGAGAAACTTTTATGCGATAAATGACATGTATTTGCATGGCACATGGAAGAAAATCTGGAAAAGTAGGTCTGCATCTTACCAAGAAGCGCGATAATAAATGCGAAATATTTTGCTGTTGTGTCTAATCCTCAATGTCCTGCAGTGCAGGACGGATATCTCATGAGCAATCTACTCATGTATGGAAGGAAATTAAGCAGTTTCTGTTGGAGCTCCCGTAGGTAGAAAACGGACTTGACTCCATGTCGCTGAAGAAGGAAGGCAGTGCCTTCAAGGAGGACTTACCTCACATTTTTGCATAGTATGGGAAAAAACCCGAATATGTACTCACTTCGGCAGTACATATACTAAAATTGGAACGATACAGAGAAGATTAGCATGGTCTCTGTGCAAGGATGACACGCAGAATCGTGAAGCGTTCCACATTTTGGGCCTGAATGGCCGAGTGTCTAACGCTCTGGCGCTCGGGGCCACAGGTTTCGGGTTCGAGTCCCGGTGGTGCCATGGATGTTTGTAGTGGTTCGGAATCCACTTTAAGCCGTAGGTCCCGGTCTCATATGACTGTAGAGCGTCACGAAGCCAAAGTCAAACTTCTTCCTACGGGTGCTCCCTCACAACAGAAGCTGCTTCCTTCCCCTTCAACCTTGAGTACATATAGGCTCGGCCTGGATATCTGCCAAGTGGGATAAGAAACAACAACAAAACCCCGAAAAACTTCCACTAGGGAGTTCGACTAATGAGTCAAGATGCAGAACATCACAGACGCCATCGAGCCTGCTCATTTTTTGAAACAGTGTCTACAACAAAGCAGCTAGCTGATTGAACCTCGGTTTCAATGCTCACCAGCGAGCACGTTGCCACTGAGCCACAAGTCGGGCTGAGACACTTTCTCAAAATATCCATTGAGTTTCTTTATCTTGAAAGTTTAACTATAATGCACGCCATCAGGCAGTATAGTTAAACTTTCAAGATAAATTCAAATAAATTATCATTATCTCTACTCTAGTGTGATATTAATAGCAAAAATTTGAATTTCCTTCTTAACAAGCTATTTTGTTACGATGAGTGTAATTTTCAATGATTTATATCACTAAAAAGGAACTATTATAATAATTTGAAATTTCATTGAAATCAAATAATATTCAAATCAAACAATTGCCTAACTTCATTGAAAATTTTATACATATAGATTTACTTATATGATTTTCTCCATTTACTAATAAAAATTCTTTTAAAAATAGCTATTTAGATTTCCAAAGAAATGATCGACTTATTCAATATTTTTGTCGTTAAATTATTCAAACTTTACATCTCCATCACGCCTTCAAATTTTAGGTTTTCACAAAAGTTGAAATAGTTTGAACGTTTTCAATTATTAACATTAAAAATGCATCCGAGCGAAAAAATTTAAAATAATAAATTATAAAATTCACTTTCAAAACACTTTCAAAAACATCAAATCAATGAAACGTAGTAATTATAGAACTTTAAAAAATATTATTCATGTCTAATTTAATGATTAGTGTTATATCCAATGTGTGAGGGCAATAATTATATGCAATTTTTGGTTGAATTTGTTCATTAGATAAAAGAGTGAGAGACAGTTAAATTGAAATAAACATACTTTATTGACTGAAAAGGTAGCACTCATACAAATTTAAACACATGTTTCGTAATATCAAATTTAATTTTACAAAATATCAATTCAATTTTTCTTACAGGATTCGTTCTTTGTTGATCAAGACAAGTATTAAAAAAAAAAAAAAAAAAACCAAGTAATATAAAAAAAAAAATTTTTGAAGTCAATTTAAACTTTTTTTTTCATTATATTGCAGAAAGTCCTTTATAAATAATTTTCATTCATTTTTTTAAGTTTATCTGGCGCCATCTATTGGTAGATATATGCAACTTAAATCTAAATAAAAACTAAAATTAATTAATTAAATTTAATGAATGAATTAATATTTGAAAAAACTGTATTAACATCCAGTGTCATCCACTACAAGTTCAAAAAAATGTATTTGAACTTGAGTGGATGAATAAAAAGTATTTTATTAGCGATTAAAAATTTGAACAAGATATATATAGGGAGAGTGTGAGCTAATAGAAGGAATTGAAATAACGTATGTTTATTGAATTGATCTTTTAAGTTAAAATTTATTTGCTTTATAAATGTACTATGTGACAGAAAAGGTAACACACATACAAATTTAAACACATGTTTCGTAATATTAAATTTAATTTTACAAACTTTCAATTGAATTTTTCGTACAGGATTCGTTTTTTGTTGATCAAGACAAGTATTAAAAAAATAAATAAATAAAAAGCCGGTTGATTTTCAATTAGATATTAAAAGTTCCTGACTTAAATTTCTATCGACACTTTCAATATAAATTATTGTGATCTGAAGTATCTTTTTAATAATTTTTTAGGAAAAATTATGCAAAATACTTTAAATAACATAAAAAGAATTTTAAGATTTCTCTATCTCTTTATATAGGCATTAAAAGATTTCCCGGGGCAAATGAATTAAAAGTTACAATTGTTGACAATAGATGGCGATACATGCTACAACTACTTCCATTGGGATGTAAACTTTTAAAACGATATATATAATAAATCTATCAGATACTGTTTTAAAAAAAAGTGAAAATCTTTAATACGAAGTCAAGAGCAGAATTCAATTGACATTGTACTAAAAGAAATATACTTTATATATAAGTTTTTTATTCTTACATTATATAAAACTTCATTTATCTTAAAAAAGATTATCTTTGTGTACAATTTACAACATGCAATTATTTATGTAATTAATTAAATTCGTGTCTTATAAATTTTACACAAAAGAATCTTTTTTTCAGTAATATTTTTTAATAATATCTGATGAATTAGTTATTTATATCTGAAAAAATCCTGATGAGATAAATTAAGAAAATTGTATATAAAGAATTAAAATTAAAATAATGTACGTAATATATTTTGATTTATAATGTAAAACTTTTAATTAAAATTTAAAAACTTTTATTACACTTTTTTTTATCGCAGTTAAAAAATAAAAATGTATGGGAGTGTATAAAATGTATACTTTATTAAAGTTCATTAATTTTTATTAATAATAGAACAATTTATATTTTGTAAATTTTGAATTTCGTAATCTTACGAATTTTTAAAACTGGTTAACTTAAATACCTAAGCTAAATTCCTCTTTAATACACTATTTATGTTATAATATAACTTATCATCATGGTATAAAAAATTATTATCTAATAAAAATAATTATTGAAAAAAAAAGTGATTACTTTGGAATGAAGGAAACACCATTATACACATTAAAAACAAAATTTGTCTAAAAAAATTTATGAGAATATTGTAAGATGTTGTTTGTTATCATAAGGAATTTTAAAATACGGATATTTCATATAAACCATTTCTAAAAATAATTATTAATAGAATGACCAATTCTGTGCTGCAAATTTATTTTCACTTTTAAAATGGTAATAGGAATTCTTATATTTTTAAGGGAGTCAGAATAGGTTTAGTGGCTAGTCAAGAAATGGCGCTACTATACTAGTATTTTTTAATATATTGACCTTTTCTCCAGAGTGAATTTATTTAAATTATTCTACAATTTTCGTCCATTAAAACTAAACTTTCTTTTATGTAATAAAAGTTGATTCAAAAATATTTTAATTTATTGCAACATTAGAAAATTACCGTTATTTTTTTAAAGTCGAAATAATTATAATAATTATGAAAGCGTTTTTCCTTTAATAACATGAAATTAAAATTTATATTATTTTTATTATTCAGATTTTTTTATGTCATTTTAAATTTAAAAAGTGTAAATTTTTTACCTAATGTAGAAGTTAAATAAAATTTTAAGATAAATTAGTGAAAAAAAATCAATTTAATTTATACACATAAATCAGTTTAACTTTTTGTTATCTTAAAATTGGAAAATATAAATTTTTTTATAAAGATAATAAAAAATATAGAAATATATGTACAGAAAAATCGAAATAGGAAGTAAAATGTCTACTCAAATGGAAAATAACCAAAAACTAAGTTAAATCTATTTGTACGTATTAGCGAAAGTAAAGATAATGATAATTAATATCATTTTCTAATAACTTTAGATAATGATAAATAATATCATAATTTATTTCCTAAGGAAAGATAATGATGATTAATTCAAACAGAAATAGAGAATTAGTTCGAAATTGCTATAAATATAGTAATGGTTCTGGATTTTATTATTTTTAAATTACTTTCCATTTTAATTTCTGGGCCGTCATGTATAGTATGTATAGTATTAATTACTGAATAAAATATTTATGGAATTTAAGCTTAATTTAATTTTAAAATATCCTTTTTTTTTATATAAATCTCCTCAACTGTGGTTGAAAATTTTCATCAATATTTATAGTCATACGTTTTGTAAAATTTTGATAAAATAAATCAATCCAGTATGAAATATCACGAAAATTTGCAGTGCATGTTGATTACTTATCTAATATGTATTACCTAATATTAAAGGTTTATCTTTTTTAAAAATATTTTTTGTTTTATTATTTAAATTTCTAATTTTTAACTTAGATTCTGTATCAATAAATTATAATCTAAAATCCTTTTCAGTTTTATTCATTTGGGATAATAAATTAGAAATATATATATATATATATATACACATATAAAGATACCTTTATTAGTTGCTACAACTAATAAATATAATAGCTATTAAGTTTTTATTTAAACAGTGTTTTTAAGTGATTAATGACATGTGATGATTTGCGATATCAAATTGGAAAATAAAACCACATTTTTCAGTTCCTTCTATTAGCTCACGCTCTCCCTATATATATCTTGTTCAAATTTTCAATCGTTAATAAAATACTTTTTATTTATCCACTCAAGTTCAAATACATTTTATTGAACTTGTAGTGGATGACACTGGATATTAATACAATTTTTTCAAATATTAATTCATTAATTAAGTTTAATTAATTAATTTTAGTTTTTTTTAGATTTAAGTTGCATATATCTTCCAACAGATGGCGCCAGGTAAACTTAAAAAAATGAATGAAAATTATTTATAAAGGACTTTCTGCAATATATATTGAAAAAAAAAGTAGGAATTGACTTAAAAAAAATTGTTTTTATTTTACTTGTTTGTTATCATAGTAGGCATTTTGTAAAACAGAATTTTATAACATTAATACTGGCAAGGTGAAATTACTACCCTTCCAATTTACAGTAGATTTCTGATTTATTAACAGTGGATATTTTACTAATCAGTCATCCACAGTACAAATATCATCAGTTGAAAATATATTTGGTTTAAGTATACACTATCTTCTACCTATCTTTCAGAATGAGAAATGAGAAATTGCTATTCAACAATGAAGCATATAGCAATAAAAAAAAAAACAAAAGAAAATCAAATGAAAAATATCTTCGTATGGTTTTAAACCAAAAACAGCTTATTTTGTGACGATTTGACTTGTATCAATTCATTTTATTAAAGAGTTTCATTAAAAGAGGTAGTTTTCATGAAATGTCTATATTATCATTCAGTAAATGGATCATTATAATTAAAGTTTTTTTTTATTGAATGCTTAAAATATTAGACAGTTAATATTGAAAATATTTGTCAGTTAATGGCCTATTTAAATCCATTTTGCTTAAAGAAAAGCATTACATAAAAGATACATTTTTCCATTTGCTGAAATTAAAAAAGTGTGTAAAACATTATCAGTTAATAATATCTGGATTTCGTTAACTTGTACAAGGAATTTCAGTTATACTAGAATTAGAATTAGAATTAATTAACTATGTTAGATTTTATATACATTTTTTTTTTATCAATTGTAGTCGCTTCAGCAAAATATTTTAATAAATTGCTTAAATTTAAAAAAAACTGGGAAAAAAACCCTGCTTAAATTCAAAGTTTCATAAAGTTAAATGTCAGTAAAGGGATTTTTCATATTAATATGTTGCACTTGGTCATAGAAGGAATATCCACGAATATGTTCCTCCATGCTCAAACAATAAGATTATGTAATGATACATGTACAGCACCCAACGACAAAAACTATATCAATAAAAGAACCAAACGTGAAAGAATGCAAAACGAACGAAAAAAAAACAACAACCTAAAATGAAAAATATCTTCATACTGTTTTAAACCAAAAATAGAGTACTTTGTGATGATTTGACTTGTATCAATCCATTTTAATAAAGATTTTCATTAAAAGATGTCGTTTTTTCATAAAGTGTCGTTATTATCATTCAGGAAATGGATCTTTATGAGTTAAGTATTCTAAATTTAAATCTTGGAAAATATTAGTCAATTAATGGTCTGCATTTTACTTAAGGAAAAAAAATACATAAAAGATATATTTTGCTGAATTGCTGAAATTAAAACATAACATTATCAGTTGCATTATATTATCAGTTGATAATTTCTGAATTTCATTAGTTTGTACATGGAACATTAAATATATGTTTTTTTTTAAAATTCAATATGACAATATTAAATTTTAAATAAATTCTATTTAATCAAATGTAGTTGCTTGAATAAAATATTTTAATAAATTATCAGGAAAAAAAATTCTTTAAAGTCAAAGTTTCATAAAGTTAAATACCAATAAAGTGCTTTCTGATATTAATATGCTGCACTTGGTCAGAACGTACTATATGTCTACGAATATGTTTCTCCATGCTCAAACGATCATCTTCGTGTAGTGATATACAACAATACAATACCCAACAACAAAAACTATATGAGTACATTCTTCGGTGATAATCCATCACATATCTCATGGCTCATAAAAGAACCAAAAGCATTCGGATCCAGAAATTTTCCTTGAAGCACGGCACCACCACTAAATAGCCCCAATCTATTAAATGACAAATCAGCCATATTTATAGCGCATTTGTACATTCGTTGTTTGCTGACCAACAAAAGTGAATTCTTCGGTAGAGTTGACGTATCTCTTCTTGCTTGATGTTTATGACAACAGTAATGGCAACTGAAATTACTACCTTCCAATTTACAGTAAATTTCTGGTTGATTAAAATTGGTTATTTTACTAATCAGTTGTCCACAGTATAAATAACATCAGTTGATAATGTATTTGGCTTAACTATACACTATCTTCCAACTATCTTTCAAAAGGAGAAATGTGAAATTGCTATTCAACAATGAAGAAAATAGCAATAAAAAAATAAAAATTAGTCAAATCAAAATTATCTCCATACTATTCTAAACTAAGAATAACATATTTTGTGATCATTTCACTTGTATCAATTCATTTTAATAAAGATTTTCATTAAAACAGGTAGTTTTTTCATCAAGTGTCGTTATTGAAATTATTATTCAATATATTAGTTTCATAAAATTAAATAACAGTAAAGTGCTTTTTGATATTAATATGCTGCATTTGGTCAGAGCGAATATCCACGAATATATTCCTTCATGCTCAAACAATCATCTTATGTAATGATATATATACAATACCAAACTATATCAATACATTCTTTGATGATAATCCATCACATATCTCATGGCTCATAAAAGAACCAAAAGCATTCAAAGCCAGAAATTTTCCTTGAAGCATGGCAGGGCCACTAAATAGCCCCCAATCTATTAAATGACAAATCAGCCATATTTATAGTACAATTCGGACATTCGTTGTTTGCTGACCAACAAAAGTGAATCCTTGGGTAGAGTTGACGTATCTCTTCTTGTTTGGGGGGGTTGGACTCATTTTCTAAGAAAATTCCCTCAACGTCTTTTCTTAAGCAAGACGATAGATCGGAAAACGTGACGATGCGGAATTTCTTGCTCATTTGCTTCCTAGTGAGGCGCGAGGTCTGGCTTCATCATGTCCAGGGATGGAACGCTCTCTCGGGGTGATAGCAAGAATTCCTAGGCTTCTTTTCTTTCTTTTTACTTTTTCTTCTTCTTTTCTCTTTTCCTTCGTGAAGAAGATAACTGAGGTTGGATGCAGAAAGAAACGGACAATAGAAAGTTGGAATGGTTGAAATTTCCTTTCTTTTTCTTTTTTCTTTCTCTCTTTTACTCGACAAAGAATTCTCTCCAGACGTTGTCTCGAAAATTGTTTGCTTAGTAGCAAAAAAAGAGAAATAAATCTTTCTTAATTACTTGTGTTAACTTAAGTATTTGTTATTCTGTTGTTACAGTTGTAAGATTTTAATAATATATTAAGGGGGCCGAATAGAAATATTAACATAGTATTTGGTTAATAGGGAATACCAATGATTTTTTTTTTTAATTAATGGATGAAAATTAATGGAAGAATTCTTTAATTTTATGCTATTCCAAGTAGAAATTTATTGATTTTATTACTAAAATTTTATTATTGAAATCTTTCAAGTTGTAAAAAATCAAATTTAAGATTAAACTTTATCATTAAGACACAAACAAAAAATACTCAAGTGAAAATTATAATAGTCGAAAAGAGTTTTTATTATTTATTTGACAAAGAATTTGTTTTATAGGAGATCTCAGAATAGTTTGTCTAAGAACAATTACTTTCTTTATTCTTTATTCAAATTTCTTTATATATATATAAATATATATTTGAATAGAGAATATCAGAATTTTTCACATTTATGCGGAATGAAAATTGCAAGAATTATTTAATTTCGTGATAATTATTTATTGATTTTTAATACTAATTAATTTAATTTTACTAATTAATTTTATAAGTAATTAATTTTATTATTGATATCTTTCATTTTGTAAAAAATCAAGTTTAATATTAATATTGAGACGAAGGAAAACGTTAGGCACAAAATAAAAATAAATGGAAATTATAATAGTCGAAACGAGTTTTTATTATTTATTTAACAAATAATTTGTTTTAGACGAGATCTCAGAATAGTTTGTCTAGGAAAATTTATTTTTCCTTATTCTTTATTCAAAATCCAAATTTCTTTATATATATATATAAGATTTATTCAGAACAACTAGCTATCAAATTTCAATAAATTTTAATAAAAAAGAAAGATATAAATTGAAATATTCGAATAGAGAATATCAGAATTTTCCACTTATTTATACGGAATGAAAATTGTCAGAATTTTAATTTGATGATAATTCAAAAGGAAATTTATCGATATTATTTCTAAAATTTTAATATTGAAATCTTTTATTTTGTAAAAAATCAAATTTAATAACAAACTATATCATTATGAGGAAAAATTTAAGCCCAAAACAAAATTACTGTAATGAAAGTTATAATAGTCTAAAAACTCTTTTCGACTCTTCGTTTTGTTTATTTAACAAAGAAGTTGTTTTAGACATGATTTCAGAATAGTTTGTCTAGGAATATTTGCTTTCTTTATTCTTTATTCAAAATCCAAATTTATTATTTTTTTATAATATTTGTTCAGAACAACTAGCTATTAAATTTTAGTAAACTTAAAAAAAAAAAGATATAAATTGAAATATTTGAATTTTATATTTACGGGGAATGAAAATTGCCAGAATTATTTATTCTCATGATAATTAAAAATGAAATTTATTGATTTTTTATTACAAACATTTTATTGCGATTCTTTTTTTTATTATTATTATGGTTTATATTGAAACATATTTCGTATCGAAGGAAGAAAACAGAAAAAGCACATAAAAATCGAGAGAAAAAAATGGGGAAAAAAGTTAAAAGGGTTAGAATTTAAGATCTTCGTTTTAATTTTTTGTCTGTCTAGGACTTTCTTGTTTCTAATCTTTCTTAATTCTCTATTCTTTTCGAACCTCTTTATTTCAAGCAATATTCGGCCATTCTGTTTGTCAAATTTTAGTGAAAAATATCCAAGAAGTCTTTAAAAAAGTAGTAATTAAGTTTAAAAAAAAATATTTTTAATAAAAATTGTTCACCCACTCAATTTGATGCTAGTTTAGTGAGAAATTTATTTTTTCTTTATTGATCGAATGCAAACAAATTTTACTATTGAAATCTTTGTTTTTGTATTCTGTATTTCGTTATATCAGGGCTTTTGTAATCTTGATTATTTAGTTTTTATGTATTACATCAATGAAGGTAGTTTTTATCATTAATATTTCATTATTTTTATATATATATATTTTTACCCATATGCTTTAATTGTATTTGTAATAAAATGAACTGGAACTTTTAGTATCTTAACTAGTTCTTGAACCATTGATTGGTGTAATCACGAAATATGTAAGCAATCATATATAAATAAATATATATGATTGGTTACATATACATTGCATATATAAATGCATTATACTTTGATCACTTTTTTATTTTTTGCCATCTTTTAATTTGATTATTTTGAATAGCATTTCGTTAATGCAATTTTCAATACGTTTGAAATATTTTTCAAATAAATTGCGTAAAAAATAAATGAAAATATTCATACAGTTGAATTTGTTCACTCATGTTTAGAAGTATTTAAGCGGCCTGATGGCCAATTGGGTAGTGCCTGTGGTACTTCAGGTTCGATACCTACGGTAATTACGGTAAACGGAATTTACGGTATTCGGAATTTACGGTAAACAGTAGGTCCCAGTATAATTACCCTAAAGTGGGAAAAATGACTGTAGAGCGACAAACCAAATAATTATTTAATGAAAAGTTTATCAAAATTATCATTTCATCGAAAAAAATTATTTTCATAAATTATTAAGAATTATAAAAAATAAGAAAAAGACAAGAAAGTTTTTTTTATTAATTGAAACAAATTTTCTAATTTTACTAGATATAACAAAAACAAATTACAAATAAATTATTACAACCAAATATATAAAATTATGATATAAAATTTTATTTGATGCAACTTTTGTAATTATTATTATTATTAATAATAATTTAATAAAAATGAAAATTTTTATAATAAGCTATATAAATTTCAAGTATAATTAGAATTAACGAATAAACAATAATGTAAATGAATGTCTTAATGTATAAATTTAAAACAAACTATTATTTTTTTCCCCTTTTTTATGATGTATTTTAAACTAGACGAAACTCACTATTGTAACTCAAACAAATAAACTTCTTTTATAAGAAAACCAAAAAGTTACTTTGTCTTTTTCCGTACAATGAGCAAATTAATAGATTTAAACCACTTAAAAAAAATCATTACCTAGTAGTTTGAACTAAGTAACTGTCGCCATATTCGTCAATGTGTCGTCACCACAATTGCCTGTCTTGTATCAGACCATGCATCAATTTCATTGACAAGAACAGAGTGTTAATCAAAAGTTAATGAATGGATTTTTGTGAGGAGGGAGTAGATTTACGGAGAAAAAGTAGATTTCTGAAATATCTAGGGTGGAAAGGAAAAAAAAGGGTAATGAAAAATAGGGGCAAGGTGCGGAATTTTAACGTCAGGAAGATAAATGAGTTCTCTCTTGGGTAAACTCCGCTAATGAAAATAATGTGGTTAGTGAATTTCGTTCACTCTGCAAGAACTCTGGTTAAGATTCCAAAAGATAAATTAGATTCTTTTTTTTTTTGTATGTGGGAAAAAATGTTGTATAAGGTGGAAGATAATTTTTTTTTTACATAATATTTTTTGCTACATATTTTATAAAATGCTTAAGAAAAAATTATTTATGAGGAAAAATAAATATTTTACTGCTATGTAATAAATTGCGGAATTGGTTAATAAAGTACCCAATTTAAAATATTTTAACTGAACTTTATATAATATTTTTGATACAAATTTTGTAAAATCATTAAGAAAAAAATTTATTTAAAACAATTAAGGAAAAAAAGAATTATTTTACTGCTATATAATAAATTGTGGCATTTATTATAAAGTATTCTATTTAAAAATATTCTAATTGAACTTTAAAAAAAATCTATTTTATCCACAAACTATCGCGTCTATTCTCAAGTTTAATAAACTTATAGAAGTTTAATAAACTATTGATGGTGAAAATCATTGTTCCACAAATAAAAAAAAATATTTGCATTTTACTCGACATTTTATTTAAATATTAAAAAATATATATATATTTCAGATCACAAATTTTTGAAGAAAATTTTTCTCATATTTTATTTTGATCGTTCGTCAGTTTCAAATAATTTCAAAATTCTTTTTCTTTGTTGTTGTTATTATCGTATCCTTCATGAAATAAGGGAAGAGGAGGGGGGGAGGCACCCGTAGGTAGAAATCTGACTTCTGCTCCGCGTCACTGAAGAAGGAGGGCAATGCCTTCCACAAAGATAATTAGGGGGAACTACCCCGCATTTGCCTATCGTAGGGAAGAATACCCGGATAACGAGACAAGATGCTGAACATCACAAACGCCATCGAGTCTCCTCGTTGTTTTGAAACAGTGTCTACAACAAAGCTACCAGCGGACTGAACTTTAGCTCTAAAATTTAATTTAATCTCTATTAATTTTTAGAACTAAGGTTCAGTCCGCTGAAGAATGATGGGATGATCTAGATAGAATGAACTTTGTACCAAACTCTTCAAAATCAGGGTAGTGTTGAAATATATAATCTATAGTTAACTTATTACATAGTTAGTTATTATCTTGTTGTTAATATATACTTATTGTTAAAATATACTTATTATCACACTACAACAGGCTATAAAATACTTTCAGTGTTATCAGCTTTGTATGATTTAAAAAAAGAACGGAGAAATAAGAAGATTTGATTTAATCTCTATTATTAAAGGTCCGGATATATAGAAAGAACCTTCTGTCAAACTCTTCAAAATTAGGGTAGTGTTAAAATTAAGAGGCACTTGTTGTAAAATATAAGAATGAAATTCCTGTCATGCGTCCTTTTTAACAAACACGATTACATAACCCCTCTCGACTACAAACGAAAGCAGCAGGCTTAACAGCTGCGTATCAAATCCGAACCCTACACCAAGACAGTAATAGAGACATCAATCCTAAATTCTATCAATTAAACTCCCCTTTTCATTTTACATATAAAAAAAATCAAGTGCAGACCAAAACAACAGGTTTGATTTCGCCCCCCCAAATCGGACCTTCACGGTAGCAGATGTGGTTCTGTCGATCTCTACCTTTGATTGAGTGGATGGCGATTTAATAGCGGGCCTCACCCTTTTGTTGGGGACTGAGGAGGGGGTTGTCCTGGGCAGAAGTGACTAGGCCCACGTACTATTCAATAGGTGCACCCTCTGTTGCGTTGAGATCTTTGTCTATGGAGATAGAGTGGTTCCTGTCGTCGGACTTGTAGATAAAATTTGTGGGGTTGCCGTGTTCATCGGGTGGTGAAATTTGTCGTGTAATTTGCTCGAATATTTTCTGTTAACCGAAATCAATAAAAATAATAATAGATAATAGAAGAAAATATTATGAAATTATTTTATTTCGTTAAAAATACATTCGTGTTCATTGTTAATGAAAAAGACCAATTTTAAAGTGGTTGTTATTATCTATGGGCAACGTATATCCAAATTTAACCCAAATTGGCATTTTAATACAAAGCCTACATTAAATGGAAGAAAATTCGAAATCGGATCAATATTCATTAAAAAATTGGCACAAAATGTAAAATATTCACTTTGGTATAAATTACATTTTACGCCAATTTGGCGAATTTTTTGTGGTTCATGTTATTTTTTACGATGTTGATGAAAAATAAATAAATAAATAAAACAACTTAATCCAATGAATTGTAACCACATAAAATTTGATTTAACAACTAAGACAAAAATTGCATTGCCAGTTTACCAATAAATTCTCCAGGCTTAATCCTAGACTCCTGTACCTCTGAAGTTGTCGCCAGGATTACAACTCGAGGTATATCTCCAATTTCCTAAAATTTGTTAAATTAAATTTGTTATTATTTTTGTTAGATAAAATTTGTTGGGGTTGCCGTATTCATCGGGTGGTGAAATTTGTCATGTAATTTTCTCGAATATTTTTTGTTAACCGACATCAATAATAATAATAATAATAATAAATAGATAATTGAAGAAAATATTATGTAATTATTTAATTTCGTTAAAAATATATTCGTGTTCATTGCTGGTGAAAAATACCAGTCTTAAAGTGGATGTGATAATTTATGTACATGCCAACCTTTATATATTAAGAACATGAGAAAATTATTTCATTAACAACAAAAATAAGTCAGAAAAATAAAACTATTCAGAAAATATACTAGACATTGAAGCGTTAGGAAAATAAAAAATATCAATATATATTTATTATTTAAATAATAGGAGGGTTTTAATTAATATATATATATATATTTCTCAAAGTGTGTGTTTGTGTTATAAAATTGTGTTTGTTATAATGTATACCAGGATGATTCAATGCCAGGAAATATTAAATGATCAAACTTAAGTTATTATAACCCTGTTAAGACTGTCGCAAAATATAATCAATTATAACTTATTATTATTTATTTTTTACGTCAAAGTCCTGTAAGAATTAATAGAATATTTACAGATTACACGTGTTACTCTTACAGGATACTAGACAATAAAACAATTATCATTATAAAAATATTGTTTGGAGAATTGCCTTAATAATTAAATATTTTAGTGTAATAACAAGAAATCATTCATTTTTTATTACTTGTTTTATAAATTGATACTTGTTCACTCAGTCTATTATAAAATTTCAAACCTGAATTTTTTTACTAAAATTTAAAAATCGATTAAAAAAATTAGATTCAAAACACTATGATAAAAAAGTAATTGGCCAATTATATGCATATATTTGAAGCTATACGTTTTGATATTCAAAATATTTTTTAAGAAAAGAAAGTATTTTTTATAGGATTAAGAAAAAATTTCGTAGGAATAATTTAAAAATTTTAATAATTGATTAAATAGCCTATGTGTTTCAAATTAATAAAATTTCCATGATTAGCCATTATTGTTCTTGAACATCCGATTATACATGACGATTATATTCTTGGCGAATATTCGTTGTTCACCTTCATTTGAGTGCATACATAGCCAAATGTGGCAAACTTCCTCACTGGGCCAACTGAATTTATCATTAATCCTTTTGTATTATGGCCATTGTAGTCCATGCAAAAAGGGGGCTCACAGTGTAGAAAAGCCATTAGCTGTAACTATTCTCATTTCTCATGTTTAGCATGTTGTGGTCAGGGTTGCGATGCGCTCAGACGAACCGTGAACGCGAAATCTGAGGGGACGTCGGAAAGGTTGTTCAAGTACACTCAGTACAAGGTACTTCTGTTTTCGAGTGGGTTCCCTTGACGTTTCTCTAGTATTCACCTGCCATCTGTTAGGATCGTACTTTTTTGTACACTGTACAAAATAATCGCATGTGCATTTTTGGAAAATTCCCTTTTTTTTGTAGTATTATATTTTTATGCATTGATGTTAAAAAGATGTAAAGTATTGTGGGGAGGTACTAGATCCTATTACTTTAAAAAAGGAGCAAATAATATGCTATGCCATTCTCTCCAGTTCTATTTTAGAAATGTTAGTTATCGCATAAAAGAAAAGTTTCTGTGTAAGATAATTATTTTCACTTTTTATATTAAAAATAAAGGGAGATGGGGGTGTAAGAACTGCGTAATTTTTTTCAGGTTAGAATTAAGCAGTTCGTCTTTCCCTACATTTCTTTTTATTTTTTTATTTTATTTTTATTTTTCGATGGACAGGACATTTACTTCTCTATTGATTGGCTTATAGAGCTGTTAAAATAGTTGACCACTTAGGGGATCAATACTTCGGTTAACTTAGAATGGACATTCTTCAAGACAGTATCGAATCTTCCCCTTACTTCCTCTATCTTAATGGGATTTTTAAGCAAACCGGATTTACCTGTACCTTGCGCAGAAAAAAAAAAAGAAATTTTTGGCTTGATTTGTTTGTGGGGTTTGAATTATAATTCTTCACTTCAAAAACTAGGTGTGGTACCTACAAAGCAACCTATAAGTTTCAATCAGCATCAAATAATGCTTTTAAATATACCTTGAAAAAGCAAGTTTATTTTGAAATTTTCCTTATGCGTTAAATTTTTCATAGGGTATTTTTTTATTAAATTCAAATATATCAGTAAAGATCCAACATGTATTCTCACGAGAATTATATAGCGGACCTCGCGTGAGAGGTAAAGAGAAATGTTTAAATAAATTTTCCTCCAGATGTGTGGCAACCGTAGAGTGTCCCATAGTTTTAAAAAATTACAAGTTGGTTAGTTGTAGTTTAGACTTTGCTTTGTAATCATTGCTTTGCAGAAAAATAAATGACACGTTTGTGTCAACATCTGTTGTCAATTCTAACATTTCAATAATCCTATTTATCGTATACTCACCATTATTTGGAAGCTAAAAATTTAACTAGATTATTATGGAATTAACTGCACTAGATTATTATGGAATTCTAAAATTATATTACAATTATATATATATATTATTATTATATATTTTATTTACAATATATATATATATGTGTGTGTGTGTATTATTATACATTTCACATTACATATGTTAAAGTTTTTGTACATTTTGTTACGTCATCCCTAACTAGTTGCTTCATTCCTTCATTGAAGATTTTATAAAAGTTTTTTTTGACAATAGTCTGACAAATGAGACAAAAATGTATTTTTCGACCTATAATTGTTAGGATGTTATAACAATACATACGATATCCCATCGCTGAATAAGAACTTTATTTGAAACATTTTATAGCAAACATCCAGTGAATAATACACATTAGATTATTTATTTATTTATTATTAATTTTCGGCATGTATGCCATGAACTTACCATTAGTTCCCCAGTCTGTCATTTATAAATTTATTTTAAATACCGATTCCGTGAACACCTATGTTCCACATATTACATTTTGAATAGTTCCTAACGGTTGAGCTGGAAGGACTGAATGATAATGGTTGCAAGAAACAATACATAATAATTCACTCCTAAAAATCCTTTTTTTCAGATAGCTCAATTACAGACAAGAAACGTTCATGCTGAATTTAAACACATATTTAACTGAGTTGTCATCAAGTTTAAGAATTACTGAAAAAAAGTGTCTGTAATACCCACTGTCAGAGGAAAATTTATCCCTTATTCAATCACACGCTTTGCGAATAACTTGAATCTACGCACTCATATATATTTCCTAAATGTATAATACAATATCCCCTCGATATATCGCTTCTCTTTAGATCGCGTATTGATATTTCCTGTTCTATTTTTCGAAAAAAAAATGTCACAAAAATCTTTATAGTTGCCCATTTTATCCTGTTATTCCATGCTACTTTTATTTAGTTTTTATTTTAAATACCAGCACAACAGCATAAACTGTTTTTAATATTACATATATTAAAATAATTAGATATATATATATAATATATGTGTGTGTTTCTAAGGTCTAAATGTAAGCTCGATGAGCTTCAAACTACAGTGTAAAAACGTTTTGTCTATTTATGTCTTTAAATTGAATTGTTTTAACAACTCCATTTTTTTAAAAATTATAGAAAAAAAAAAATCTAAAGCTGGTCCATTTCTATTTATCAGTACATATTTAATCTTATTTAAAAAAAAAATTATCTTATCATTATGGTCATCGTAAAGGCACATACAATTTGTAGCTACAGATTACTCTGTAAGTGCTGTCAGTCAGTAACTGCGCGGCGTCAAAAGTTTAATGTAGCTGTTGACAGTTCAAAAGCGACCCACAGTAAACAGATCCCGGCTGTTGTGCCAGGACACGTGTTGGGGTACAGCGATACCCGCTCTTTCCCCATCGAACCCCTCATTTTCCCATTTACGGGCGACTTCCCCCCTCCTTTTGTGAAACTTTATTTTTTTTTCACAATTTCCTCTCCCGTTTCCTATCTTTTATGCGGAAAAGCGCTGAATAAAGGGGTTTCTGGAGAGAGATAATTCGGCAAAAGGGATTAGGGGGAAACTACGGTTAATGATATTTGCAAAAAAATAAAAACCTGATAAGGTTTAAAATTCGATAAAATTTTATCAATTATTTTTAATTTATTTCGTTACTTTTGAGCCTTTCCTTTTAAAGTGGTGTTTTCACTTTTAGAAATGGGGCCTGGTGGCCAAGTGGCTAGCGCTCTGGTGGTCGGTAACACAGGTTTCGAGTCTGAGTTCCGGCGGTGGCATGGGTGTTTTGTTAGTGGTTCGGAATCCATTTTAAACCGTAGGTCCCGTCTAATATGAGATTAGAGAGTTTGACATACCGCTGGCAAACCTACCCCGTAAAAAACAAAATATCTCCAGTCTCGAAATTTGCCAATAGACAGACGATCTTGGCCCACCATGGGGCTGTTGCGCCAGTGAAAAAGAAGTATAGTAGCATATTGCTTATAATAGTATATTGCTGTTATTCATGAAGTTGATTGATCAAATACGAATTTCTTAATTGAAAAATTTTTGTAATATATGTTCTTAATTCATTTGAAGTTAACATGTTTCATGTAATGAATGATTTATGAATTACATGCCATCTCTGGCGTTCGGTACCACAAGTTTCGAATGAATGCTTGTGGTGGTTCGGAATCCACTTTAAACCGTAGGTCCCGGTCTACTATGAGCGTTGTGAGGGTAATGTTACTCGCATCTGTTGCATATATTCGAGCTATACGTGCCCTTTGGGTAATGCTAAATGAGAAATGTCAGTGCAGGCCTTGCTTATGGCATAAAGATACTACTTCACCACACAACATCACTGTGCCTAGAGATGAGTTGCCCCTTTACAGTTTGGGAATGATGTGGGTGATAGAAGCCTGATTGGGGGCTTTGTGACGCTCTACGCTCATATGAGACTGGGACCGACGGCTTAAGTGGATTCCGAACCACTAAAGACATCCAGGACACTGTCGGGATTTGAGCCCAAAACCTGGGGTACCGAGCGCCAGAGCGTTAGCCACTCGGCCATAAGGTCCCTATGGCCGAAAGATCATTGTCCCTGCATTAGAAGAAAAAAAATTTTTTGGAAAAAATGAAGCGTAGTTAGATGATAGACAGAGATAAAACCAATGGATACAATATCATCTCAATTATTATTTTTTTTATTTGAAGAGAATTTTTTTGCATTTATTCCAATGCAATCATGAACTCTTCAAGGCTTACTTCCAAAAAAATAATAATTGAATAATAGTCATATGCCTTAACTCTCAAAATCTAATTGTGAACTCTTACCAGCAATAATTAAGCCTTTTTTTTACCAGCAACGCACTAGAGTTAAAAGGCATATTCACTTATCGAAAAAAAAAAAAAAAAGCCAGAAAAAAGAAAGACAAAGGCAAAAAGTGCCTCCCTCCCCCTTACTTCTTTATAAAAAAAAAATAAAAAAGGGAAAGATAAGATGAAAGGTAAGTAATAATAAAAAAGAAAAGAGAGAAAGGGAAGGGAGGGGTAAAAAAGGGCCTCAATTCAACATGCTTCTGTTAAAGTGGCTAGTTAGGTGTAAGAAGAAAACGCGAGAAGCAGTTGTCAAGTCAAAAAGCGAAAGATTCACTCTGATCATGCGTGAGGGCACGGGAAAGGGGGGAAGGATAGTGATTCTTCACGCCCAGTGGAGCCTGTATCCCCAGACGTATTTATACCAAAAGGAATAGCTGAATTAAAGCAATCCTTTACCACGCCCTTCGCTCCAGAATAAACCAATGAGGTGAGTGGAGTGAGATCTTTCCCTATACGCTTGTCTAATTCCATCTTCTTAGGTGCTCCGAGGTAGGATTACCGTTGTTCGATGGCTTTGGTTACAGTTAAGAGGGGGCGATGCGGTAAATTTAGGGTCGCCAGTGGAAAAGAGGATTTTGTAAGGGGTGTTTTGATTTTTTTTCTCTTTTTTATTATATATATATATATATATAAAACCATGTGCTCTGTTGGTAGAGAAATAAATTTATTGGCCCTGCAAATTTTGAAAGATGTATGCCACATATTATAAATATTGTTTCATGGAAAGGTATATAATGATCTATCTATTATTTATCTTTTTACGAATGAGCTTTTAACTGTTGGGAATTTTTTATATTAAATTACATTGAATGAAAATGCAGTCACTTTTCGTTTGCTTTTTCTTCGTATATATATATTTTTAAATTTATAAGTTAACATTCATCTGCAACGATCTTCTAGGCTGAAAATTATTCGCATTTTGGTTCCTAAAATTATATTGTGCCTAATTCATATTCAAGCTGATTGACAAATAAATAATAGAGAGTTTTTGCATAACGTTTTTTTATCATCCGGTATTTTTTTCTCCCTAGCGCGCATGCTTGTAGGAAATTGCGCATGCATATCTGTAATAATGTTTCCTATGAGCATGCGCGCTACGGAGAAAAAACGTTATGCAAAAATTCTCTAATAGTTTGCGATTCTCCACTAGCGGAGAACAGTTACAGGTTTCAATAACAAGAAGATTCAATTTTGATTATGATTTATTATGTATTTAGCTTCCTGTATCGACAGCCGGACTGCCTGGTAGAGTTTTCTACTACTGTGTTTGCTTTCATACAACACGCAAATTTAGCTCCCGTAATATCTCAAAGATCTCACAGAAAGCAGTATCCTTATCTTCTATCATACGTGGAATACAAAATACCTGATGTGGCGGGGAAAAAAAACCATTATAGTCCTTTAAGACCTGAAATTTTTTTTCGATATTTGAATTTAAATTTTTTTAAATTTTTAGTAAACATTGATTTCAATGATTCTAAAAGAATAGTAAAAATAATCTATGCCCCCCCTTGAGGCTTGGGGAGGGGCACTCTCACAATAGTACGTTCTTGGGTTTAAAGGGATAATAGAAGCAATGGCAGGAAAGAGAAATCTCCGAAGTTTTATTTTTAAAAGTAGTTTCCAGAGGATAAAAAAGCATTGGGTTGTCGCTTTGCTGTCATCTTGTGCACACTTTAGGTTAAACAGACGGGGAGGTGCAGTTTAAAGTGAATTCCGTACTCCCAACAAACACCAATGCCACCGCCAGGATTCGAACTAGAGGATAAAAAACAATGAATTAAATTTAATAAAATATTACCCCCCCCTTCTCCTTATCCGGCCTGATATGAGAAATATCGTCTTTTCTGCAATAGTTTCACTTTTATATATTTTTTCCCCGGATATTTTGAAAAGAAATAACATAGTTTTCGATTACTGTATTTTATTATATATTATATGTCATTTTTCAAACAATATTTGTTTCATAAACTCACTAAATGAAAAAATAAATAAATAACAAATGGCTTACAACCAAAAAAAGTCAATTTCTGACTATGTATAAACGAGTATTAATTCTAAAGATCATATTATAAATAAATACATTTAACAGACTTGTTCCAGAGAGTTTTTTTTTGGGGGGGAGGCTCATTTATTATAAATTCGTATAAATTTATTATTTGGTTTTAGAAAAGGAACTTTTTAAAAAGGGAATACCATTAAAGCAATTCAATAAAGTAATTAAGATACTTAGTTAATTAATATTAAGTAGCGAATAAAAAGATGTCTAGAGAATAAAAGAATAATCTATTTATTTGAAATTCAGTACCAAGAAAGAATTGATTGGCTAGACTACGCTCTACGTAAAAAGACAATTAAGATTCTTTTTTTAAAAACTCTATCAAATATTAATTAAGATTCTAATATTTAGTTTGAAACAAAAATTATTTTTTCTTTGGATAGAGATATTTATCATATAATAAGGAGACTAATTTTAGTTCACTTTTGAATTTTTTCTGCTTTCAAAGGAATGAATTTCAGTATTACAAGACTCTATAATTTCTTGTGAATATATTTAAAAAATTGATTTAAATTCGAACACCATTTAATATAAAACAAGTAATATAAAAAAAAAAATTAAGTCAATTCCTCCTTTTTTTCACTCTATTGAAGTTCCTTTATAAATAATTTTCATTCATTTTTTTCAGTTTATCTGGCGCCATCTATTGGTAGATATACGCAACCTAAATCTTAAAAAAAAAAAAAAAAAAAAAAAACCCTTAAAATTAATTAATTAAATTTAATTACTGAATTAATACTTGAAAAAACTGTATTAACATCAATTGCCATCCACTACAAGTTCAAAAAAAATGCATTTGAACTTGAGTGGATGAATAAAAAGTATTTTATGAACGATTGACAATTTGAACAAGATATATATATATAGGGAGAGTGTGATCTAATAGAAAGAATTGAAAAAAAGACGAATAGATTATATAATATCGCTTTTTAATACGAAAAAAAAAAATAATACAATTGGGGGAAATTTTTTTTTTAAGATTACCAGAAAAGTATATATAATAGAAATAATGTATTCTGTAACTTTTAATTTAAAAAGTTGTTAAAATATCTAATTCGAAGGAACAAGCAATTCTTAAAATAAAATTAATTTTTCAAAATAAAATATTAAGCTATTATGAATTTGATTGATAAGTTGAAACAAACAAGTGTTCAATTTTTCTCTACGTCATCCAATGATATTTAACTCGTTTTTGTGGGAATCATTTTTAAGAGATTTTTTTTTTTATGTATGTAAAGTGTATTTATATCTCAACATCAAGAATAAAAAGAATGCAAAGAATTGAGCTGAATATTGTATCTAATTGTCCCCAATTCTTAAAGAGAGAACAAAACTTGAAACGCTGGATTATATCTTTTGCTTGACATCTAATAGTTCATCGTACATCGTCTTCATCTAATAGTACATGACGCCTTATACATGATGATATTGATGTATAGATAGACAAAAAAATGTATAGAAATAATACTGAAAAGCAAGGAAGTAAAAATATAAGGAAGCATTAAATTAATTAATAATTAATCTGTTTGATATAAGAAAATACATAAAAATGCATACACTTCTGACTTTAAATACTTTTAATAAAAAGGAATGTCTCATATTTTCTGATCAAAGATTATTTAACAATCTTATTTTATGGAAATGAAAAAAAAACAAAAAATCATTAGAAAAGGAGGGTCTTCTAAAAAAATTTTCGCTGACAATTTATATACATAAGAATTAAAAAATTTGTTTTGTATAATGTAAAATATTAATTTAAATAAAAGCATTTTTTTTTATCTCACTAGACATATTACTAATCCCTAATTCTGATTGTGCATTTATATTTATATTTATAATTATAAATTGTATTATAAAAATATTAAATAAAAGCTATTATTTGGATCGGGAAAAAGTTAAAGTAAAACTTTTTTTTTTTTTAAAGAGTTTACTAGTAAGTTTTCTCAAAATTATCTTATGTTTAATTAGTTTTTATCAAGTTTACTTTACGTTTAGTAAGAGTTTTAAGTATTTTTAAAATTATGATTTCTAAAATGTGATTATTTTAATTTTAAAACAATGACACATCCTATCATGAAACTTCTTCTTGCACTTTGATATCAGTCAATTGTTTGATATAACCTATCCATCATTAACATGTTACTGACAGCTTATTTGTATCTTTATGAAATACCACCCGTATTTCAGCAGCTCGTTGTGTACAACAGTAACGAGGCCGCACCGCACCAACTGTGGCGGGGCATATTTAGCGTCTCTAATCTGAGTGTCCGATCTCAATCCCTTGGCCCCCTGAGCTCCGCAAAGCAGGAAACTCGAGTTACACTGAATCACGGCGCGGGGATATGAGTGAAGACAGGCGTAGAATGAGAGAGTTCTCCAGGGAGTCTTCCGTTCCGAGGCTTTTGTCTGCGGAGGTGCATGTTACTCGACACACAGCCCCGCGATAAGATGGCACGCTGATTGCTTCATAGTCACCCTGAGATCTGCATTAAGCTGTATAGATCGACACAAGTGGACTAAAAAAAAAGGGGCACGAAGTTTAATCTAATCGTATTCGGTGAGATATTTAGAGATGAATGCAAGAATAAAGAAAGAAATATAAAACTATTTAAAAAGGAGTTTTCTATTTATCAATGTAATTAAAATGAATAAATGATTACACATATAGGCAGAAGTTGCTTCCATTGATATCCAGCTGCTATTTATTTTGTAGTGCTGTTGTTTTCGAAGCTGGCTTGATGGCCAACTGACTGCGCTCTGGAGTTCGGTGTCACAGGTTTTCGGGTTCCAGTCCCAGCGGTGCCATGGATGTGTGTAGTGTTTCGGAATCCACTTTAAATAGTAGGTTCCGGCCTCATATGACCATAGAGCGACATACTAGGTGGCTGGGAGTAGGACAAACAAGTCTGCCCCGTAAAAAGTAAAACATTTCATGTCTCGGAATCTGCTAGTTGGCAAATGGTCTTGGCCCACCATGGGGTGTGGTGCCTGGATATTAGATAGTTAGTCGATCAGCACCAGAATGGGAAATATTCCCGAACTGTAAAGGGGCAACTCAGCTCTAGGTACAGTGATGTGGTGTGGTGTGGTGTAGTAGTAATAATAGAATGAGGAATATGAAATGAATTGAGGGCTATTTAGGATGCACAACGGAGGATCCTGCTACACTGTAACCGCATTTTGCCACCACAATTTTGAACGAACACGTCTATCTTGAACAGATATGCCTAGGGAGTTTACACTTTTCTCTTTTCCCCCTATAACTGAATTGAAGAATTATCCAGACAACAGATTTATAGTACATAGGCAAAGGAGCTTTACTCATAGAAGAGTTCAATCTGGCCCTATTTTGTTATTGTGAAGGAAGACGAAGAAGTGAAATATTTATATATAAATACATATATATAGTATGGTGGAAAATTATGGTGGAAATTCCTATTAGGAATAATTGATAGTAATTAACAAGTTCTGTAATCTTGTGAATTGAATGCATATATATTTTTATTAAATATAAACAAAATGTAAATAGAAATGAAATATGTATAAGAAAATAGATATAAAAATTAAAATATCCCACAAAAAATAAAATTATAAGTAACATGTAAATCTTTCTGTCAAAAACTGTGTGGTCTGATAGATTATAATGAATGAATAATGAAAATAAATCATGAAAAAGTTGCATGAATTCCTTTAGAAATTATACATATATGAACAAATATAAAAATTAACTTTTTTATAAAAAATATAAAACAAATAAAGGAAGGGAAAGTATCAATAAATCCTATTCAGGCAATAAATTATGTCCATCAATTATTGTTCAAAACTGAAATAAAGGAAACAGATTAAATAAAAAAATTATAAAATTATAAACGATTTTATAAAAAAGTACTCGAAAGAAACTTTTAAAAAATGAGTAAAAAAATTGTAGAAATGCAAACAATTTTATAAAAAAACACGTGAAAAGACATTTAAATAATCCAATAAGAATAGCTCGTTTTAAAAAAATAAACCAATAAGAAACGTTGAAAGTGATCCAAGATATCGATGACCCGATCTCCCCAAAACAGGGATGGGCGGTCCGAGGCAAATTAAAAGAAATATATATTTATATATTCTATATCCATCTCCTTTTTATACTTTGATTAAATATCATTTTATGAAGATGGCTTGAAAAAACTGCATTTTGAGTTCGAAAGCAGATTACAAGATTTCAGTGCCATTCAAACAGAATTGAATATTTTTACCACGCCTTTCAAGGTAAATTGTGAAGCAGTGAGGCCACATTTGCAGGTGAGTTGCAATCTAACAATCATCTCAAGCAGTTGTTTCTAAATATGCCAAAGTTACAGTTTTACAAATCATTATCGACAGTAAGTTTCCCAAATTTATTATCTCACGGCCAGAAAATCAGTGCTATGTTTGCTTCATCTTATATATGTGAACAAGTGTTTTCAGCTATGAACCTTAGAAAGAATTATTTCAGAAGTAGACTGACAGATGAGCATTTAGCCTCGTTCATTAGAATCAGTTCCTCTCACTTCGAACCTCACTATAAGAAACTTTTAAAAATGAAATCGCAATTTTATTCATCTCATTAACATATTTAGATCGTAATACTTGTATATTGTTTTCAAAATTTAAAAAAAATTTATCTTGGCCCGCCAAATTTTATTTTCTCGATTTTTGGCCCATGACCGAAAATGTTTGCCCATTCCTGCCCCAAAACAATACACATATATTTTAAGGGTAAAAATACAGGTGCAAAAATAAAAAAAAAAGTGTACGAAAATAATATACTTTATAATTACGTCAATTTTAATTTATATTAAAAGTGTTTCTAGCAATCCGTTTCAAATAACTGCAAAATGCTTAAAAGATTTTAAATTGAAAGTAAAAGGCAAAATATTAATATAAAGAAGTATAAACATAAATAAAACTTTTTTAATACTGATTTCAGTAAAAACACACTGAGGTTTAAAATGTGCTATATTTAGTTCGAATTACAAAAATAATATGTCGAACTAAAGATATGACGTAAACATATCTCGTAAAAAACATAACTTGACAATAACTTTCATTGGTAAAAATGCTACTCATAGGCTTTCTCAATTGATTTTATTAAAATAATTTTTTTAAAACTTCATAAAGCCAGTAGATAATCCACAAAATCATATGCTAATTAATCCCGTATTTGTTTAAAAATATACTTTTTCAAGAAAATAACATAGCGTATTTCAATTTAAATACAACTACCTTCCTCAGGTTATTAATATGGCTAATCACAGAGTAGCTCTGTAATAAGGTTAATAAGTTGACAACTTTAACAAATATTAACAGCTCCAGAAACTCCTCAGTTATTAATATAAACAACTTTAATTTTGAATAGAGGCAGTAATTCAATAAAAGATTTGTATGTAAGAATTACTACAGTCATCTTACATCTCACGTTTGAAGAATCGCATTAAACCTTTTTAAATGATTTAAGATTTGGCGGTATATACAGATGGCTTTTAACAAATCTTTCATAAGTTTCTGTAAAATACAATCTATAGGCTGCATGAAAAACGTATAAAGTCGTTATTAGCTAATTTATAAAATACATTTCGTGGTCTAGAGGCAATGCATGAAGATAAAAAAATAAATTATAGTTTTAAAAAACTAAAAAACACGCTTTTAGATTTAATCAAACTAAAAAATAAAAAATAATTGTTAACATAAGAATAAAATGACTGATGAGAAAATGAATGTCACTGTTCTAAAAGCTTGGGATGCTTTATATGACATTTTTAAACTAATTCTGCATTTCGGAATGAAGCTAGTGAAAAATTATAACGATTGATATTGTTCGATAGCTCACACATAAAACAAACTCCAATAATGACACATACACAGATAATAATAATAATAATGGACTGTAAATAAAACTCCTTTATTTTGGCAGCCATCAAACTCGAAGATGGAACTGACCACACAACCTCTCTCTGGAGTTACACTGATTGAACTCATTTATTTATGCAGCCATCGCACTCATGGATGGACTGCCACACGCAACCTTTCTCGTTGGTTACAGAAGTTCAACTCTTTTAATTATGCAGCCATCAGACTCGAAGATGCACTGCTACACGACCTCTTTTTTTGGTCGCAGTTGCTCAACTCTTTTATTTATGCAGCCATCGCGCTCGAGGATCGACTGCCACACAACCATTCTCTTTGGTCGCTGAGTTTCAACTCATTTTACTTACATTCCTTCTTTCTCTCCCTGGCCCCCACCCCCCGCCAGACACCCCCACAGACAGGATGTTTTTCTGGACATAGGGCGTTGACCTCCTCCATGCAGGGGAACCTGGGTTTCGACGTAACATACCGCCACCCATTGATATGTTTACTAAACATTCAATAATATACAATAAATCATTCTAACATACAAAATTAACAATTCTAAACATATAATAAGTCATTGAAAAAATGAATATATATATATGTATACATTGTACTAAATTTAAACAAATTACAAACATAATACCATGAATATAAATAAAGTACTCTAAAGAAAATTACTCTGGCATAGGCAAAACACACACTTTTGATACTGGTCTCTCAAAAATTCCACTCTGGGTTTTTATATTAAGTACTCTGATTTTATTATCAACACCATAATAAATATCAATTATTCTGCCTAGAGATCATTTGTAAGTAGGTAAATTATCTTCAACCAATAGCACTAAATCACCAATGTTTACATTGTCTTTTTCAAAGACCCATTTATTTCTTTGTTGCAATTCACTTAAATAGCTACGGTGCCATTTTTTCCACACTAATTGTACTATTTTAGCTATTAAGATTATTTATTACTATTTTAGCTATTGTACTATTAAGATTATTATCTTTTAAATCAATTTAATTAGGCTCTAAAATAGCGTTCATTGATCTATTAATCAAAAAATGGGCTGGAGTTAAAACTTCGAAGTTATCACTATCAGTAGAAATTGGACTCAGTGGTCTAGAATTTAAATTACTGTACTTTGTATACATACAGTTAAAAACTCTTCATAATTTAAACTAGCACCTTTAACTTTTCTTCTAAAATGAAACTTAAATGATTTAATGGCCGCTTCCCAGAGATCACCAAAATTTGGGGCTCGAGGGGGAATAAATTTCCATTCAATACCTTCTTCACATAAATATGAAGGTAACTCAATATCAGGATTAATAACTAACTCATGAAATTTTTGAATTTCTCTGTTCGCACCTACAAAATTCTTTGCATTATCAGAGTATAATTTAGCACATTTACCTCTACGTGCAATAAATCTTTTTAAAGCAGCTATAAGGATTCGGATGTTAAATCAGAAACACTCTCAATATGCACTGCCTTAAACACAAAACAAACAAATAAACATACATACATTTTACACACAATACTCTTTCTTTGTTTACCAATTTTAACCAAAAATGGTCCACAGAAATCTTTCTCCTGAAACATTAAATGGATAATTCAAGGTAATTCTATCTCTTGGTGAAATACCCATTAATTGTGTTGACACTATAGGTTTTACTTTAAAACATAACACATTTATGCGCTATTTTTCTGCAAATAGATTTTCCACCTATAGGGCAGAATTTCTCACGTACATGACACAAAAGAGCAGATAATCCTACATGAAAATATTTTATATGGTAATAAGAAATTAACATCTCAGTAAATGCATGATTTTTTAGGCAAAATTATACGTTGTATATTATCACAACTACATTCCGCATTATTCAAACGTCCACCTACTCTTAAGATTCCATCTAAATCTAAAAGGGGATTGAGAGATTTTAATTTACTCTTCGACATAAGTTTCTTATCTTTCAATAGACTTTTGAAAACTTTTCTTGTTGAATAGATTTTACCAGAAATATCTCAGCAATATTAATTTCTATCCTGCATGAATAACTAAACAATAATAATACATATAAATTATCAATTGAATAATTTAATTTAACTTACAAACACCTGGTATTTCCAATAAATCTAAATATGTAACTTAAATACTTAAACTTTTATATAATTATTACTTAAACTCAATAAATAGTTCATGAAATTTCAGTCACTTGTTTCATAAACAGTTTGTTCTCACCAACACTGGATCACTCAGTTCAGAAAAGTTCTCGTCCTGTATTTCAAGGATCTGGATCGGTTGATCAGGATACTTTTCTCCAGCCAGGAACTCTGGTCTCACCTAATCTGGTATCACTGGAAATCAGATGACAATCGATGAATTGTAGCAACTCTGATGAACACGAAAGTCTTTTAATCACTTGATTTCGAATCACTCCAATAAACTACTTAGTTGTCTTAAGCTTCAAGGCACATTCACAAAGGTAGTTGATGAATTCTCAAAATTAAAACATTGAAGTCGATTGAAGCATATTAAACACCAACTGTAACAGATGTTATACTCTCACAGGAACAGTTGAGGTTCGGCAATGACATTTGCCGTTCAGGGCATATTCCCTTACCAGCCACCTCTGTTTCTTCGACGGTCCCATAGTTTAACGGCTCCTGTAGCTTGAACTCCTATAGACTCCGCCACACCCATATGATGATTTACCATATCTGCTTCCTCTATCTCCTCCATAACGGAAAGCATCTCCTCTGACTCAACGGTATTCTCCTCCTCCACAGTCTCCTCGTTTATCTCCACTGGAATAGCGACCATCTTTACTGCCACGGATGTCTCCATCACCACGGTCTCCTCGTTTAACTCCACCAGCTCGGGATGGGTCCACTCTTATCTCTGATCCGTTGATAGTAGCTCCATTCAAAGTCTTTGAGGAACAATTAAATACTCGTAATTTTTAGGGCCGGTAAACGCCACGATGAGTTGAATAAGTAGCATCTGGTACTTTTTCCTCAATTATTTTCTCGCATATAGAATTTTCACTATCACTTGTTAATTCCAATTTCTCAAACCCTTCTACAGGCCCAATTTTTCTCAGTGGAAAATCAACTATATCTGTGGATAGTCCACAATGCTCTCTATTTACATTTCCTGTGGTGCTGCACCCAGACACCACAAAGCCAAACACAGTATTCTGAAGAATAAGATTTGAATTTTCTATTTCTCTCTCCTCAATATCATTTTCTTTCACAGAAGTACGTGGTCGATTAGAAATCATAGGCTTTACAGGTAATGCAGACTTAGAAGGAACTACAGGTTTTACACTGCGAGACTCAATAGATTTAGGTTTCTCTTTACTTGCTTCTAACACAGATGATGTTGTTGAAGGAATATGAGAGGTTCGAGTTTGGTGGAGAGAAGTGTTGCTGTTTGAATCACTTGATCTCTTAGATTCGTTCAAATTCTCTTTTGTACTGACTTTGTTAGAAACACCTTTTTCTGGAACATTGTCAGTTTTTGCACTGTTTTGCTGTGCAGAAGTCTTTGACGCAAAACAACTTGAATTATAAACATTGGAAAATGGTCGGGGAGTAAGATTACACACGTTTGATGTTGGCTTCACAACTGATAATGGAGTAACATTTTTCTTATTAGAAGTTGAAGAATCTAAACTATTGGGTCGTGACTCATCTTCAGTTGAGGAAGACAAAGAGTCATCACTCACTCCTTTATTATAGCTAATTTGGGAAGTTTTAGCTGAATCCCTTTTCCATTTTGCAAGTTCCAACTCTTTTTCAAGTTTGGCCAAATGAATTTTCTCTATCTCTAAATTTATTTCACGTACTCGTTTGTCCCTCTCGAATTTTTCTTTCTCTAATTCTAATTTTATTTCACTTTCTCGTTTCTTTTCCCTCCTTTCTTCTAAAACATCATCAACAAGATTGCGCACTATTTCAATCCTGCTTCTATAGACATGACTGGATTTGATCAAGTCAATCAAGTCTATTTTTCTAGCATTGACTGGAACGGTTAAGCCCATCTCTTCCGCAACCTCAATCAGCTCATCTTTCTCAAGATTTAACGTAACAGACATTGTTTATTCACTTAAATTCACTAAAGCAATGCACTACAGAACTTAACAAAACCTGTCAAACTAAACGCTCTAATTCAACACCTTAATTAACCTAAATTAACACAACAAACAAAGACAACTAACACATAAAAACTCAAACTAAACAACCGGCAAGGCTAATTAGGCAATATCCACAACCAAAGACACACTATACTTCAATACTATTAACTAAATCAAGCTAAATGTCCAACACATTAGAATTATTAAAACTTCACCTACCGAACTCATGGTAGAATGCAGCCAACGATTCGTGGAAATCCAAAGGATCACTCTATTTCACAATTAATCACAACTAATCCGTCTCTGGGAGACTGGACCAAAATGTTCGATAGCTCACACATAAAACAAACTCCAATAATGACACATACACAGATAATAATAATAATAATGGACTGTAAATAAAACTCCTTTATTTTGGCAGCCATCAAACTCGAAGATGGAACTGACCACACAACCTCTCTCTGAGGTTACACTGATTGAACTCATTTATTTATGCAGCCATCGCACTCATGGATGGACTGCCACACGCAACCTTTCTCGTTGGTTACAGAAGTTCAACTCTTTTATTTATGCAGCCATCGCGCTCGAGGATCGACTGCCACACAACCATTCTCTTTGGTCGCTGAGTTTCAACTCATTTTACTTACATTCCTTCTAAAATTCCTTGATCTAAAATGCAACCTTAGCTAAAATTGCAAAAGTCTTATTCGTTATTTGGTTCTGCAAGTATAATGCGGTTTAAAGCAATATGGAAAGAAGTAATATAAACAAATTCACTATATTGCAGAAAGTCATTTATAAATAACTTCCATTCATTTTTTTAAGTTATCTGGCGCCATCTATTGGTACATATATGCAACTTAAATCTAAAAAAAACTAAAATTAATTAATTAAATTTAATTACTGAATTTATATTCGCAAAAACTGTATTCACATCCAGTGTCATCCACTACGAGTTCAAAAAAAATTTACTTGAACTTGAGTGGAGGAATAAAAAGTGTTTTATTAATGATTGAAAATTTGAACAAGATATATATAGGGAGAGTGTGAGTTAAAAGAAGGAGTTGAAAAAAAGTATCACTTTTTTATAGATATATAATTAAGAGTGATTATAATATCTCATTCCATTATCAAATGATATTAAGAGTTTCAGACTTTGAAAAAGAAGTAGAAAAATATGCTGGAATGAACATTATCTTTTTGAGATTCGAAGTTGCCTCGTTGATAGCAAGTTGAGCAAGTTTTCTAAAGCCAATTGTTAGCAAGCTTGCACCAAATGTTTCCGTAACTTTGATGAAGTGGGTATGATGTCTCGAGACTCGAGGGGATAGTGAGGATGTCATATTCTTGGGAATGTTCGTTCAAAATTATTATGGCACAATGTGGGTGCAGTGTAGCACACTTCAGCGATGCATCGCTCGTACCGTTAAATCTGTTACATTCTTGTCGTTCTGATGGTGAATGATCTCAGGACAAAGTGCCCGACATTCAAAATCATATTTATTAGTAATATAATCCATCAATGAAAAAGAAGTTACTTAAACTAAAGTCTAGGTAGTATTAGGGATTTTTGGATAATAGTTGTTCCAAATGTACCTCATGTTTATGAATATTGCAGCAAATTTTAAAACTGGATATGAAGTTACTGGAGATACAAAGCAAGCTATGATATGAAAATAATAAAAATGTAAAATGAAGGCTTAACTCAGCATTGTCAGAGGAGTTTTAAATTAGGTTCTTTATGAAGCATTATCACATTATTAACCTGGGAGAAGAATAATTTTCTTACTAAAATATTTCTATTAACACTGGGCATAACGTTTGTGATAGTAGATAGTTTTTATGGTCTTTGGTTTGCCCTTCCCCAATCACCAACTATCAACACGAAAAGAATAGGATCACTTATTGACTAATCCGTTACTGTTCACGAATAACCCTCAGGAATATATCTACTAAATTATTCACAGACCTATGAAGAAAAGCCTCGTGCGTATTTTATTCAGAGGCAGCTTAAATGCTGCTACATAAATTCATCGAACTGTTCTCTCAAACGTTCTGCAATTTCCTCTAACAAACGAACAATGACTTTTACTTAATTAATACTTATAATTGTGACATTTTTAAATTCTACAATTACTTTCAACCAGAAAAGATTATATTTGTAAAGGAAGTTCCTGGTAGCTAAAACATTTTTTTTATATTTCAAGAGAAGGAAATGCAAGACAAATGCTTTTGTATTTCTGCATTTAAATCTCATTTGAATCTTTTGAAAATAAAACTCGAAATCACGAATATTGAAGGAAATAAATAACATTGTTTTAAAATGCTCTTGTTTTGCAGTAATGTGTTAAAAAATGAATTAGTTCTTGCTATCAGATATTTGTTCTTTAGAAACACGAATCACTTGGCTATTTTCTACAAAAGAAATATCAAGAATCATTTGAATGACCAATTTTAATCAAATTTCTCTCATTAGAATGAAATATTGCATTCTAAATTTCCTTATAATATAATATGACATTATACACACAATACGATATCATATTGTGTGATATACGTATTTTATACGTATATCTCGGCTTTCAGTGGGCTAAACGATGGCTTTCAATAGAACTAGTTTTTTTTTTTTTTTTTTTAATCAAAAATTAAACGCGTCAAAATGAAAACCTTTCTTTCTTTCCTTTCTTGTTTTAGAAAAAAAATGCAATAGTAATTCAGATTATAAAAATTCAGATAGTCATTGATTGACATGCAATTATTATAAAGAATGCTTTAAATCCCAATTTTTAAACTAGATTGCAAATTTTTTTGTGCATTTTTGCAATTAAATCCTAACTAAATCTATTGAAAATGCAGCAAATAAAAATTCATTTGAAAATTATGAGTACTGAAAACTCACTTCAGTTTTGCTGTTGGAAAACTAATACAAATCGTAAATTGTATTAGTTTTAAAACATCAAATATAAATCAATCATTATCATCATCATCAATAGTTTTTATACATCAAATATTCCGACTTTCCGCCAAATTTGCAAACAGTGCTTGGTCAAAGAATAAACCTACACAATATAGCAATAGTAACTAATATTTATTGATAATTCTAAAAGGAAAAAAAAAATCACGTGTGATTTGATTTTCATTATATAGTAAATGAAATTGGTTTTCTTTCGAAATGTATTATCTTTGCCACTTCCTTTTTTTTTTAATAAATTTCACAATTGAATTTGATGTGAATTTCAAGTATTATCAGAATCTCTGTCAAACTTAAAACGGTTAATCCATACAAATATATAATATCTTAATAGTTTTAAAGTTCTTTAAAATTCAAACGACCGAGAAGATCTTGTTAAAATAGTTTGAAGTCCCTTCTGGCACTGGAAATCCTTTGCAACTCATAATCAGAGCCATCAGAAATGTTTAAACAAACTAGTTAAATCCGTTGGCTTCAAGGAATTCGCTCGCCAAGAAATTACACGTCGCATTTCGAACGAAGTTCTCCCAACTATAGCAAACATGAAAGGCATGTCAAGGATTTTGGCATCAACACACACGCGCGTATGCCCAAAGTGTTTACACATACTCGCGTAGATAACCATCCGCATTATTGATACATAGACACATCCAGGCATCTACCCCTTCCCCCCTGAATCCCCTCCTGGTCTCACCAACGGGTATCCAATTACCGCTTTAATTAATGATTCAGAGCTCAAATCGCCGGCAAGTCACGTCACTAGGTAGACGTGCAGGTACGTCCCCCCCTTCCCCCTCCGTGCTTGACGTTCATGTCGTAGTTATGTAAGGTCATCTGCATGGTCAGTGAGCGAGAAAATGGGAAAACGCGCGGCCTGGTGACAGTAATTTGGTTTGGGGTGGAGCGCGCTGCCGTTCCAGCCTCACAGGTCATCCTGGAGGGTCACCTCGACCCTCCCCCCTATCACCCTAACGTCAGTCCCGCGCGTCATTTATTTGCTACCTAATCACATCAGGTGAGAGGAACGTTAAAAATTCTCCTCCCTCTGCACCCCCACCATCCCTGGGCTCTATCAGTCAAGAAGCTGCCGTTCTCATCAGGGATGCGGAAGAGAGGGATGGTCGATGCAATATGCAAATTCCGGGGACGTTTCCATCCCCGCCCCTGCCCCCTTCATATTCGGCTGTGCGCCGGAGCGTGCCGGGCCGCTCCGCTGGGCAATATCTCCCTGCCCCTCTGCTCTTTGGAGACTCAGGAAGCTGTGAAGATTGATCAAAGACGCGGCCGACTTGAAAACGAGATGAAAAATTAGGTAATAGCCCAAGTGCACACTCCAGTGAGGCACTGCTGGGGTGCAGGTTCTGTGCAAGGCAGAGTTTTGTGCTGCCCTCGACTAGTTACTTGCTTCGAACAAGTGCAATTGTGCTTGCGAAAAGTCATGGAAAAGGTACTTTTCCATGGACCCGAATGTCTTTTCGTTAAATGCCAACGTGCTGTGACGAAAGGGATGAGGGATTTTTACGTGAAATGCGTTCCCTCAACAAGTTTGGCTTTTGCAGCTCTCCGTGCCCACGAAACTTACTACTGGGTGAATGAGTTATGCACTACATGGCAATAAATTCACGGATGAAACTGCAGCTAAATCTTTGGTCTTTTGTCATAATGAGGGCAGTATTTATTTGAGCAATTTGGTCTAAATTTTAATATACTATATATTTTTTTATGATATATAATGCTTTTAACATGTTTGTTAATACTATAAAATACTTAGAGCATTGTTAATACATGAAGACACCATTTCTTTAAAAAATTAATACGAAATAATCATGAAGTTTCAAAGTTTTTTTTCAATTGATACTAATATAGAAGCTGTTGAACCGAAATTCTCGTTGATAGGATTGTATTTACAACTGATTTATAGCATTCTTTTATAGTAGAGAAATCATGAAGTAAAAAAAATGCTTGAGAATGTTGAAGGCGCAAATATTTGATCTGTAAATATATATATTTAAAAGAAAAAAAAATTATGATATGAAAAGTAAATAGTTTAATCAAAAATTAAACTATTTATTTTGATCATGATGTAAGAGAATAAAAAAAATGTAAACAAATTTGAATATTTATATGTAATAACACCTGCTTTCTGGTCCTTCATTTCTTAGGTTCTGAAAGATACTAACAAGATCACTTTTAATAATTTGTGTTTGATTTCATTTACTTTCACTTGACAATCGTCTCACAACTTTCGCACCTACTGGACGTGTGCTTTTCTCTCTTCCAGAACTTTTACCAACTCTTAAAATTCCTTAAAAAATGTTAATAAAATGGAATTAAAAAAACCATAACTGTTCATTTATAGGCTAAACACATTTGGCCTTCGTCTATAATTTATAGCAGATTCTGAATTTGCTACATCTATTTTGCATTTATAAAATATGAATTGCTTTATAACAATTTTAAATTCAGCCCATTTATTTTAATTTTTGAGATCAGACATTTTTATTATTGAAATTTCAATATTTCGCAGGACTATTGCTTGAAAATTTAAACTTAGAGGATTCGCTATTAATAAAGAATATAAATACGGCAGAATGGCCGAGTGCCTAATGCTCAGTACCACCGGTTTCGATTCGAGTCTGGTTCGAGTTCGGTTCAATGTTTGTAGTGGTTCTGAATCCACTTTAAACCGTAGGTCATGGCCTAATATGGCCGTAGAAAGGGTGTTCGGAGTAGGACTAACAAACCTAGCCCGTAAAAAGAAAAATTCTCTTGTTTTGAAATCTGGCAGAAGCCTTTGCCCCACCATGGGCTGTTCAGTTAAATATGATGATGATATATATAAATTAAATAAATTTTCCTTAGAAAATTTTTAAAAAAGAATTTTTAAAGTAAAACACCCTTTTTAAAGTTAAAAGTTTGAAAATTATTTGTAACGATTTTGTTTAAAATTTTTTTTATTTGATATTGTCCTATAATAACTAATAACACATGAACTACTATCCCAAAATAAATAAACAACAAATATCAAAATAAGAAATAAAAAATAAAAAATAGCTAATATTAAAATTATTGTATACTAAACATACTGAATTTTTTCTCTTCATAAATTTGCTTCTGTAAAATTCAGATTAAATGTAATTTTATTGTATGAAAAAAAAAACCCCATTTGTTCGTTTTATTTCGAATAAGTTTTCTATTATAAGATTAGATTTAATTATTCAGAAAAACAACTCTTTTTTTTTTTTACCCAGAAAAATAAAAAAGTTTCATCATATATATATATTTATACGATTAGCTTTGAATAAATAAATAACTGACACAGATTTGAGTTAAATCACGAAGAGTAAATAAATTCATTCCTAATATAGGTATTTTCATTAAATTTTTGAAATTCTGAATATTTCCTATTTTTATTGATATTATAGTTATGAGTAGTATAATTCTTTTTCCTTACAATGGTTTATGCTCTTTGTTTATTTATCAGTTGATTAAACATCCAGTTGAATTTATTAAATAAATTACTCGTTTTATAGATGAATAACTGTGTTCCAAAATAAATCTAAATACTAAGTTCAAATAAGCGAATAAATGTAAGGAAAAAAAATCCACATGGATTAATAATTTTCAGAATCTTAAGAAAACACCCGTTTAATTTTTAGTACAGCAATTCCGGGAAACAACCTTCATAAAAAGGCATATTAAACAATAAGGTGTTAACAAACAATTTGCAACTGCAGAGGCAGGAAAAAAGGGAACCTTTCAGTTCCAAAGAACTAGAAAAATAAACGATTCGAAAGCGCTAAATAAAACCATCCACCGCGGAGGCAATAAAGAGACAGACAGAGAGCCAGCAAAAAAGAACGGAGAGAAACAACGAGAAATCGAAACAAGCGGCATAAACTAAACAGCAAAAGGCTGAAATAAAAAATAAATAAAATAAAAGAGAGAGAGAAAGAAAAATCAAGTAGCAAGCGAGTAAAAACAAATAAATAAACTAAAAGCGCCGGGCGGCTGTGCATTAGCTTGGTCAAGTGCCCCTGCGTAACTACCCTTTTGCCAGAAAGGTGGAACTTGGACAACTCAGTGGCTTGGAAAAACGGCGCCGAAACGTGCACCCGTCGGTAAAATGGCGCGATTTCACAACTGGACGATCGCGGAATCAGCCAAGTGCACCAAAACTGGAGCTGCCCCTGTCCCTCCGCCCCGGCCCAGAAGTGCGCCTTCTGGCGCGTATATTAGCCCCCAGAACGGGGAAAGAGGGGGGCTTTTACTCTGCCTAAACGTATGGCGGTGATAAAATTTTAACTCCGCCGGCTAGAGCCCCGGCCTTGTCTTCTGGCGCCGGCATTAAGAAAATGAATTCCGCCCCGGCCGCCCGTTATTTGTGGCGGACTTACATCAACCTGGATTAGATCCGTGCCGTGTCCCTCCATAAAGTTCAACTCACCCGGAAGAACAACCGCGCTGCCTGCCTTTGCCCCGAAAATATTTTTGCTGCTCTTGTTTTTATCATTGGGCCGGATCTCTTAACTACATATTGCCGCGCACTTACTTTCTTCGCAGAAGGGCCCGCTGTTGTTTATGCTCCCTCTTAAGAAGGGATCGCTATTGCCGCCGCCCTTCTGTTGTCTTCCTTCTTCCCACCCCCGCATCCTCCGATGCCCCAGTAATAAATGAAGGGCTGTGCAGCCCTCGGTCGCTGAGAATCCAAGTGCGCAATTATGTTGTTGGCCCTCTTACGTGAGCTGCATGGGGAAGACTTGGTTTTTACCTATATCCGAACAATGATACTGCTATTGTTCTGTTGACAATACCAGTTTTTTCTCCTATTTTTGAGTTTATTCTACATTAAATAATACATTAATAATGAAAACAAACGAGGATAGTCTAAATGTAAGAACAAATAAACAAAATATGTTGATGATGGAAATGGTGATTTGCCAACATATTTGCCTAGTGGCTAGCTCTGGCTATTGGTACCACAGTCATCAGGTTCGAATCCTGGCGGTGGAAGACTGCTTTTACCTATACACGAACAATGATTGCTATTGTTTTCTTGTCAATACTAGTTTTTTCTCTTATTTTTAAGTTTATTCTATATTAAATAATACATTAATAATAAAAAACAAACAAGGATAGTCTAAATGTAAAAACAAACTAACAAAATATGTTGATGATGGGAATGGTGATTTGAATGGCTGGACGTTTGTGAGTGATTTGGAATCCACCTTAAACTGTAGGTCCTGGTCTAATTAGCCCTCGTGTACACAAGATGACCGTAGAGCGACAAACCAAACCAAATTGCCAACATATTTAACACATGAGCTTGTACTTGTTATTGAAAATATTTCATTCATTTTAAAAACAACAGTGGTTAAAATTTGCAGCAACAAAACTGAAGAAAATAATTAAATGCTTTTATAAAGTATTTCCTTTTTTTAGTAACTGATTAGCTAATATATTTGTTTTTCAATTTGATTAACCCAGAAAAAAAAGAAAAAATAAACTTTGCAGATTTTATAGCAAGAATTCGCTTTAATACTAATATTAGGGCTTTTAACAAAAATTATATTATTATTTCTAATAAAAACGATTCAAAATGCAAGTATTTACTTAATTAACCTGAAGAATATATTTGTTATAAACGAACTATTTTTATACGCTGGAGGCATTTAGATTTGTTTAATTTCAGTAATTTGTGAGATATTATTATAAACATTTTTTTTCTGTTTGGCCTGTCGTCAGTATTTTGAACAGAAACAATGTACTGAAAAAATTAATACAAAAATAAAATCCATGCTATTATGTATTGTTTTTCTGGTGATACAAACAAAGAACTCTTCAAAATTATCTCTTGACAAAATGAACTTCCTATTTTAGAGATTTATTGTCCTTTTCATTTTATGCATCGAGGACCTCGTAATTTCCTTAATTTGCCATCATTGTGAACCTGAGAATAGAAAGATAGTGACATGTAGGACGATTTTCAGAATTAACTAATTCCACATTTACGTATAAAATGTAAAAATCCTGGAAAGCATTCGCTGAATTTACATATGCAACCACAATTTAATTTAATTGCTCTTTAAGGCAGTTCTTTACGCGTGTCTTAACAACAATCAAATTCTTATTAACTCCCCAGATGTATATGCACGCTGCTATTACTATCACCATTACTGCTACTATAACACTGTATAATTTACTACTCTCGTTGTCAGTCCTGTGTTATCGCTATTCCTATTGTTGACGCAATTATGTTGATCTTTTAATTGATTGATTTTGATTGGTCTTTTAATTGTTTGGTCATTTAATTAATCGGCAACAATCAAATTCTGATTGACTCCTCAGATGTATATGCACGCTGCTATTACTATCACCATCTCTACTCAATAACACTGTACCATTAATACTCCGATTGTCAGCCCTTTGTTATCACTATTCCTGTTGTTGATGCCTTTAGGTTGATCTTTTAATTGATTGATTTTTTGTCTTTTAATTGATTGACAACAATCAAATTCTGATTAACTCCCCGGATGTATATACACGCTGCTATAACTATCACCCTCACTGCTACTATAACACTGTATCGTTACTACTCCCATTATCAGCCCTGTGTTATCATTATTCTTATTGTTGATGCATTTAGGTTGATTTTTTAATTGTTTTATTTTGATTGATCTTTTAATTGATCGATTTTTTATTGATCTTTTAATTGATTGACATAACATGTAAATTATGTATTTTATTTATATATTTCATAATCTACTTGAGTATGCCTCTCTTATGTTCTGCCTTTTAAAATGTTGATTCAAAAAAAAATTTTCTAGCTTCAAAATTGAAACTTTTGGCAATAAGAGCAGCTTAAAACTATAAACAAAAGTTTTATCATTCACTTCGTAATCATTGGATGTACATTTCTTACTCTTCCACGAGTAACATATACTAATGTCCAAAATTATCTTTAAATACATAAATTCATGGATTTATTAGAAACTAGTAAGTATAAGTTTACGAATCTGTCTGGAATGATACATAATATTATGACACATAAGTACAAAAGTAAAAATTTAAGAGCACTGCATATGATATGTAATTGTAACATGAAAATACAAACTGTAATAAAATGTAACAACAAGAATTCAGAAAAAACGGAATAATTCAGAAAAAAAATGAAGCCTTACGAATTTAGTATGGAATGTGATCCCCCCTTATTTGTACACACTTATCACAACGTGTTTTCATGCTGGCAATAACATTGTTAACATAACAGTTTGGGGTATTAAGCTCCACTCTTCCAACAATGCCTTTCAGCAGTCTTTAGAGTATTTACATCTCTAGGAAGATGATGTCTACATGCAATTTTGCTCTTACAAGGTAGTCCCATAAATTCTCTATAGGGTTGAGATCAGGAGACTTTACTGGATACAGTATTCGCTTAATGTTTTCACCTTCAGTTTGCATATCACGATTACTTTTGATTGCATAATGCTAATTAGACTTGTTTTTCACGCATTCCCTGCAAACATGGATCCCATGGATTGGATATTTCATTGAATTTCATTATTTTTGGGCATGTAAAGATAAATTTGGACATGAGTGTAAATGAAGGCTAATTATCCAGCCGATTCTCCAGGAATCTTCCAAACAGTTCCTTGGAAAATCAATACTCAGTTTTCTGGCAATTACTAAAGGTGTTTACAACACCTTTAGTAAGATCACTTAAAATGTATATAAATAACCTAACTAGGCCTTATTTTAAATTAAGGCCTATTTTAATGGCCTTTTTTTAATTTTAATTCTTATGTATGTTCTTATATTGTTATGTATGTTCTTATATTATTATGTATGTTCTTATATTCTTATGTATGTTCTTATTCTTATGTATGTTCTTACATTTAATTTTAACTCTTATGTATGTTCTTATATTTAATTTTAACTCTTATGTATGTTCTTATATTTAATTTTAACTCTTATGTATGTTCTTCTTATTATCATTCACTTCATAATCATTGGATGTACATTTCTTATTCTTCCTCGAGTAACATATACTAATGTCCAAATTTATCTTTAAATACATAAATTCACGGATTTATCAGAAACTAGTAAATATAAGTTTATGAATTTGTCTGGAATGATACATAATTGGTATATGATTAATTAACATGAAATATATACATAGAGATACATACATATTTATACTTTTACATATATTTATATGGTCAGCATGCAGACATATGCCAACAAACTATTTATAATTTTAGTCATAAACATGAATGAAATTTTATTAATTTTCTCTCAATACCAATCTGATGAATTTCACTATTATGTCTATTTGAGTAAATTTTATTGCATTTAACTCACTTCCTTAAATCTTGCGATTGATATTATAAATGTTGATAAAACCTGAAGTATATGAAAATGAAAATTTTGCATATATGGCTCCTGTATAAAACTTAATTCATTCAAGAAAGATGACTTTTACGCATAAAATTCATTCAAAATTTAAAAGAAATTATATATTCATGTAAATTGATCATTTTTCTTAAAGGCAGATGTTTGGAGAAGATTGTGAGTGACATATAATCACTTTTCGATTGGTTGATATATACATATGTTGATATATATATTGATATATAAATATACTATTGGTTGATATATAAAAACTATATGCTTAATTATAAATTCTAAAAATTCCAATTAAACATTTATTCCAAAAATAATAAGAGACACAAGTTCTTTTCTTAATATAAAAAAAAACATTAAGGATATTATTTAAAAGAGTCAAATTATATATTTTTAAATATTTACTTTTACATTGTCCTTCCGAGATTAAATCGAAACTTTTTCAAAAGAGTTTCCTTCCTTTAAAACTACATTTAGTGATTCTATTTTTTTTATTTTCATTTTATTTTGCGAGAACAAAAAATCGTTTTCACCAGATAAAATAAAAAGTGTTGCCAACAAAATTACTATTATAAATGAAAAGAAAAAAATCGTTTTAAAATCTATAGAACTTTTAATATTTTTAAATAAAATGAACTAACGGATTAATAATTTTTATAAAAAAGTTGAGAAAAATTAATTATTTTTAATTAAAAAAAAACTAAGGCTTCGAAGAAAAAAATGGAACACATTTTAAAGTCTTGCCTGTAAATGAGAAAATGTAGATATGTTGAAAAACATTCTATTTATTAATCAGCATATGTGTTTTTCCACAAATTTTAATAAGTTTTTTGAGAAATAAAATTGTGTATAAAATTAGAATACAAAATTGTTTTGAAAGACAATTGTTCATACTAATATACAATATCTCTAACTAATAATTTCTATATTTATTCATTTAAATCGATCAAGTCAATAGAAACATAATATACATTTAAAAGTCACGTGTAAAAAAATAAATAAAAACCCCTACAAACATAAATTAAAAGTTATATTAAAGTACAATGGGAGGAAAAAATTAACTAATTAATAACGCTAATAAATAATCTAAATATAAAGAAAAAAATTAATAAAAAAAGTTAAAAGAATGAATAAATAATAGTCTTCAAACTGCTAGTGTTCAGTGAAAGTAGTATTGCAAGAACTAATTATTGGTTTTATTTTTGGTTGGTCTCTTTAAAAATATGTTCAGGCTAAAATTCTTTGATTTTAGTTATGACTCAATGCTTATTTAGTTAATTTAAAGTGATAAATATAAAAAGAAATAAACTATAATGATAAAAATATTCAAATAACTTTTTAAATCCTTTATTTAAATTTTTTTTATATGAACTTTGAAATACGAGAACATAATTTTAAAGAAACAAATTTTTTACCATAAAATCTTTGGCACAGAATAGAAATGGCAATGCTTTTATTATATGTTAAGTTTGACAGCTTAAACTACATAAGAATTACATAATTTTAGAACTATTTTAAAGTACATTGGTTAAAATTGACGTACTAATAATTACAGAAAATGCATCTCCAAGATAAAATTTTTGAAGTTAATTAAATGAAATAAGTTTATAAATAAAAACTTACTTTTTTTCTCAATAAAAAGAATTTTTTTATGCATAAATATAATTACAATATTAAAGCTTATATGAATTTATTTACAAAACCTATAAGTATTTATCTGCTACTAATAATTATTTATTAATTTTAAAAATATTTATTTGTCCTAAAATATATCTAATTTAGCTCAAAATTATTACAATTATTTGATTTAACTTTAAAGATTAAAACATATAATTTTAATAATTAAAAAAAATATAACTTTAATCAATAACTTTTATTTCTTATCCTTTTTAGCTATAATGACTGTTATTATATTTATATTTCTTATCTTTTTAGTACAGTACGAAATCATTACCGATTCTTTTCATTACACTTGGGCATAACTTAAATATAGTTTAAATTTGATCTAAAGATATTGGGAAGTTTATTAGAATTGATTTTGAGTTGTTATATTTCAAAATAATATAATTAAACAAATAATATTTTAACTATCATTTATAATAATAATAATAATAATTATTTTATTTTTATTTATTATTTATTTATATATTTTTGTGGTGAATGAATAATTTTAGTTAGACTGTATGTCTGAATTTCGTATTTCTCGATTTTTTTTTATAATAGTAGAATTTAAAATCAGACATTATTTATATTTTTTTATGTATACTTTGATGCATGTGAAGAATTGAATATTTTGTAAAGAACATAACAATTTGATAGTTCAGGGTGGTTTAAACAAAGTGTTTTGGCTGTGGAGTATCCACACACTTTTATCTTGATGTTGGAGAAGTGTTGCTTTAGGTCAATGCTCATTGAAATTTTATGCCACACATTTTATATCTAGAAATATATAACTAATAAAAAAAAGTAATATATAAAATAGTCAATTCCTACTTTTTTATCTCTATATTGCAGAAAACTCCTTTACAAATAATTTTAATTCATTTTTTTAAGTTTATCTGGCGCCATCTATTGGAAGATGTATGCAACTTAAATCTAAAAAAAATATAATTAATTAATTAAATTTAATTACTGAATTAATATTTGAAAAAACTGTATTAACATCCACTGTCATCCACTATACAAGTTCAAAAAAATGTATTTGAAGTTGAGTGGATGAATAAACGGATTTTGAAAGGAACGATTGAAAACTTGTACAAGATATATATATGGAAGTGTGAGCTAATAGAAGGAATTGAATAAGAAAAAAGTAATAGTATAAATTAAGAGAGAGAGAAAAATTTTTTTGAGGACTTCAAAACTAAAACGTATAATAAGAATAAAATACATGTATAATAAATATAAAAAGGAACTATAACATTTAGAAGGAGGCCCACCATCCGGTGGGTCTTATAATAATGGCACTTCAGATGAAGGAATGCGGGGGGAAAAAACAACGGATTATATGTTAAGAGCAGTACGCGATCTTTTTATATTTTTAAACAAAGAAATATCATCGTATCTAGGAATAGAATTTAAAATCGAAATGCAAGTGTGAGGAAGATTATTGTAGACAATTTTTAGAAATTTTAAATATAAATTGGCGAACGTTTGGGAAGTTAAGCTATTATCCTGATATATTATCCTGTCTAATATCCTAATTCCTGAAATACCAAGGTGAGTTGATGATAATAATTTGATAAAATGGTATTATATTTTTCATGTCTGAAGTGCGACTTAATAATCCATGTTTTGCTTTGGGAATGTGTACTTATTGTAATAAAGAATGCAACATTTTTAAGAATGTATTTTTAAAGAATTTAACAAATTTGCTCAGAATATTATAAAACATAAGAATTATTCTCAAAATATTAAGTATTATTAAAATATAAATTTATAATTAATAATGCAACAAATTTTTGCTATAATTATTTTTATGTTTTCATGCTCTATTTATACTTGTTTTTATTAAAAAAACATTAAATTTCAAGTATATTACTATATATTGAGAAAATTATTTCAAAATATTTCATAGAATTTACTGGAAAAAATGCATAAAAATAATTAATATAATTTTCAAAAATGTTTACTGTAAAGAGCCCTATGTACATTTCATTTAATGGCACACAAATTAATGTAAAGAATTTGATAGACATAGTATTTATATTTTAAATGCTCCGTGAAAACTTCCACGCCTACTTTGAGATATATACGAATATAATTTTAAATAAAACGAGTTAATCTATACAAGCGAGATTTGAGCCATTAATAAAAAAAAAAAGGAGAAAATGAATAAATTTTTAATCTTTAATAGCCTCTCAAACACATTTTCCCATTCAAACTCTCAAAACCAACTTTTTTCCCCCTTCTTTTCCCTTTACCAATACTCGAAAACCAAATTACCATCAAGATGCTATTTGAGGGAAAAATTATTATTATTTTTGCGGAATGACTAATTTTAGTTAAGCTGTATGTCTGAATTTCGTATTGCTCCATTTTTTTTATAACAATAGATTTTAAAATCAGACATTATTTCTATTTTTATATATATATATACTTTGATACATGTGAAGAAGTGAATGTTTTATAAATGACATAACAATTTGATAAAATAATATTATATTTTTGATGTCTGAACTATAACTTAGAGATAAATCTCAGATATGTTTACTTGGAAAATTATTGTAATACAGAATACAACATTTTTAAGAATACATTTTTGAAGAATACACTTTTAATAATACAATAAAATATTAAGTATTATTAAAATATAAATTTGTAATTAATAACTCAACAAATTTTGTAACAATCAATTTTATGTTTTTGCAATCCTCTATGTGTTTTGTTAATATTAAAATTAAAGTATATTATATTACTATGCATTGAGAAACGTATCTGAAACTATTTCGTAAAATTCATTGTAAAAGATAAATAAATAAAAATCATTAGTATAATTTTCCAAAATTTTTTACTGTAAAGAGCACACAAATTAATGTAAAGAATTTGATAGAATTTTTAAATGCGCCGTGAAAACTTTCTCGTTTACTTCCCGATTAATACGAATAATTTAAAATAAAACGAGTTAATCTATACAAGAGAAATTTCAGCCCTTAATAAAAAAAAAAAAAAAAAGGGGGGGAATAAATTAATTGAATTTAATAGACCCTCAAACAAATTTTCGCTTTCAAAACTCTCAAAACCAACTTTTTTTCCTTTCTTATCCCTTTACCAATACTCGAAAATCAAATTATCACCAAGACGCAATGTGTGGGAAAAATTATTATTATGATTATTTTTGCGAATTAACTAATTTTAGTTAATCCATTTTTTTATAACAATACATTTTAAAATCAAACATTATTTCTATTTTTTTATACATATATACTCTGATACATGTGAAGAAATGAATGTTTTATAAACATAACAATTTGATAAAATAATATTATATTTTTCATGTCTGAACTGTAACTTAGAAATAAATCTCGTGTTTTACTTTGGGAAATTATTGTAATAAAGAATACAACATTTTTAAGAATGCATTTTTGAAGAATACAACAAATTTGGGCCGAATATTATAAAATGTAAGAATTATTTTCAAAATATTAAGTATTATTAAAATAAAAATTTATAATTAACAATGCAACAAATTTTGTAATAATTACTTTATTATATTTTTCCAATCTTCTCTGTGTTTTGTTTTCAATTAGAAGTAATATTAAAATTCAAGTATATTACGAGAATATTGAGAAACATATCTCAAAATAGTTTATAGAATTCACTGGAAAAAATAAATAGATTAAAAAATAATTAGTATAATGTTCAAACATTTTTACAGTAAATAGTGCTATGGATATTTCATTTAATAGTACAAAATTAATGTAAAGAATTTGATAGACATAGTATTTGTAATTTAAATGTGCCGTGAAAACTTTCTCGCTTACTGAGATTTATACGAAAATAGTTTAAAATAAAACGAAGTTAATCTATACAAGCGAAATTTGAGCCTTTAATCAAAAGAAAAAAAAGGGAAAAATAAATAAATTGAATTTAATAGCCCCTCAAACAAATTTTTCCCTTTCAAAACTCTCAAAACCAACTTTTTTTTTCCCCCTCCCTTCCACCAATACTCGAAAACCAAATTACCATCAAGGCGCAATGTGAGGGAAAAAGAACAAGAGATACATCTTTAACCTTTTCCCCATTACCATCTCCGACTGCGAGACATTAATTCGAAGAATATTAAGTTTTGTTGGAAGGCGGCCTGCACCTAGCTCCTGATTCAATTTGCGCGAAATGGCACGATTGAGCCAAAAGTTCCCTAAATAACAGAACTCTCCCGAATTCTGCATTCACATTATGAGGGAAGGCGAGAAATTTAATTACTTCTTGATCTGGGCCCTGTGAGAAGAGAGAGAGACGCTTTCGGTCTACGTATAATTTGACGCGGACTTAGGGCTTAACGTTTTTAATTTAGCATAAACCACGTTTCGCGTCTTCTGAAACGAGCCAGCTGAATTATTTATGTGCCTCCATAATCGAAGATGGCGAGAGCCTTAAAACGGGCCTCACATTCGAACGGTTAATTGGCAAGCTTCTTGGGAATATTTTCCAACATTAATCATTTATTTTTTTATTAGTTTCGAAGTAGGGAAATTTTTGGAGACTACGGAGTTCGAATTTATGTTTGCAGCACACAAAGAGTGAGATTGAAATAATTGTTTACTGAAAAATATTCGGCTTGGAGATGAATTGCTTCGAAAAGCAATTAGTTATATGCGTATATTTTTTTGCTACTTTTGTTTTGCTTTCTTTATAAAAAGGCATCGAATATCATGCGTTGAATTATACAATTTTTTTACAGACAAATGTATTAACAAAATTTTTTTCATTTACGGCAATGATTTAAATAAGCAATAAAGAACAACATACTGATTTATTTTGAAATACGAACAATAAATTTTTCTAAAAAAACGTTTTTGACGAATTAAAATCTAATTTGGGGTCTGATGGCCAATAGGTTACAGCTCTGGCTGTTGGTACCACAGGCTTCAGGTTTGAATCCTGGCGGTGGCATGGATATTTGTTAGTGGTTCGGAATCCCCGTTAAACTGTAGTTCCCAATGTAATTAGCGTAAAGTGTGTACAAAATGACCAAACAAAACCGCTCCATGCCTCAGGCTTCGGGTTGAAGTCAAGGTGGTGCCATGGATGTTTGTAGTCGTTCGGAATAAATTTAAAACTGCATGTCCCGGTCTAATATGACTTTAGATCTTTGGGACTGGGGTTGACAATTTTACCCCGTAAAAAACAAATAAACATCTGTCTTGAAATATACTAGTAGGCAGACGGCCTTGGCCCACCACGGGGCTGTTGCTCCAACGAAGAAGAAAATGTAACTAATATAACTTGAAATCATAACATTTAATACTTCATAATATTTAATATTACAATAATTATACACACACACACACACACACACACACACACATATATATATATATAAGGCTAATTCAATTATTTTCTTTATATATATATATTCTAAGTATTTGCTACATTCACAGAACATTGGTTGATACTATCATAGAAACATCACCTGTTTTTAATATCATTATCTTATCGGCTTCTGAAGTCCCATATTAGGGTTCCGAAAAGTCTGAAAGTTATTGTAATTCGACTGTTGCACATAAACTTAGTCATTTTTTTTTCTCGACTGAGTGATGTTTTCGTGATTTTCTCCACATATAATAAAGAATGGTCTGTTTCGTTTTAGAAATCCTTAAAGAAAATGTTTTCTCTCAAAAACGATTTAATTGAATCATTAAAGAAAGATTTTTTTTCCGGTTATAGAAATTCAAGAGCCAAAAGCTGGAGCTGACGCAGGTTTTCTCAAATTAGAAATGGAAAAATAATGTCTATGGAATAGTTTACGAGTAATGGTAAACTTTTGTGCAAATTAAAAATAGCATAAAATATATGAATCATATTTTAGTAAATAAAACATTCCTTAGCAAAAAGTTGACAACTAAATAAATAAACACAAGGAATATTCAATAAATGAAAGAAAATATTCAATAGATACAAGAAAATATTCAAGATCAATCGTAATAATGTTTTTCTTAAGATAAATAAATAGCTATAAGAACAAAGTCGAATAAATTATAATATTTTTAAGTTCAAGATCTCCGTGTCGCTGAAATAATATTTTTGAGCTATCAAAAAATATAGATAAATAGCATTACATGGACTGAATAATATTCTTATTCTAATTAGAATTTAAAGTTACAAAGATACAATATTTAATAATAATTAAACAATTTACAACAGAAGATCGTGCAAATTCTGATAACAATAATTTTAAATAACTTTTTCTTAAGCGAATTAAAACCTTGAGATAATTGCTTAGAAAATGTTTCATTCACATGATAATTTTTCTGCATAATTTATAATTAAGTGTTGTGTGTGTAATCCTTAGTGCAGTGAGGGACGGACCTGTCGTGAGCAGTATATTCATGGATAGAGGGAAAGGGGGCAACTTCTGTTGTAATGGAGCATCTGTAGGTAGAAGTCTGACTTGACTCCGTGTCCCTGAAGAAGGAGGGTACTGCCTTCCGGGAGGACTTTTAGGGGTAACCATCCCGCAAGTGCGTATCGTATGTGAGAAAGCCCGGAAAACTCCCACCACGTAGTTCAACTAAGGAGGCAAGAGGTTGAACATCACAACCGCCATCGAGTTTTCTCGTTTTTTGAAACTGTATTTACAACAAAGCCGCCAGTGAATGGAACCTCAGATCTAATGCTCACCAGCGCCACAAGTTGCCACTGAGCCACGAGTCGGACTAATAATCAAGTTATACATTAGGATCAACATCAAAGCGTAAGAATCCTCAATAATGTAATCAAAGTAAAGTAAAACAAGAGAAAACATAAGAATCATCAATAATACCATCAAGTAAAACATAAGAAGTGTAAAAATCAGGAGTTTAAATATCTAAACATTTTATATAAAGAAACCTAAGCTTTTATACGGATACCTATATAAACAAGAAACATTTTTATTAGTATTTTTTTATGAATAAACATTCTTTAATTAAAGTGCTTATTTTGAAATTTCATTACAGGATTGACTTGAAAATACTTGAAAATTGTATTCAAATTTACGATATAGATAAATTGAAATACATTTACTTAACTTAAATGCTCGCTCTTAAGCATCATTAAATTGATGAACTTATTCTTATAAAACAATCTCCTTCAAAATCAGCTAATTGCATGAACTACAAAGAAAAATTCTTTGGATAATCAATAAATGAAATAAAATATTTCAGAGTAAATTTCTTTAGAAACGAAATATTTGAATTATGAAAATAAATCAAAACATTTGCTGGCAAGTTTCTTTTCGGGGGAAAAAAGGGATAAAATTAAAAAAAAACACATCTCTTTCTGTGAGCATCGATATCCCTAAAGTGAAAAACTGCCACAGGCCCAAGTTAAAGAAAGTCCTTCAAGGAATTCAACCTGTGCATATGGAAATAACTGGCTATGAAGTTGAGGATGTTGTGTCTAACTTTGAAAAGTATCATTTGATGTCTGTAAATAGTATATATCTGTACATGTTTTATCGTGAAATGTAGGTTTGGAATCTTCGCTTGGTAGAAACCCTGTTTCATACAATTACAAATAATTATTTTTCAATAAAAATTATTGTGGATCGTTTTATAAATATGTCAGATTATGTGACATTTATTTTATAATAATATCAGTTTTTTGCTAAAAATTATTAATAACTATTTAATTATATTAAATTAATAATTGAAGCATTTATTTTTAAATTTCATTACAGGATTTCCTTGCAAATAATTGAAAATTGTATTTAAATTTCAGATATAAATAAAGTGAAACAGATTTACTTAACTTAAATGTTCAATTTTAAGTATCATTAGAATTATTCTTATAAAATAATGTTCTTTATGAATAATCTAAGAAGAAAATTCTTTAGATAATCAAGTAAAATATTTCAGAGCAAATTTCTTATTTGCAAAAAAGAAACAAAATATTAGATTTATGAAAACATTTGCTAGCAATTTTTTTGGGGAAAAAAAGGGGATAAAATTAAAAAAAAAACATCTCTTTCTGTGAGCATCGATATCCCTAAAGTGAAAAACTGCCACAGGCCGAAGTTAAAGACAGCACACGCCTTGTTGAATAAGTCCTTCAAGAAATTCAACCTGTGCATATGGAAAATAACTGGCTTTGAAGTCGAGGATGTTAGTTCGAGAGAAATTCTTTGAACAAAAATCCTAGTAAACAACGAAATAACGTACGGAATTCTATACATTCCTATTACGTTTGTGGTCGATCCTGATCCTTTCTACTGTGTTCCCCATTGCAGAAGAGGATCTTGGCGAATCCATCCAGCCAAGAACAAATTCAATAGAAAGAATCCAATAACCCGTCCAAGGTTCCTGATCAACTCAAGAATCTTGGGGAAATTTCTTTTTCCCGTTTTTTTTTTATTATATGTATGTGTGTATTTTTTTTTTCCACGTTCCAATTTCCTGGATATGACAGTTGCTCATCACCCAGGAATTTCTCCCGCTTATCTGAACCCGGGAAACTATGCGACCGAAAGTAAATTCGGGAAAAGCCTTTTCTCTTCAAACGACGTAAACAATTTTCCTGAAAGCCTCTCAGTATGGCTGTAAGGACTTCTCAATACTGCGTTTGACATATGATTTAGGAATGTAATTTATATACGTTTGCGTCTATCTTTGAAAAGCATTATTGGATGTCTGTAAATAGTATATATCTGTACAAGTTTTATCGTGAAATGAAGGTTTTGGAAATCTTAGTTAGCTTTAGCTTTGTAGAAATCCTTTGGTTAGGTCAACAGAATAACAAATAATTATTTTTCAATAAAAATTGGATAATAATAATTTGGATAGTTTTATAAATATATCAGATTAATTGATATTTATCTTTTTAATAGTATTATTTTTTTGCAAAAATTTAGGAATAATTATTTAATAAAATTGAAAGACCAATATATATATAAGAACAAAAATCTCTCTTTATCGTTATAGCCGTCTCTCCTACCCTATCCTATCCATATATATATATGACTAGCGCTCAATGTCACAGGTTTCGATTTCGATTCCCGGCGGTGCCATGGATATTTGTAGTGGTTCGAAATACACTTTAAACCGTAGGTCCTGGTCTAATATGACTGTTGGGCGTAGGACTGACAATCCTATCCTATCCAATCGTAAAAAGAAAAGCTTTGGTGTCTAATCTTTCGGAGAAAAGCTAATCTTATGTCTCGGAATCTGCCAATAGGCAGACGGCCTTAGTACACCATGGGTTGTAATGCTGGAGAGTTAGTTAATTGTTTTCGAATATCAGGCATTTTGAAATCTAGTCTATCAGCACCAGAATGGGAACTATGCAATAGATTAAGCATTCTCCAGGATGCGTACAATGGAGGGTCCTGCTACTCTGTACTCATATTTTGCCACCGCAATTTTGTATTTTGAAATACCTTCAACAAACATGCTTGGGAAGTTTGCACTCTTTTCCCTTATAACTGAATTGAAAAGCTATCCAGACAACAGGTTTATCATACACAACTCCAGCATAGACAGAGGAACTTTATTCATAGACGAGTTCAATCTGGTTCTATTTTGATATTGTGAATGATTTGTTATATATATATATATATATATATAACTGTCAATTATTTGTCAATTGTGTCATAAAAGGGTAGATGTCATAAAGGGTGGAACATGAATATAAATAATAAAATTTAACCGTAGGGGCTGATATACAATGATGCAAGTAAAATTTAGAATTGAATGTAAGAACAAAATGCATAACAGCATGCACCTTAAGCAAATAAAGAAAAAAAGTATCAAATCACCAAGACTGAAAAGAATTTTAATTCTTTTACTTCAATATAAAATTCAAAAATAAATTTATACTATTCTGCTCATGGAAACCAGACAAACATATGATAATCAACCACAATCTGACGCAAAATTTTGCCTTTAGTACATCATTTCAGTTATCATTAGCTTTTTGCGCATGTATGTAAGTTTACAAGTCCTTATACGCCTAAAATTAAGAAGAAAAAAATTTAAGAAATTTTAGTTATTTCATGAGGCAATAAAGTTACAATTTCTACACCTAGGTTTCTTGTAACTTTGCAATATTGTTACTTCAATATCTTCGGCTTACAATTACCATATAACTCTGATTTCAAACTTGTACCAAACTTTTTAAATGATAATGCTTTCTAGTATAATAACTTGTATGCTATATTCAGTGAAAGAGTGCTTTTTTTTGGTATATTTTTTTGGTACTTTGGTGGCGTATATTTACGGCGTAGGGCTGACTACCCTACCCCGTAAAAAAAGAAGACATCTCAGGTTTCGAAATCTGTCTGTAGACAGACGGCCTTGGCCCACCATGGGGCTGTTGTGCCAATCATTATAATGATGAAGGTTTATTTAATTACTTTTTTTTCATTGAAGAAAGTAATTTTTATATTTGAAATGAATTTTCTTTTAAAGTGTACGATGTACGAGTAATTTGGTATAAATTTGTGGTAATTTCAATGTGATGTTTATATTTTATTATCACTATAATCCCTAACTTCTTTAACTTATGAAAATAAAAACTACTTGCAACGTGCAGATTGGACAACCAGATTGTAACTGGGTGTGGTTGGGTTGATAATTAAATATAAAAAAAAATTTAATTAAATATTTTATGAGGCAATAAAGTTACAATTTCTACATCTAGGATGGTGCTTTCTTGAAACTTTGTTATATTGCTACACCAATATCTTTAGCCCACAATTACCATAGAACTCTGATTTCAAAACTTTTACCAAACTTTTCGAATGGGGATGCTTTCTAGTATAATAACTTGTATGCCGTATTCAGTGTAAGAGTGCTTTTCTTTCGGGTGGCGTATATTTTTTAAGGGTGCTGGGGGCGTCTGTGTGTTGGGGGTGCGCAAGGGGTCACATTTCACGGGATGTTGGTCGCCTAATCGAGTGAACAGAGCCGGCCGTTCGTTTCTATAGAAACGGTGACAGGCCTTACTGATGGGCGGCTGCTTGCAGGGTTGTTAAATTAATAACGATGTTTGACGCCAACAATAGGAGTCAAATCGCCAAATCGAGCATTCTGAGAGGATTGCTGCTTGCTGTTGTAACATTGCTTTGCCCATTGACAAATAAAATGAATTACTCATTCAGTAATTGCAAATAGGAAAATATATTAATTTTGAAAAGCTTTTTCCACTTTTCAAATGTAATAAGTTGATTTTATAAGGGAGATTTTATATCATATAATATTTGTAGCTAAAAAAGTAAGGACATTTGATCAGAATAATGGTTATAGATAATATCGCCAATTAAAACAATAATCAGTTTAGATAAAAACATGACTGCCAGTGAAAGTTTTTTAAAAATAATATTCTAAATTGAATTAATTTTAAAATTATTTAATTTTTCATATATTTTATTGTTAAAGAAATTCAATAATTGTTAAATGAAACATAGTTTCATTTATTAATGTGCTATTCCAGCTTAGATTAGAAAATTGTATGACTGAAATTTTAAAGATATTTACGTTTATACATCATTAATTGTGATTATAGAATTTTTGGTCTTATTTTATAATAAAATTATTTGAAAGTTTTCTCAAAAATTGTTTAAATTTAAAAGTAGCAACTGGAGGAAATTATAACCCAAATCATGGATAAACAATAAATAATCAAGCAAAATATCCTATACCTTATTTAAAATAATAAAGTATTAACAATTAACAGTTTAAAATAATAAATAAATAATTATAATAATTGAAGCATAAGCATTGTAATGTACAATATAATGATCTAAAAAATGAATAAACGTTACTAAATTGAAATGAAACAGTTGTTAAAGCATTTCATATTTTTCATTAATTAAAAAGAAAAACATAAGAGAGAACTACATATGGAAAGTTAAAATCCATTATTTTCAATTTGTAGATTTTCAACAATTTTTGTCAATTACTCTATTGAGTTCCTATTCATTCATGTGTTTTAAATTTCAATTATTGGACGACTTACGTTAACCTTACCATCTCTCGAAAAGATAAATAATTATAATGTTTATTATTATTTATTATTATTGTTTTTGTTCACTAGCAACAATTACTTGCATATTCTTGGTAGATGACTGTATCTAAAATTATAGCTCTTAGTAAATGCAACAATATCTCTGTATATAAAAATAATGTTTGTTAATGTGTATGTTCCAATATATCTTTAAAAAAGATACTTATTCTTATATCTTTAAAAAAAACTTACTTTTACATTAAGCAAAAACCTTACTTTTTCAATATCATCAGAGTTTCTGGTTACCAAATAGCACCAATAGCTTAGTTATTGTAAAAAACTTTTACTGTATTAATTTTTTCCTTAACTTTACATTCGTTTGCATATATAAAAAAATAAATTAAGCAGATTAAAGAATTGGTTCAGTTTGTCGCTCTACAGTCATTTTGTACACACTTTAGACTAGTTAGACCGGGACCTACAGTTTAACTTGGATTCCGAACCACTACATCCATATCACCGCCAGGAATCGAACCTGAAGCACCAAAGATCAGAGTGCTAGTCAACTGGCCATCAATGATAGGAAATTCTTGAATAAGAATGATTGCTTTATTTACTCATATATTTGATGTTAAGTTTTTTAAAACTTTTTATTGTGCTCAAATATTTTTTCTTAATAAAATTTACCAAAACTAAAAAAAATGTACAATTTTCTGTTTATGAAATATGGATATACAATAATAAAATTTTGTGAAGTATACTTTAAAAAGAGAATTCTTATAAGTCTTTAGGTTTGTACCTAAACAAATAACATTTCTATTTACTTTGACTATTCTTATATTCCTCTTCTGACGTCTCACTCTAATATTTTAATTTCACGGTTTGCAACTTTCGGCACTGAAGCGTTTCTTTCCGTCTCTTCTTTTCACAAACACAACAACGCCAAAAAGCACGAATACAGGCCAACATTATCACCCTGTCAACCGCACTCGGGAGTTGCAGGTGTGGGACATCAAACTACACCTCAGTGAATCCGAAATTTCTAGCTTCTCCTCTTATTTTCTCTTGCACATATAAATACACGCACACACACACGCGCACATTTATATAGATATACGCACGCGCATATTCATAAATGCAGCCTACGCAAGCGCACTGCAAAAAAAAAGAAGGGACCCTCTCATCCCCCCCTGTAACTCGGGACAAAAAATCATTCTGTTCAGTGGATGCATCCATACAAAACAATCCATGCGAATGTAAATGGTGCTAGAACGTATCACTCAGTTCTAAAGGACACCCCTGTTCCTAGAACAGAACGAATTTTTTTTCGTTTGTTTTTACTGTATCTAACTCACGACCACCCCTTTTTAGGGCACTCTGTCCCTCCCTTTCGGCAGATACGATTTTTGCGTATAAAGTTGTCAAACGTCATTCTGTAAGGCCCAAGTTAGGCGGGCGGTTGTGACGTGTCGAATTTTGATTGGTCACACGACATTACACAACTGCCCCCCCCTTCAACAACAACTTTTGGTGGAAGAGGGATGTTCGAATGATATACGATCTTTGGGGTTAAGTGGATGTAGCGACGAAGAACTATTTCGAACAAGTTTTTTTCCCCTTCTTTTTATTATTATTACTTCTTTTTACTACTCTATAAAGCCGCACGTAAGTAAAGAGTTGGATTCGTCGAGTAATACTTGTCGAGCTGCATACTAGTAGAGCGACTCTAACGCTAAATTTTAAATCTTATACCTCCTACAATATGTATATCCTACAAGACCATATATTTATTTAATTCAGCAGGGTAAATTTGTAACGATGTAAAGTGATAAGTTAGCCTTAATGTAAGACTATGCAAAAACTTTATGTTATTATTCTATTCTATTCTTTCTATTGTAATTATATCTTCTGTATAGCAATTTTCTCTATAGCTCATGGTCTAGAATTCAAAGTGCATTGAAAAAACATCTTATACTATTGAAATAATTGAAATTCATTTTGTAGATATTATTCGTAATCACATTTGTTAAGTAATAGTGAAATGTTTTAATTTGTTAGATTGATAAATATTTCAAAATCTAACTTATTAACAGACTTCCTGATACTACAGCTGAAAAAGAATTGTTCATGTTATGCACAAAGAGCTTTTAAGAATACTATATTTCTTCTTCACTAGCGCAACAACCTCATGACGGGCCAAGGCCGTCTGTCTGCTGGCAGATTTCTTTTTATTTTTTTTAAAGTGTAAGGTTATCAGCCCTACGCTGAACTCTCTACTGTCATATAGGATCGAGACCTATGGTTTTTAAGTGAATTTTGAAAAACTACAAACATCTATGGTACCACCGGGAATTGGACCCGAAAGCACATTAACTGTGACACATAACTTCTCTTCAATTTAAAGTAAACATTCACAATAATGTAATTATTAGCTACATTTCAATACTTATTAACTGTTACTAGAATTAACTATTTATTTTTTACTCACTTTAAAATAATTATTTTAATATCTTTATCAATAAAATGATTTTTTTTTTTTACTTTTCCTCCAATGTTTAAAAGTTTCTAAAACATACTTGATTATTTGATTATGACTAATGATTTAATAGTAACCACATAAAAAATGGGCATATATATTCCTTACATATATGTTACTGAGAAAGGAATCTAGATTTTTAATATTTTAAATCAAATATATCGCCCCCCCCATCCTCCTCCCTTTCGATGTATCAGCTCAGTAATTCAACATATCCCTTCCATATAGTTTGAAAACCATTGTGTTGAGTTATTAATTTTGCACACTGTTACCCTACTATACCATTTTGCACAAGATACAAAATAATATTCACATTTGAGATAGATTTACTTTTAATTAAAAGTGATGCCTTATGAAATTTAAGAAAACTTTGCTCAGTTATTTAAATAGTTTTGAATTTAAAGTTAAATCTAAAAGATTTATTAAATTATTTTTAGTACGTTATTGTGTGCTCCTTTTTATATATACGTATCCTTTTTACCTAAATTGTATTCTTTCATCTTAATCTGTATGAGGTTTTTAATAAGAATCTCCCAATAATTACATTACTTAGGAGTATAAAACTCTTTTACATTGAACCATGTGAAATAACAACAATTTACGTCTTCAAATTGTACACTTAATATTGCAATTCACATTTATGTTTCATTTCATGCATACAATTTTTTTTTTTTTAATTTAAACATAAAATTTACGATGGTCATTTTTTTTAACCACCGATGGAGCATTAAATAAAGATAAGTGTGAATAATAGAATAATTTTATTACCAGAAGTAAAATACAATTGATGTTACTTTTCCACATAATTACAGTGGACATAATTACATTTGTTATATCGGTGGACGGCTTTTTCAATATCCTTTTGAGATGATCTTCACTGCATCTTGGGCGGCCTGATGGCCAATTGGCTAGCGCTCTGGCCTTTGGTACCACAGACTTTTCAGGTTCGAATCCTGGCGGTGGCTGGATGCTTGTTAGCGGTTCGGAATCTATGTTAAACTGTAGGTTTCAGGTCTAATTAGCCTAACGTATGTAAAAAATTATCGTAGAACGACAAACCAAACAAACCAAACCACTGTGTCTTGTAGCCCTTCGTTAGTAGAGAAACGCTGTCCTCCAAGACCTTTCAACTCTCAAAAGAGGTGAAAGTTACTCGGTATTGGCTGCACGCTGGGTAATCGCACACTTTCGATTGAAATTGTGCAAAAAGCTGTTGGTTACTATAACAATAAGCGATCGTGCAAAACTGTTCCAGACATAAACACATTCTTCGATAACAACTTCTTTTATCTTTAGTATTTTAAGAGCATTTAGATAAATTGAAATAAAGCATCAAGCACAAAGTATTAATCTCAAGGAACCTAGTTAAGTCAAGTCAAGTCTGATGAATTTCTGCTGTAGGAAACGAATAACATTATGCTAATAGCCCTTGGCGACATAATCAATCTTGGCAGCCATGTTAACAACTCTGTAGTTCAACCTCAAATGACATTTAAGACTCGACAGTGACAGATATGACGGTGAGAAAACTGTGCAGTACATTTTAATGCCTTGTATAGCCAACACCTCCTAGATACCAGGAGGTGTCGGTATAGGTTTGACTGGTTACTTAGCAGCCCAATGGCAGATTGAAAAAAGACTAGTTAGTTCACTTAATTAAGTTTTAGAAGTGATTAATGTTTTTTAGATTTTTTAAAATTTTATTTTATAACTGTTAGAAATTTAAATGCTTTTAAAAAGGATATTATGAAAGAAATATTCAATACACAGCGTTCGTTAAGAAATACATAGCATTGTAAAAATTTTACATCTATAGTTAAATACATGAATTAAAAATATAAGGGGAAAAAAACAAGTAATATTGTTCGGGTTTTAAAATTATCTTGTTAAACCAAACAAAGGTAATTTAATTTTATACATAAATAATATAAAAAATAAAAATAATATTCCGAAAATAATTATATATAGATATATTATTAAATAATATTTATAAATAATATAAATATTTACTAAAGGACTGTAAATTAACTAAATGATTGAATTGAAAAAAAATCTAAAATTTTTTCACTACCTACATAAATTAATTTTTTTCCTTTTCATAAACTTATTTAGTTTTAAATAATTATATATTTTTGAATGTAAAATTTATTCAAATAAAATTAATTATTATTAAAAACATGAAACAAAAGTATATTTTTTAAAAAATTTTAAAAGCATTTAAAAATTTTAATCGATTAAAGGCATTAAAATAATTAAAAAAAAATTTCTTACTATTCATCAATTGAATTTATTTGTTTAATACGGGATGAAATCAAATGTAAATATTTTTACACCAAATTTTATTTGAGCATAATTTTTTTTTTTTGCAATTTAACACTTTTATGCTTAGTTAAATAGTTTATTTTGTTTAGCCCCAGTTTTTATTTTTCAAAATCATTCATTAAGGGATTATTTACTTAACTTGATTATCATTGTAGCTAATTCAAATTTTCTGGAATCAATGGAATATTTTTTGATTGAATCTTTCAGTAGTAAATTATTTGAGTTATGCATGAATTGAATTTGGACACGATTTTAATCACCAAGCTGTTAATCACTGTTGCGTATGCAAATTCGAAATGAACAAACACTAACTTCAAGAAATTATTTGAAGAATGCTTTAGACATACATTTTTTTCCAGTCCAACATTTTTTTTTCTGCAATTTTTAGGAAAACAGTTTAATCTTTAGTGTTATTTGAAGTGTCCCAACATTTACTAACCGCAAAATATTCAAATATTTGAACTCCACTCGTTTTTCCAAATCCTAATGAACCTGAAAACAAACTTCAATAGAAATAACTCAGACATAAATCAAGGAAAAAAGTAAAAAATAAAAAATAAAACTGCTTTTTATTGAGTTATATACGATTCGCCAAAAGAAAATGACAAAAAAAAAAAAAAAAGTTCCTTTTTGATAGGAATAAAAATTGCTTAGTTCTACATCTTTTCTGAGAAAAGTTCCATGTTTACTTACTTTACCTGAAATCTATTTGGAACAATTTATATTTCATCCAGAAAAAGTAACATAAAAGAAAAGAACGGAAAGAAGGAATAGGGGGGGAAGAAATGTGCTAAAAATAAATAAAAAATAAAAAAAAAAAAAAAAAACTTGGGGAACAAGAAACTTTGCGAAAACTTTTCGTTTAATATTTGCTGTCGTAATGACTTTGACAGATACCATTAAGGCTGGAAAAGAATTACACTTTTCCCGGTTTTTTGAGGCTGTTAATTTTTTTTCTTTTTTCTTTCTCAGAGTTGCCTCTCTCTCTCTAGTTTTTTTTTTTTTTTTTTCTTCTTTTCTCACTTCTTTTTTTCACCTTAAAAAATTCTTCTGTCTAATTACCATAAGCAAGTTACTTTTAGTCTTCCCATGAAGCATCCGGTAGCGGGGAAAAAAAAAAAAAAAAAAATGATTCTTAAAAAATACATTTTCCAAGGCGCTAAAATAATGGCCATAAAAAAACTTTGTAAGAACTTTCCTTAATATCAAGACCCGAGAAGTAATTTTTCTTTTTACTTATTATTATTTTTTTTTCCGTCTTCTTTTTTTTTACCCTTTTTCGTCTTCCAGCTATGCCACACTTCAACGAATAAGCTCCGTAATCTGGCAACGACGTTTAATAACACGCGACGGAGGCGACATCTGATGGAGAGTGTTCATTACTGCCCGAGTCTGTAATTACTTTAAAGAAAATGCGTGGAAGACACAGGATTGTCATCTAAAAGCAAAAATTAATAATTTGAAGGCAAGGCCTGTGCGGAATATCACGCTCTTTTAGATAAGTCTCCCGGCCTTATTATGTTGGGAGAAAATAAACACCTGTTATTCGTAATTTTTTTCCTCCACCATTTTTACGAGAATTACACCTCATATGTGTTTATTACGTTTTCAACTTGGCGCGTTTCTGGAATTAAACGCGCCAATTGTGAAAAGAAAAAAAAAAAAAAAATCTCCCAAACTTTTCCTTTTATTATTAATATTTTTGTTATTGTTATATTTTCCCTCTTTGCTTTCTCGGAATGGCTCTGAATTAAACTCAGGCAGCAGCTAACACAAATGAAAAATTCTCTGATATAGTGTGCTCTTAATAAACCTTTAGTAGAATTAGAAGCGGGAAAGGATATTTTTCGTCGCGTTCATGCAAATTAAGAAGGGGAATTTTTCAAAACATAAAAACAAAATTCTTAATTAATTCTTCAGTTTTGAGGCGATAAAATGAATAATATTTCGTTTTTTAAAAAAGAAGGGATATTTTTAAAGTAAAACTTGAGTTACATGTGTCTGTTATAATTCCAAATTGTAGAGAGGAAGCCTTTCGGAAATTCAGTTTAGTTTTCTAAGAAATAATTTTTTATTCTTTCATTAACCAAATTGAATTATGTAGTTTGATTTTATATAAAATAAAGCGGTTTTAATACCCTCTTTTAAAATATTCGTAATTTTATGTTTTTTTTAAACTTTAAAATAGGTCCAAAGATTATTAAACAAGAGACAAAACATTTGACACCTTTCTTACAAAGTTAACACTTGATATTGATAACACGGGTTAAAATCTTACTAAATTAATTGCTGATTCTAATAACTCTGTTTGAAAATAAGTAAATAAATAATAATAATAATAGCTATCTGTCGTCGCTTATTAAAAATTATGCACTAACCGTAATAGAACTTTTAAAAACTATCAAATATTTTGGGATCTATATAGCAAATCTTTATATAATTATTCGCAATCTATTTTAAGAAAAGTTATTACTTGGTATAAACATTCTACAAAGTTATTGCATTTTCAAACAGTTAATTGCGAGTATGACTCCTTATCATCTTTGCCCAAGCGATTTAAAAGAAAAAGATGTCAAATGGAACTCTAGCCTTTAACTATTCTTTTGCCACTATTGATAAACAAAAAACTAAACTTTTAACAAACTGCTGTCGTAAACAGTTTTTTTTTTTAGAATAACATTAATAATCCTATCATGGTAAAAACGTTGAAGATCCTATTTCTAATTTTATATTTATAAATCAGACTTCTGAAGTTTCACCCACTAAAGCGCCCTTCATTATTAATTGTATTTCTTTTTCGAAAATTAACAAAACTCCTGTCATCAATATGGTCACAAATAAAATGCTGAAAACTCTTCCATTCAAAGTTATTCTACAAATCTGCAAGTTAGTTGTATATTATATTAACTATTTGTCCAAAATCCTGTATATGTAAGATATAAGTCCAAGATATCCAAAGTCCTGAAGATAACTAGGATTCTATCCATTATCAAACCAGCCGAAGTTCCATCTTCTAATAGCAACATACCTATTTCGCTTCTATCGGCAAATTAATTGAAAGAGTCATATTGGTTTCATTTAAAATTGAATCAGTTTATAATAACTTTTTAACTCCATAGCAATTTGGTTTCAATGAAAACTTTCAACAGCGCATCAACTTTACAATCTCAATGGAACTAATTTTTAAAAATTTTGTTTGAAATTGGGAATTGTTGCTATTTTTTCTTAATGTGGCCAAAGCATTTGATTAGAGTCTGGATAAACGGTTTGATCTTTAAGCTAATTACTTACAGTTTTTCTCTTTTTTTTGATCGAAATTATTTACAATTATCTTTCGGACAAACATTTGTTATCGATTTATTAGAAAAACCGACTCTTCCATTCTTCCATCCTCATTCATGTCCATGTTCTCCAGTGTTTTATCCTCTATCTTTTTTTATATAACATTTTCATAAACGATATTCTACATAATATTAAACTGATTTTGTGCGGATGAAACAGCAATTTTAATCCAAGTTATGGAAACCAACATTATTCAGGAAACTCTTCAAAACTACATTCTTGAACTTGAAAAAGGGCTAATTGAATGTTAAGTTAAACTTAATGGTGATAAGACTGAAACAATACTTTTCATACGAAAAAAAAAAATCTTACATTCCTCCAAATATCATCATACGTAATAATAGAATTAATTGGACAAAATTTAATATTTAGGTGTCACCCTTGGCAATAAATCAAATTATAGTATGAATAATCACAAACTGAATTTAATTACTTAAATTTAACATGCACATTAGAATTCTCTATCTGCTCATCTGCAGTAACTCTACCATGTCACTTAAAAATAAAAGTTTAATTTATTTCTCCTATCTGCCCAGTCTTATGTTCTACTGACCACTTAAATAAACAATTCTTAAAAGCATAGAACATAAGAATCTTAGGATGATAATCAACTCTCCATGGTACTTGCTGATATCAGACATGCACTCTCCCTCCCTAATTTTTAGACAATTTGCTTACAAAATCTCTAGTAACTTTTATAATTCTCGTAATAATGTTAATAATGCTTTAAGGGGTCTCCAAATTTATGACTGTGACATTTCACTTCGCGAAAGAAAAAAAAAAAGGCCTTGCATAGTTCTTAACATCTTTAATATGTTCTCTGATATGCTCGTTTGTGAGGGACCATCGACATTTTCTCTCTGAGATATGGATCTACAATTCAATACTTACCTCTTACTTCTTCTTTCTATTTTTATTTTTGTAATTAAAAAAGGGGGCTTTTATTAAAAAAGACTTTTATTAGCTCACACTCTCCCTATATATATCTTGTTCAAATTTATAATCGTTCATAAAATACTTTTTATTCATCCACTCATGTTCAAATACATTTTTTTGAACTTGTAGTGGATGACACTGAATGTTAATACAGTTTTTTCAAATATTAATAGATTCGTTAAATTTAATTAATTAATTTTGGGTTTTTTTTAGATTTAAGTTACATATATCTACCAATAGATGGCGCCAGATAAATTTTAAAAAAAATGAATGAAAATTATTTATAAAGGACTTTCTGCAATAGAGTGAAAAAAAAGTAGGAATTGACTTAAAAAAATTTTTTTTTATATTACTTGTTTAGTATTTACTTTTTTATTTTGAAAACTCAAAAAAGTTTTAAACTAATACAACATATCTAAATGAAAAAGATGGCGCTAGAGGTCGTTTCTCGACCAGGGATCCAATTTACAATAATAAAAAATAAATTTATGCATAAATCACAACTGTCTCATATCTATACATGTGTAGGAAATCAATTAGAATTAATATTATGTATAAATAAAAGAAATTCATAATTAAAAATAAAAAAAAATCAATTATTTTCTAAAACCCCATTCAATTAAAAAAATATTGAAATAATAGTTACTGATTTACTGGTCATCAAACAGAGTTTTGTCCATGTCCATTATTACGGATGATATTTTTGAAGCTGCTGTTCTATTGAATCTCGATAGTAACAAATTGGTTGTAATAGAAATGCAAATATTTAATCCCAGATAGAATGCATTGTTATGATCTAATAGATAAATACTATATTGGTTAGTCAAGGGAATTTATCTTCATTGTTTATATGTTCATAATAATACTATTGCAAAATGTGCTACGTATACGCTTGTGATCTACTTCTTACTAATTGCCATTTATCTTTGTCATATAAAGATAAATGGCTCAAATACCTATTTTTTAAAAAAATTCCACATTTGCAGAATATTTAGAATTATATTAATTTTCATAATTTTTTTATCTTTCTCTCGCTTTAAATATTGATACCTTTGTTTTATATTTTTTTAATGCATTATAAATGGTTTTTAAAATTTTATGTTTTCTATTAATTCTTTTAAGATTCTTATAAGTATTATTCTTCTTAACATAATAATTTAAAACATTATTTATTTAAGAACAAATATAATTGTTATTCTTTAAGAATAAGAAAACAATGTTCATAGAAATAAAATATAAAAAACAATGTCCAAAATACGCCAGAACGGTGAAAAAAATATCGTGTTACAAAAACACAATTTGGAATTTTTTTTCTACGGCTGTCTTATTGTTAATTGAATTAATGCTGTGTTTTTGTCTTCAGTTACTTTTTACTAAAAACAATGTAATATTAATTATGTAATTAAACAATGTAATTTTAAATAAAAACAATATATTCATTTGAATCTCATATATTGTGGAAATAAAAGCTTAATTAAAGTTATATTCTCACAAGATGTTATATGGTTTTAAACTTTAGGTGTATGTAATATATTTTAGGACTACATTTTTAATAATGCCATCTATTTATACTAACAATTAAAATTCTATAAATTAACTATTTTTACCTTTGAAAAAATTCTCTATTACTGTTATGTTGATGAATATATTATACATATATTTTCTATTTCCTAATTTGCTTTTGTTGATAGTTTAATTTATTTTATTAATGTTTTGCAATTCGTGAATTTATTTAAAATTAACAACCTATAAATTTCACTTGTTATAAAATTTACCATTTTTAATAATGAAATATTTCTGACTATGAATGAAATATTTTATAATGACAACATTAAAAATAGGAAATTTATAAATCATTTATAAAATTTTTATCTTCATATTTACATTTATATCAGGATTTATTTATTTCTCTGATCAGTACTTCATATTTAGTATTTTGTTTTATAATCAATCGAAAACGTATATAGACTTATTAACCATATTATTAAAATATTGCTTAATAAATTTATTTGATTTTGAATATTATTTTTTTTTTTAGAAAATCACATACCATACATATTGCAAGAAATTATTTTCTGTTAAATTATTGTTCATTTTCATTCTTAATAATTCATTGATTATTTTATTTATTGTTTTTTTCTTTTTTTTTTTTTTTTTTCTTTTTTTGCATTTTAACTTTCTGTTTCGTTTTTTATAGGTTTTTTATTTTCGATAGTAATTTTTTTTTCTTTCTCTTGTGATTACTCGTTATATTAAATATAATAATTTTTATTAAATAAAATCTTTCTGCTATCTACATTGGAGCAAGTTAAAAGTAAGTAGTAATATATGAATAAATCTTTTTTATTCCTGGCATACTTCGTGTAAATTTTATTTGTTCATTTTTTGAAAATCTTTATAGCAAATCCAAAATGTAGATGGATTTACTAAACTTACTATTATTTTACAGTTTAATATATTTTATTTACCTAGAGCATTGTTCTTTATTTAAGGAAACGGTATAGTTTCCATTATTAGTATGTGTCAAGTATTAGTATTAGTATGTGTTAGTTCAAAGATTTGGCTAATCTATTTATTTCCCTTTTGTTTGCATTTTAGATTTTTTATTCCATTTCTTAAAGGATGCATTTTCTTTCAATTTAATTTTATTTTCTTCTAGATAGAGTATTTGTATTTGAGTGTATTTACTATTTTTCTCATTTTGTTTGTTTTGCTTTATTTTATAATTGTCATTTCCTCTACACACACAAAGAAAAAGTAATTTTCACAGACATCTAAATTGAACAAAATTTCTTTTATATGAAGCTTAAAACTTGCACTGCATAAATAAATTTAGAATTATTCAATTATACTTGAATTCGATCCTAAAAAATATTTCCTTAACCAGATTACTGATGAGAAAAATATCCTCTGAAGCAAATTAAGGCTTAATATTTATACACCAATGCACACTATCAATTATTATACTGTAATTAGAATGAATAGATAGTGAATTAATTATTCGACTGTAATACTGTAATTAGTTCAATATTAAGACATCATTATTGGAAAAATTTATTAAACTACATGACTGAGATTAAATTGAATTTTAGAATATATTAACCTTAAATGCAGTTATGTAAAGAAATTAAATTAAAGGATAGAATATTTTTAATACAAAAAGTAGAATGAAAAGCTTTCTTTCGATATCCATTGATTATCATAGAGGAATATTCATAGACCCATTTAGAATTCCGCATTTCCTAATTAGTCATCATTTTGCCGCCATCTTTGTACATCGGTTATCCCGCTATAGCTCCATTACATAAACGCATGCGCAGTAACTACAATGCATCCGATAAGCATGTGTGCTAGGGAAAAAAATAACGAAATGAATGATAAGGGATGTCTTCAGAGTATGCAAAAACTCTCTAATATTAGCTTAATATTATTAAGTCACAGCAACCATGTAAATTTCTAAACACACATGGCGATTTAGTTTTCATTTAAAAAAAAGTTTTTTGAATGAGATTTCTTTCGATTCGCGAGAAGACCAATCCGTTTTAAATAATAATATTTTTTTTTTCACATGCATTTTTCGAGCTCGCCACTGATCTCATTTCAGAACAATGAGCTCAGTGACCATAATAAAAAAAAGAACAATAATAAAAATGTTAACAATAATAAAAACGATAATAATAAAAATCATAACAATAAAAATGTTAATAATAATAAAAATGATAATAATAAAAATTTTAATAATAATAAAAATGTTAATAAGAATAAAAAGGATAATAACAAAAATGTTAATAACCAAAAATAAAAGACAATTCTATAAATTTTTAATAACGTTTTAGCGTACGAGAGATCAACGACAATGTAAGTGTTGCCCATCATGACGTCACTTTAAAATCATTAATAGGTTATTTCGTATATCCGTATATCTTTCATTAGTTCGTATATCCATATATTTTCTATTTCCCATATCTATATATTTTTCATTATTTCTTATATCCATATATCTTTCATTATTTCGTATATCCATATATCTTTCATTACTTTATATATTCTAACTTTCATTATTCCGTATATCCACATATCTTTCATTATTTCGTATATCCATGTATATTTCATTAACCAAAAATAAAAGACAATTCTATCCATTTTTAATAACGTTTTAGAGTACAAGAGATCAACGACAATGTAAGTGTGCCCATCATGAAGTCACTTTAAAATTATTAATACGTTATTTCGTATGTCCGTATATCTTTCATTATTCCGTATATCCATATATTTTTCATTATGTCGTATGTCCATATATCTTTCATTATTTCGTATATAAATGTATCTTTCATTATTTCGTATATCCATGTATCTTTCATTATTTCATATATCCATATATCTTTCATTTTTCATATATTCTATCTTTCATTATTCCATATATCCACATATCTTTCATTATTCCTTATATCCACATATCTTTTATAATTCCGTATATCCATATATCTTTTATTATTCCGTATATCCACATATCTTTCATTATTTCGTATATCCATATATATTTCATTACCCAAAAATAAAAGACAATTCCGTCAATTTTTAATAACGTTTTAGAATACGGATAGATCAGTGACAACATCAGTATTGCCCATCATGACGTCACTTTAAAATTAGTTCCAAATTATTGTCCACCCACGAAGCATTCAGTCGTCTTAACTCTGTTAAAAATCCCCCCGAAGTCAGTCCCGCCCGATAAAACCGAATTGGAAGCTACTTTCGGACAAGCAGCGGGACTTAATCCTCCCGCATAATGAAGTTATGCCTCTCCTCCCTCTAATCTGATGACGCCGGATTGGTGTGAAATAGGCTTAGCCATTGATAAGATACTACATTGAATCTGGAGGGTGAGGAAATGGTTTGGAGGACTGGAGAGAAGGGAGAAAGGCTTCATAGAGATGATCGCCGAAAAATTGGGCTTCTATAAAGGGAACTTTTAGCTTAGTGGCTCACACAGAAGATTCGGATATAACAACTGTGTCTTAGAACGTCTTGGAAAAATTCCTAAAGTAGTTTCTTTCATTAATTCGTATGTCCATATATATTTCATTATTTCGTATGTCCATATATTCATTATTTCATATGTCCATATATCTTTCATTATTTCGTATATCCATATATCTTTCATTATTTCGTATGTCCATATATATTTCATTAGTTCGTATGTCCATATATTCATTATTTCGTATGTCCACATATCTTTCATTATTTCGTATATCCACATATCTTTCATTATTTCGTATATCCATATTTCATTATTTCGTATGTCCATGTATTCATTATTTCGTATATCTGTATATTCATTATTTACATTGTTTCGTATTTCTTTCATAATTTCGTATATCATTTATTTTCATTATTTCGTATATCCATATATCTTTCATTACTATATGAATATAATGAAACGTTATATCCATATAATAATGATAATATAGATATACGAAATAATGAAAGTTATATATCCATATAATAATGATAATATAGATATTCATTTTTCGTATATCCATATTTCTTTCATTATTTTGTACATCCATATATCTTTCATTATTTCGTATATAATTTATTTTTATTATCCGAATATCTATGTATCTCATTTTTTTGAGGCAGTTTTTCCGATTATTCCGATTTTTCATTATTATGTATATCATCTATTTCCATTATTTCATGTACCCATCTATATATCTTTCATTATTTCATATATCCATATATTTTTCATTATTTCATGTGTCCAAATATCTTTCATTATTTCGTATATCCGGTATTTCTTTCATTATTTTGTACATCCATATATCTTTCATTATTTCGTATATAATTTATTTTTATTATCCGAATATCTATGTATCGCATTTTTTTGAGGCAGTTTTTCCGAAATGTTATTCTAAAAAAATTAACCAGTAAGATTCTATGAGATCAATTAAAATTTTCAAAAAAAATTATTTATAAGAATGTTATTTTGCTCTTAATATAATTTGTTATATTATTTTTAACTCATTTGTAAGTTGAAAATTCATTCTATACTTATTTGCTTCAATGTATTTATTCTAAATTCATCTGATTGCTTCATTATTCTAAACTTCTGTAATAATGCAGAAAACTATTCTTAACTTCTATAATAATGTAGAAAATTATAGAAGTTTAGAATAATGAAGCAAATGAGTTTATAATTATGAAACTTAATGATTTTTCATTGTAGAATAATGAAATATTACTCTGTGTAACTGTCATTCTGTTCTTAGTTATCTTAAACGTGTTTCTTCTGGAATGAGAGTTGCTTTTCAATATAAATTGCTTCATTTTTCTGTGTATCTATCACAATTTTTATTTTCAGATTCTTTAATTGCACGAAGCTTTCAGAATGTCAATATCTTTCCGTGAGTATAATGCATGCGTGAACGTATATATAGACTATTTGCTATCGTATAAGTCTACGTTTAGGTATAAATATATTGTTTATCTGTTAGTATAAACGTTCTTAACAATTTCATCAACTAATTTACTTATAAATTATTACTGATGGACAGGGTGTCTACTTTCACTAGGGAAATATAATACTTTTTCTTATAAAATTTGATATTGTATGTAAATAAACAGAAAAAGATTACTTTAAATAAAATTAATACCTTTTCAAAAATAAAATATTTTTAACTTATAATTTATAATGAAGAAAATTAAGAAATGAATTCAAATTTTTTATCTCGTTCCCCATTAAGAGTGATAATTGTGCTAATAATTATATAATTGAATAATAATAATAATGAATCAAAGTTTAGATTTTATCAAGAATTCACTTTATTTTCTGCATAAATTTGAATATAAATAACTACATAATCAAATTTATAACGCTCCTAGTGTAATAATTTGAATGACTTCACATTTATCAAGGAAACTATCCTTAACTTTGTGATTAGGGCATACTACAAAAACGTATTGTTTGATTTTTAAAGAAATGCACCACTGGGAGTCTGCTACTACGCATCCCAAATTATGCTACTATAGTTTTGGGTCAACAACTCAAGGGTTACAATTAGGTTGACACTCTCACCCTCCACCTTCAGCTCAATCAAAGGGCATTCTGTTTTATAGTACACGGAGGTTTCATAGGACACGGAATATTTCTAAAATAATATGTATGTTTGACATTACGGTTGTAGAAGAAGCCGAATCATGAATTTCTGCTCAATTTAAATCAAACAGATTTTTTAATTATCAAATATTTCTTTTTAAATCGACGAATAAATTGGAGTTTGTCTATCAGGTAGCTAGAACAGTTATGGCATCGTTTTGCAAGTAATACTTCAAGAAGCAGGATTAGCATAATAAAATGGACTGTATTTGTTAACTTTGACACTGTACATGTAATAACCTACATCCAACACGATGTAAGCTCAGTTACACTGGTGGTGAAAGTGAGCTTTTAGTAAAGAAAATTTTTATTCTTTTTATGAAATATTTTAGTTTTCAATCCCTTATGTATCATTTTGTTACACATTTCACACTTTCAATTATTATTTCTAGTTTTGCAATTCACTATTTCTAGAAATAAGGAAGATAAACTAATGTCATAAGTGAACAATGTGCAAAGAAGACAACAAATAAATAGCAGCAGTATTTTAAAATATATGTAAAACCATTCCTTTTAAGAAGACCTTTAGAAATTTTTTTTCTCTACCTTAAATGTTGTAAAATTAATATAACAAGAAATCAAAAATAATATGTAATTCATATTTTTGCACAACTCGTTCACCCAAGTTAAATGGATTAAGTTTCGATTCCCTATTATGGGCATGTGTTAAAATCGCTGCATTAATAAATAAATTCAATGGTGATTGAAAACAACAATGTGGATGTATTGCATCGATAGATGGAACTTCTTGATAAAAATTCTCTGCTTTCATTCCAAACGACACACAAACAGTGGGACGCTTTTCTCCAAATAGACAATATCCATTTTCTATCTGCCAGATAATTTCATCTCTTTGGAACCCAGTTCCTGAAAAACAAAGAAGGAAAAAACACATTTATTTACTTTGTTAAATGCAAATAAAATCAAATACCTTATTTAATTTTAACAAATATTATTATTTTGTATAAACATGCTGTTATTTTGGTATGAGTACTACGGCATCCGCACACATACACAAAATTTGAAAAGAAAATTTATTATTTATAACTGATTGATCTCCTTGATTGGGCGTGGGATTGACCGCGTGGGAGGACTGCGTGGAATTGACCACGCATAAGACATAAACTTATCAACTTTGGGTTCCAGGTGTTAAACCCAGGAAAAATAAGACTAAGAACCCACTTTCAATTTTCCTGATAAAACTCAGTCATTCGTCTAACATTTCCGTTTCTTTCTTCATAATCAAACAATTGTTCTATCAATCAAAAAAATTGTGAACTTCACCAGGTGAAATATAACTGTTCAGGGCAGTGAAATATAACGGTTTAGTTGCAGTTGCAACTACTTCCAACATACAAGCTACAACTACAAATGCCTAAAATGTGGTGAAGCACAAGAAACCAGCATTTGCAAAATACAAGAAAAGATGCCCAGCTTTATCTGCATTAAACTGAGGGGAACAAGACCACGCAACCTTCTGGAGAGGTTGCAAGAATTTTCCCAAACCTATATCAAAGAAAGAACAGTTCATCCCGCTCCAACGAGCAAGAAATTATTTCAAAAGTAGCCAAATCAGTTCGTATACTTCATTCACTCAATTTTTTTAAAAAGGCTCTTACACTAATACTACACCAGTACCAGTGAACTGTTCTTTCTTTGATATGGCTTTGGGAAAAGACTTGCACTCTCTCCAGAAAGTTGCGCTCTCTTGTTCCCTTTAGTTAATGCAGATAGCGCTGGGCATCTTTTCCTTTATTTGGCAAATACTGGTTTCTTGTGTCTCACCACATTTTAGGCATTTAGTAGTATTACACCAGTACCGGATAAAATCATTCCTCAAACTCATCACAGCAGAAATTTTTCCAATCCTCTTCAATTATTGAAAGAACAAAAATTATTGACACTTTTCACAACCTGCTCACTGCATTGGAAAAACCTTCAAGAAGCAAATATTCCTACAAGTTTATCCTCCTGATTAAAGGTTATCCTCGTGCATGATTGTGTAAATGGATTTAAAGTCATGATATCAGCATTTTCATATTTCTAATTTCCATTTTCTAAAGTTCCTAATTAATCCTCCCCGAGATACTGCCCCTGAGGGGGAACAGTGCTCTCAGGAAAATCTGCGTCGACTTTGTGTACCACGAGAAACTTCCATTTCAAAAAAATTTATTTCAAGTAAGCACTAACTTACAACGGGATTTTAAAATTTATAAAATTAGGCATTGCTAAGACTAATGCCTTGGACAATATCAAGTCACATGCCCTGTGTTTCATTTTGAATTGTCTGGCTTTCAGAATAGAAACAGATTGCTGTTTCAATTTCTATCAAATTATTATTAAGGAGGAATTATACTTATGGAAGTTAATTTAGCCACCACTTAACATTATATAATCAATTTTTCGTTGATGGAATAAGTGATGAAATATGTTCACACATGATAAATTCAAGTCCATATTTAATATAACAATATACTCACGCACATTACATGATTCACATGATAAATTCAATTTTTGATTGAATTTTTGGATAAATTGAATTGAATGGAATTTTGAAAAGGATTTCAGATTTTGTATTTATTTTAAATATTTTTAAATGTCTGATTCCACCTATGCCAAGTTTTTGTTGTATGAAGCCTGCGATCCACTGTTCCTGCGAGGGGACACCGATGTTGTGAGTAGACGCCGAGAGCGAGTGAAACCGATAGCATTCCGCACCCAGCCGCAGGATTCTAATTACAGCCTTTCCCCTTTGATGAGGTTAGCAGCTAATCCCTGAGAGCAGATCCCGGTAACAGATATCGCTCCGATAATAGAGCGGGAAGGGGAGGCATTCAATACATCGAGATGCGCTTTGTTTCCGCGAATGAAAGCTGCTGCTCCTCTTTCAATCCTCCAATCAATTCAATGGCCGTGCTGTCGCGATACGCTGACGGGGAAAAGTTATTAATCCCGGTTTTATTCATTGACCAAAAACACCGCGTGGGTACTATTTGGACAGAAATCCCCATTCTGGAATTGTATTGTGGAATTGATTTGTATGCAGTTAAAGTTGTTGAAGAATTTTGACCGAAAACACTGTGGGTACAATTTGGACAGAAATCCCATTCTGAAATTGTATTGTGGTATTGAATTTGCATGCAATGAAAGTTGTTCAAGAATTTTTATCAAAAAACTGTCGAGTGCTATTTAGATAGAAATTCCATTCTGAAATTGTAGTTTCATTTGCATGCAGTTAAAGTTGTCGAAGAATTATGACCAAAACCATTACATGAGCACTATTTGGACAGAAATCCCATTCTAAAATTGTATTGAGGAACTGATTTGCATGCAGTTATAAAAAGTTGTCGAAGTTGTTGTTAAAGTTGTCGAAGAATTTTGACCAAAACCGGATACTATTTGGACAGAAATCTCATTCTGAAATTTTATTGTGGAATTGAGGTTTCATTTGAATGCAGTTAAAGTTGTCGAAGAATTTTTTACTAAAAACATTACCGAATACTGTTTGAACAAAAATCCCATTCTGAAATTGTAAGGTGGAATTAATTTCCGTTTGCACGCAGTTAAAGTTGTCGAAAAGTTTTCACCAAAACATTACCGGTTACTAATTGGACAGAAATCCCATTCTAAAATTGTATTGTGAAATTGAAGTTGCACTTACATGTAGTTAAAGTTGTCGAAGAATTTTGTATTTCGAAATACAAACGAATTTCTAATTTGTCGTTTATGCAGAAAATATCCTTAACTCAAAGTTTCTACAAACGAACAAAATTATACATTTTATTAATCGCACACATGTATCTTCAATTCAATAATCCATACATTCGAATAATTTTTTGTTGCCACATGAAACGAAAAACACTGATGTGTACATATAATAAATATATTTTTGTCGTGTCAATGCCATTTTTGGACAATAGTAAAAAAAAAAAATAAAAAAAATAAAAAATGTGACCCATTGTATGATTTTATGAGACATTTTAATTTTTTCTTTGTTAAAGTCAAGATGTATTTTAGATTGTAATATTGCAAGAACCACAACAAAAACCTAATGCTCACTTTGCATGAAAAATTATTTCAAACATTTTTCGAATCTTGTTAGTATTTACTTTAATTAGTGTATTCCAATTACCTAGCACACGATGGATAAACGTAGAGGCAGATCTCAAGACATTAAAAATCAATTATTGGCAGACCGGGGTCTGTTAGAAGAAGCTTGGGTGAGATTGCCTTGCCAACAGGCTGTAGTGCAAATAATGAAGAAGAAGTGGTTGGTTGGTTAATGGTTTTTAAGATGCTGATAGGTACAGGCATGCTTTCATATTTCTTTTTTGACTTAAAGATGTTTTAAAACATAGATAATAGCCATATATTACAAGAAGTATTTATTTTATTAATGTTAGTTTTTGATATGCAATATTTTCATACATGGACCAATTTTTTTCTCTGATTTAAAAACGATATTATTTTGCTGTGTACGTTTATCAGATACTGAAACTGTATCATTGTGATCATAATCATTATTCTGTGAATTTTTTTATTGCAGAGTATTTGAAATGAGAAGAGAATATGGGGAAAAACTGAAAGAATTGAAGGCTGACATTAATTTCAGGGAATTAATAGTACCTTCAAGTATTTGTATCATTTTTTTTTTTTTTTTGTTTTATCACATATTATAATATTAAATGAATAGATTGTGCTGTCTGTCAAAACTTAAGATAAGTCAATAAATGATATATTTAGTAGTTTTCTGAGTAAATAAATTTGTTATAAAAAAGTTTTTTTTATTGTTTTCAATTTATTATCACCATTTTTATGCCGGTTATTCGAAAGTTTTACAAACAATATTCTTTGAAAACATTTTGAACGAATTCATGCTATGAGATTTTGTTTGAAATCGTAGGTCTTCCAACAAGAAACAAAATAATGTCTATATGTATGGAAAGGATTGTCCACTGATATGTCTTTTGATAAAAAAAATTGTCATTTTTATTATTACTATTATTATTTTATTTTATTTATTTATTTATTTATTTCTATTTTAAAAGAGAAAACTTTCATGAAGAAAAATAGAGAAAGGGAGAGGGGTTCGTATGACTTCTGAAACAAGACGAACTAATAGTGACCTGAGAGGAAAGAAAACACATACTTTCAGGATTGTCTTCACTCCCTGGAGATTACACTCTCGAGAATCATGTCCTCTGGGCTAGAACCGATGGCAAATTCTTTTGCAAGATGAGATTCGCACCTCACTGAACTTGGATGACCTGGTCAAGGAAGAACTGTTCCATTCACTCTTTTTTTTATTTATTTATTTTGGTCATATGTCGACATACATTGCAGTAATACTGAACTCTTTTTTGTTTTGTCATTATTATTTAGCAAATTTTTTGTTTTATGGCATCAAAATTCTTAAAAATGATTACTTATAATTTTTGTACTATGCAAAAGAAGACTAAGAATTTGGTTTGGTTTGTTGCTCTACGGTCATTTTTTGCAAACTTTGGGCTAATTAGACAGCTACCTACAGTTTAATGTAGATTACTAATCATCCATGCCACCGCCAGGCATTAAGATAAGAAGGAAAATAATTAGTTTGTAATTTTGAATGTATGTCTTTAGTAATTTTGTGAAAATTAATTAAATAATTAGAAAAGTCATTTTTTTTTTACCCTTTTTAAAAACTGGATTTTTCTGTAGGGTGGTTTTGGTTGTAAAACAATATATAATTCTTCTTTATACCACATCCTGTGTCATATCTCATTGCTCCAATTTGAGTGAAAAACTTTTATTTTTAACTATTCGTCCAGACCACAGGCCATTCGCCTTTGGCACCACAGGCCTCAGGTTCAAAATCTAGCAGTAGCATGGATATTTGTTAGTGGTTCGGAGTCCACGTTAAAATTGTAGGTCCCGGTTTAATTAGCCTAAAGTGTTCACAAAATGACAGTAGAGCGGCAAACCAAACCAAACCAAACCTAGTGGTGCACCCTGGTCAACGTTCTTATACATCTAAGTAGTGTACAGTTTTTGGCATGAGCTCTTGCTGCTATCCTAACAGTCGTCAGATTAGCCTGCATATCTTGTAACGGAATGCTGATAGTTTGTCTCAAACAAAAAGGATTGATTTAACTCACATATGAAGTCGTTTTTTTATTTTTTTATTTCATATATTTAACAATTTTTGTACAAAAATTGAGTTAGTATCATACTATCTTTGGCGATAATATTCTCTGTAGTTAGTTTTGTAATCTCTGAACTTCCCAATCTCCCATTCAATTTGTTCTTTTAATATATAAAAACATCATTGTATATATAATAATGAAGCTTAAAAGAAATAAAACTTAAAAATAAGGTTTAATAATAATGAAACTTAAAAATAAGGCTTTAAATTTATGGTTAAGGAAAAGTTATCCTAGTTGACAACGTTTCAAAATGACATAGTTGAAGTTTCATAATAATTGGGAAGTATAATTTTTTTCACAAAACCATCAAATTATTTTAAAGGCATATTAAAATATTTTTTGTAAATTAAATCATTACTGTATTATCCATAATACAATTTGTTATAAAGTAGATTAATTTTAAACGCAGATTATTTTACGTGATTCAGCTAAAACAGAAATTATTTAACAAAAAAATCATTAAGGCCCATAAACCAACAATTAAATGTCATTCCTGCATCTTGAATAATGTCAAGATTCATTTTTCTGGTAGGAAGCACTTTATCAATGTGTCATTAGAACATTCTATTTTAGACTTCATGTTGTTGACTGAACATATCTGTTTCTGAACATAGACTTCATGTTATTGACTGCTTTCTGAACAAATCTGTTTGCATTTTCAATTCACTTTCTGCAGCATTCAAAACCACACGGTTCTCCCCGGAGGAAAACCATTCTATGCAGCTGCAAAACACCCCAAACCTAAATCCATGAAACAGAATACCCCTTCTGAGCTGTGACCAATTCCGCACCTGTGCAGGGTTCTGCGGAAAGCTAGCGGGTGCAGGGCGTTCTGTCCACGGGGCCTGCATTACCATCCCAAAAGGTGCACGGAAGCATGCACTGAACCAACTGTAGAAATGAACTCCTTTTTTCTGGATTAAGACCCTTCGATTAAAATGTTTGGGAAAAGGGACACGTGTCCGCGGAAAGCACGACGGATCGGGACCCTGTGACGTCACCCCAGGGGGGACTTGAAACCGTAACCGCCGAAGATTAAAATCTCATAATTTTTTTTTTTTGTCCTTCCTCCTCGCATCTGCTGTAGTTTGCTCAGTTGATGGTTTATGCGATGCGGCAGACAGAAGTAGAGATGCAACGATTGATTAACTCTTAATGGGTAGGTCATTTCACTAAGCGGGTGTCCTCTAGAGTTCGACGCTCAATTTTTTGGTGTGATTATTTTTTAAAGGGTCGTAGGTTAGAAATTTTTTTATTATTGCTATTTCCTGACCATTTTGATTGATATTTGAACATATAACAAACAGCAATTAAATATGATGAAAACTGAAAATTTTGTAATTGAAATAGCTTATTTTAAATGAAATTTGCAGTGAATTAGTTTCAAGGTGATGTACAAGGAAATGTTTGTTTCAAATCTTCTTCGCACCTAGAAATAGTGAAAAATGGCTAAAAAGAAAAGCTAATAATGACCGAGTGGCTAGCGCTCTGGCGCTCAGTACTACAGGTTTCGAGTTCAGGTTGTAGTGGTTCGGAATTCACTTGAAACCGTAGGTCCCGGTCTTGACAGGATCGCAGAGCGTTGCGGAGGTAGTGTTACACCGTCTCCGTAGCTTTACCTTTAAGCTACACGCACTTCCTGGGTAGTGCTAAGTGAGTAACGTCGGTGCAGCGTTTGTCTTAAGGCATCAAAGACAATTGTCTAAGTGTTTGACAGCTGCGTTAGAAAAAAAATACACAGAAGATCAAAATTTGAATGTTCTGTACAATTTTTTGTAAAAACATGCACGTAATCTTTTTTTTCAATTCCTTCTATTAACTCACACTCTCCCTATATACATCTTGTTCAAATTTTCAATCGTTCATAAAATGCTTTTTATTCATCCACTCAAGTTCCAATATATTTTTTTTAACTTGTAGTGGATGACACTTGATGTTAATGCTGTTTTTTCGAATATTAATTCATTAATTAAATTTAATTAATTAATTTTAGTTCTTTTTTAGATTTAAGTTGCCTATATCTATCGATAGATGGCGCCAGGTAAACTTAAAAAAATGAATGAAAATTATTTATTAAGGACTTTCTGCAGTATAGTGAAAAAAACAGTAGGAATTGACTTTAAAATTTTTTTTTTTATATATTACTTGTTTAAATTTGTGATTATTTCTCCTCATTTTCTGAACTAATTTTTTTTGTAGTTGAATTTTCACATCTAATTTACTTATTAAAATATACACTTTTATTTTTACATTATTCAATAGAAAAATCTACTTTAAATGAGTGAATTGGGGACTTTGTTTGAAAAATATCTCTTATTATATAAATTACCATAAAAAGAGGAAATTTTCCTTCAGTAACAGTGACACTAACAAGAAATTTAAAATCTTATCCGTTATTGTGTAAGCCTCTAACTTAATTGTTTAAATTAATAGATTTAATGAGAAGAGTTTGCGAAACTTATATGAGCAAAATCTCTCTTTTACGATGTATGTCTATGTAACCTTTTATGATGAATCTGTATGCCCTCTTTTAAAATATCTCTCCATTTTAATGTAACCAACAAAAATGCTAATTGTCTTTTCAAAAAATGCAATAAGTTTGGAGGAAATATTTATAAGAATTATTTTGTATACTTTATTTTTAAAAAATGGTACACATGATGTGATATAACAAGACAAGCATCAATTTTAAATTAATGGCACAGGTTTTTAAAAAAGAGAGAAAGAGAGAAAAAAACACATTGATTTTCAGTACATCACATTCTTATAGTATATTAGGTCATGCATCACTTTCTTCTCCTTCATCTAGATCATCACTTTGATAAACTGTACATCTATTGATAAACTATCTCTTATTCATTGGTGAAAAAAACCAGCTTAATATTGCAGCTCCACTTCATTACGGCCTGATGGCCAATTGACTAGCGCTCTGGCCATTGGTGCTTCATGTTCGAATCCTGGCGGTGGCATGGATGTTTGCTAGTAGTTCGAAATCTGCGTTAAACTGTAGGCCTCTGTCTAATTAGCCTAAAGTGTGCAAAAAATTACCGTAGAGTGACAAACCAAATAAATTTTTATTATTGATGAATTTAAATAACTGTAATTAAGCAGCTGTTTGACGTATTTCAACTGAATTAATCATCCCTCATTTTCATTGATGTATTGATTACTTCATTGATCACTCATTTTAATTTTCATGATTCATTTAAAAAAAAAAACTGAACCTGCTCTGTAAATTTCAACTTATGATGTTTGAACATTGGAAGAATAAACTCAGGAATATGCCAATGTTTAATAGTGCACAACATATATGAGGCAATTGATTGGAATACTACAAGAATGGCCAAATTCAAATAGCCATATGAATACAGCAGTGTTGAATAGATCAAGAACTTCATGAAGAATGAAATGTTCAAGAATCTCGAAGAAAATATATAAAAGTAAGATAAATGCCGTCGTAAATGAAGAATGAAGGATTCCAAATTCTACAAGAAACGTTATCACATTCAATAGCTAACAGAATGTGTCAAAGTTTGAAAATATTAGTCGTAAATGAAGAAAGAAGTATTCCAAATTCTACAAGAAATGTAATCACGTACAATACCCAAAAGAATATATCAAATTTTGAAAATTCTAGTCATAAATGAAGAATGAAGTATACAGCTCAATAGGCATGGGAAAATGCCAAAAGTGATAAATATGAAACTTCAAGAAGGAATTGATCAACGCACTACGAGTATTTAAAGCCATTGGATATACAAATGTTTAAAATCCTAAGCCAAAACGTGAAAAGAGCTTCAAAACCATACTACAAAACACTTCAAGCAAAAGCCAAATTCTCCAGAAAATTCCTGAGGATTAACGTTATTCATGAATCATTTCAAGAGTTAAGGGGCCCAAAGTACCATTTTTTCGCCAAAATTTTAAAATTTGGAATGGAGTTTTATTTGCTTGCTACACTTTTTGGATTGCGCCACGAACCCCTAACCAGGACAACATTATGTTCACACATGATAACATATATTCAAAAATTACAGTTACTTTTCAATACTGTTTAGTTACCTTTCAAAAGAATTCTTATTATGAGAGTAATTCGAAACGCTTTTATAACATCCAAATAATTTTAAAATAATGCAAAATATTTCTCTATAATAAAAATAAGTTTCATTTATTCTGGAAAAACCATGTTGCACACAAACTGTGAATCCATGTAAGCATTTTAATGGTGACATACTAGGAAAAAAAAGGGGTGGAACTTCATATCCAGTTGAATTCCCTTCTTGTATATTCTACTGTACTAAAACTGATTTTCTTAAAAAAAAATTTTTTAACTACATTTTATTTCATGTGCGATACCTTATACTTTGTGTTTTCAGATGGCATATTAATTGCCTTAACAGATTAGGTTTGGCTCGTGACTCTACGGCCATTCTGTGTACACTTTGAGCTAATTAGACTGGGACCTACAGTTTAACGTGGATTCCGATTGTAACACACATCCATGCCACCGTCAGGATTCAAATCTGAAGGCTGTAGGCCTCAGACCACTCAACTGACAAGGAGAATCCATTATACTTATACAACCGAACAATCTGATTTGGTATCACGTAACATTATTTATTGAGCAACATATTGGATAATGAATATATATATATATATATACCTTTATATAACCCTCCTATATATTCATATATATGTTACATTTAAAAACTTCATTCCACTTTTAATTCCCGATTCACGCAGAACTGCAGTGAAGACTTCACGTCAGACGACCTGTCACAACAAGCAGACGACAAACCGAGGGCAGGTCAACCCTAGGCATGAGAAGGGAAAGTCGGTATCTTTTTTGTTCACCTGTTGCTCAAAGGAGACCGCTCGGCGACAGGCCGTAAACACGTGACGTCGAATCACCCGTGATTGACACTTGATCGGGACGCTGTCCCCGGGCTGACCAGGTGCGCACTCTCGCTTTTTGGGGGGTGTCGCCGCTTCTTTTTAAGGCCGTGATGACAGGACGGAGATATCGATGCCTTGGCATCCCGAAGACTTCTGATGGTAATCTTAAATGCAGATATTCTCAATTACACAGAAAATTGACATATCACTTGGTGCTTCTAAGACCCTGTGGATGAGAATATAAGGTGACTCAAAAGGATTTTTAAATTATGGCATAACGGAAATATATGGCTAAAATATGGCTATAACGGAAACTGAAGTATATATTTTACCTTAAACCTACACAAAAATTAACCCTGTTTATAGTTTTTAATGAATGAAGGCAATGATACAATATGAATATTTTTTGTGCGTCTACTAAGGTTTGGTTTGTCGCTCCATCATCATTTCTTTGGTCACTTTAGGCTAATTAGACAGGGACCTACACTTTAATGTGGATTCCGAATACTAATAAACATCCATGCCACCAACAGGATTCGAACATGAAGGTGTGTGTGGTACCAAATGCCAGAGCGCAAGTCGATTCTATCGACTAAGTAGACGCATACATAAAAATGTCTTGATTTATCTGAGTTTTCATCTTGTGAAGGACAAAGTTAGCATCTAGTTACACATAAAATTGCTAGTTTCGGATTTGCAAAAATGTCGCACGCATGCTGTAGTATAGGGTTTAGGTTAGAATATATGGCTAGCTAATCCATCAGGCGAATGTCGAACTTTTCAGAAATTCGTCCACCCTGTGGGGATGTACGTGAAATCAGAGCCAACTGTACCCTTAGAAAGAAAGCAAAGATTTGTAAACATAGCCAAAGGGCTTTTAACACAAAGGCATGGAAGTTTGTGCGTCTACCCACAGAATGCTTGCTCAGATCATCAAATCGCCACTGACACAGGAGTCTCTACTGATTGTTAGTTGATTGTTGAACCTTGCACATGCTCTCTCCTTACGAATGCAGTACAAAGTGTTTCAATAAAGTGGACATTACACTGGCCATCACATTTCTATCTCTAGCAATTTGTATTCAAGACTGCTCTAATTGCAGTTGTTTTACGATTCACCACCTCATTGTGTTATTAAAACTTTTGTGGCTACTCATGTTTAGCTGTTTTCTTTTGAATTTCACAGATATATATATACACGCTTCCGACTTATATATATATATATATATATATATGTGTCGGAAGCGTTTGATTGAAACTAATGTGGAAATTGTCATGTGCGGCTCTAAAAACTCTTCTTCTAAATGCGCTTACACCACAGATTTGCATCTTTGTTTGGAAGCATTAATCCTATCAATTAATCCTATGTTAAGAACTTTTCAAAAAAATATGTAAATTCCCTTAATTTTGAATACTAGTGTAATTTTCATATTCAAAGTACAATGTTCATAAAAGGATTATGAATCCTCTAATAATGTTCTAGTAATCCTTTAATTAATAATTATTTTTACAATATACTGTATAATCAGCAAAGATGATTATTCAGTTATAAAATAGTTATGGCCTCAACTAACCCTTTCATAAACATTGCAATTGTTTTTAATGGAATTTTTATAAATCAACCTTTCTAACAAATTCTGCAGTGACTTTATCTCATGAATCCAAAAATAAGAAATGAATTTGCAATTCAACATTTTTACTTAGAATCTATCTTCTTTTTATATTAATACTGGGAAAATACATTCTATTTGAAAGACACTTAAATTATAATGATTAATTAAATAAATAAATTTTTAATTTAGTCTGACTTCATTAGAGAAATTATATCATTGTTTTTTCAATTCCTTCTATTAGCTCACACTCTCCCTGTATATATCTTGTTCAAATTTTCAATCGTTAATCAAATACTTTTTATTCATCCACTCAAGTTCAAATACATTTTTTTGAACTTGTACTGGATGACACTTGATGTTAATGCAGTTTTTTCAAATATTAATTCAGAAATTAAATTTAATTAATTAATTTTAGTTTTTTTAGATTTAAGTTGCATCTAATAATAGATGGCGCCAGATAAACTTTAAAAAAATGAATGAAAATTATTTATAAAGGACTTTCTGGAATAGAGTGAAAAAAAAGTAGGAATTGACTTTAAAATTTTTTTTAAAGTCAATTCCTACTTTAATTATTTCCTACTTTATTACTTGTTTATGCTTTTTTTTTTATTTAATTGCTATAACTAATGCCGCTCCATTTCTAGAATATTAGATAGTTAGAGCATTATGATAAGCTACAATAACAAAATGCCATTGATTTAATAAGTTATAAATTATTTTCATAAGTTCACTTAATATAGTTTAAGTATTAGATGAACACATTTTGCCATATTTGGAGTCGCAACCACAAGAACATTTTATGTGTAAAATAAAATGAGCAAGTATTAAAATGTCTAAAATTACTTTAAATTTAAAAAAAACTTGATCAATAGTATTTATAAAAGTATAATATAAAAATCTGTTATAAAAATTGAGATTTATGTTGATAAAAAAATTACATTAAAATTATGTTAAAGAAATATGTCAATCACAAATTGTGATGTCCTTGCTTTTGTCCTACAATTTTTTTTTTTAGTATAAATTTTTTCTTTAGCGAATAAAATACTTTACATTTCTTCAAACTCAATTAAATAAATGCAATTTTTAAATATCTTATGGATTAAAAATGATTTAATTTACGTTTGTAATTAAAAACAATAAAGCGAATTAAAAGATGATTAATAGCAATATATTCTCTTGTGAAAAAAAAGAAACAGCCTTGTAGTAATTTTCTATACACAAACAAGAACACACTAAGAAATTTTCTTTATTTTTATATGAAATTTCAACTTATTGATTTACTCGAAAACATATTATGTTAATAATACTTCGATTTTTCTTTTCATTTTTTTAATTAAAACATTTTTTTTCTTTTGGTTTCATTAAATATAAAAAAATTGTTTTCCTTCGATTCAAAGTCACTGTTTTTTTAGCAATTTTTTTAATGGGATTAGTGTAACTTTTTGTTTCATTTACGTTTAAATTTTTAACTTTGTCCTATTTTTTTTAAAGACTTAATAAACTAAAATTTATAGATAATGTAAATGTATAAATGTAAGTTAATATCTAGATGTAAATAATCTATATATATTCCATATTTCATGTTATTGGACATTTTCATGATCTTCTTCATTAACCTTGAGTTTCTTTTTAAACTTTATGGAGGTTACTTCAAAAAAAAAAAAAAAAAAAAAAAAAAAAAAAAAAAAAAAAAAAAAAAACCTAGATTTTTTTTTTTTATTTGTTTTATAAAACAGGATAAAAAATATCAGTAATATATAATTGCCAGTTATTTTTAAATAATATAATTCAATTTTAATCAATATAATTAACTGAAAATTTTAATATAATTTTAAACTAAATAGAAATTTTGAAGAGCAAAGAAATGAACACTTTATAATAATGAACACTTAATCATAATATTTATAATAATGAACTCTTAATCAAATACTTAACTTTATTAAAGTTTATTTGCTTTTTGATCGGTTATCAAAATTACCAATTAAATTGCTTTATTAAAATACAGAAAAATAATTCTTTAAAATCATTGCATTTAAAAATAAAATTACTGATACATGAGTACTTATTTATATAAAATTTCAGATCAATATAAATTTGATTCGTCAAATTAATACAAATACTAATGGGCGTTTTTTCATTTATTATTCAGGACTATATTTTATAACAAGGACAAAAAAAAATAATTTTTCCTACTACTTTACTGAAAAAACACTAATTAGATCTCAGTAAAGTCAAAAACCAAAAAATCAGATTGTAAACCTACTTGTAAATGAATCGTGACTTTCAAATAGCTATTGAGGTTCTATTGTAACCACAATACTACACGCGCATCTACACTTGAAAATTAGAATTAGCTTCGGAAAAAAAATCCCAACAAATCCGAAATAGACCCCGGTGCTCTTGACATCCTCTTGATCTTCAACAGTCAAGTATATAGTCAAAATCACAAAAGGAACTGATGTCATTGTCAATTTTTTTTTTCAACCTCCTCTTCTTTTTCTTTCTTTTTTCTTTTTTCCTTTCAATGTTTTCCCATTCAAATCGCCTCTCTTTCCCTACTGAATATACGAATTATATGTACCAGTCCGATTGGAATTTCCTGTTGATTCTATATATGTTTTTCCGTCCGTTTCTTAGAGGGGTGGGGCCGGGTTCATGTTCTTAAGTGTTTGTTGTGGTGGTTTCCAGTGTAAATACACGCCCTATCTTTAGAATTGTAACTTTGTTTGTTCCGTTCTCTTTTGTGGCTTGATTTAAAGAAGCTACCGTTGTATTATGTATGTATGGGAAAATAATACTTGACAGAAAATATTCGCTTGAATTCGCTATATGTAAATAATCAGCGTTATCTGATGATAAAAAAGAAACGGAAGCTTTCTGTTTCATTAAAATGAAAAATTTTATTTTTAGCTTGCGGTACATTTTTTTTTATATATTAGATTTTTGCACACATATTTTGATGCAAAGTGAAATTTTCAATGCAATTTTATGTATTCATACAATTTATTGCATTCCATATTAATCCTAATATACTTCAAAGTATAAAAACGCATAACATTTGCAATTTTATAAATATATATATCTTCTTAAAATAGACATCTACTAAGAAATTCTTACAATATAAATTTAGAGACTTATATAATATTCTTCATTTTAAATAGTATTCAGATGGCAGATAAAACTTGTATTTTAAAATTTTGTCATGTTAATAAGCTGGTAAAATAATGAATAAAATATCTAAGAAATATTAGAAAAGAAAAAGTGCTTTTTTTTCTTCTAATTTAACGTTGGTTTAAAAAAACACCATTAATAGAATACTTCTTACTACTTTACCATTGGTTTAAAAGAAAACACTATTAACAGATATTCCTACATATGCCATCGCCCCATGTTGACACAATTTTAATTCATTTTGTGTGTAAATATATTTTGGTTATTAATAGTAATCATGCAAATGAAAGATTTAATCATTTAAAAAAAGTCATCTTAATTAACATAAAATAATAATTATTTAACCTCACTCAATAAAAGATGTTTATTCGTAATGCATAGCTAAAAAGGCTACTCTCATTAAAAACGAATTTTACTTAAAATGTATTTAAATACAGAGAATAAAAATTCTTTTACATTTAAAAAGAAAATATGAAGGAAAAATACTATCTAAGATTTAACCCTTTGTTATTTTTCTTCTAAATAAACAATATGTCTGATATTTGTTCCAGAATATAGAATATAATATTTTGACTTTGATTCTTTTCCTTTTAAAGATTTTTTTAACACCATCTATTTTTCTCCGAAAATATGAAAAGGAAAACTACGAAGCAATGAATTAAATGAAAATTCATTAATCCTTAACATAAAAAAATTATTAAAAAAACATAACCATAAGTGTTTACACATTATAATAATAATCATATAAATACAAAATTGACTTCATACTAGTATGTCCCAGATATGTATTAAAACATTAATATATACGAAAATCTTCTTTAAATTTCACTTAAAATAATGAGAACATAAATATATTTTTAATAAGTTTATGATTAAAAATTGTACTACTAAGATACAAAACAGTTTTGCACTTTTCAGCTGAAACAAAATTTTTTTCTCTGTAAAAGACATTGGCACTATTGCTAATTTTTAGAAAAACAACTAGTTGAACATTTTAATAATTCATTTTAATCATCGTTGAATAATGCTTCAACAATTTTGAAGTTTAAAAATTTCTGTTAGGTTTTATTATCATGACAACATTTGGTATAATTTTTCGAAATTAAAAAAATTCTTTTTTCTTTCTGGTATCAAGTTTCACAAAAATTACAATTTTGTCATCTTGACTAAATTATAATATTTCTGATTTACATCCTAACACATTCATTTCTTTTTTCAATTCCTTCTATTAGCTCACACTCTCCCTATATATATCTTGTTCAAATTTTCAATCGTTAATAAATACTTTTTATTCATCCATTAGAGTTCAAATGCATTTTTTGAACTTGTAGTGGATGACACTGGATGTTAATACCGATTTTTAAATATTAATTCAGTAATTAAATTTAATGAATTAATTTTAATCTTTTTTACATTTCAGTTGCATGTATCTACCAATAGATGGTACTACATACACTTAAAAAATGAATGAAAATTATTTATAAAGGACTTTCTGGAATAGAGTGAAAACAAAGTAGGAATTGATTTTAAAATATTTCTTTTATATTACTTGTTTTTTTCCTATAATAACTGCCGGCCTGATGGCCAATTTGCTCTGGCCTTTGGTACCATAGGCTTTTGAGTTTCGAATTCCGGCGGTAGCATGAACGTTTGTTAGTGGTTCAGAATCCACGTTAAATTGTAGGTCTCGGTCTAACTAGCCTAAAGTGTGCACAAAATGACCATGAGCGACAAACCAAATCAAACCTGTAATAACTTTCCTTTTCATTTTGTAACTAACTTTTTTTTATTATTTCGATAGTATTATTTCATAGCTGGAATTGTATTGAAGACAAAATTGAATTTTTAACCAATAATCTGTTGTAATATTTGTTTAAATAACTGATAAATTCTTTTATGTTGCAGAAGAGCGGAACCTAAAAAAAAGTAATTTTTTTTTTTTCTTACATAGATTATATTAGTACGTCACTACACCCTCTTTATCAAAACCAATTCAATAGGCTCCTTTTTTCTACTCCTTGTACGATAAATTATAAATATGGAAAGAAAGTAACTTTTTCGACAAACTAGTCTGTGTTATACAAGCCAAAAATTTCCTATTACCTTGCTCGAATCTATTTGAATAAAAAAATTTCATATGTAAAGAAAAACTCACCTACGTATGCTGCTTCCTTATTTCTATGTATTTCAAAATATGATGTGAACTTGGATAAAGGACTTAAATCGCTAGAAACGGAAACATCAATTATTTTCATGTATGATTTCACAAATCTCGTTTCAAAGGAAAAGCATCCCTTTTCTTAGAGCATGAATATTTCATAGTAGTCCCCTTGAAGAAGCTTCCCTTTCATGTTGGCCCGGGGACCTGTTTACCTGCGCGTCCTGTTGTTTCAGCCTCCTATTTGTCCAGCAAGCCAGAAAATAGGTTAAGGTATCCGGATCCAGTGGCGCGTTTACTCCAAATTGTAAGTTGTTTTCCGAGAGGCAACCGTTAGAGCCAACTGCGGTGAGTTTTCTCTCAAATATGGTAGCCGACAGTTTTTGTTATCCAGAAACGATCCATACTATGAAAGGAGTTATGGGATGTAAAAAATTTTTAAAAGATTTAGTGTGAAAGGATTAATAGAATAAATTTTATCTGATAATTAAGAATTTCTTTATAGTCAGACTTAATAAGTATAGTATATACTTCTGCATTTAAAATTAAAGATGAAAGAATATTATTGGGACAACATTTTGATTTTCATATCAAATTTCTATATTAAATAATAATGATAGAAAAAAACCCGCATATTCAACTGTATAAGTGAAAATATCATATTAAATAACAAATATATAATTTTCGATTAGTAATTTCGAAATCTTTGATACAAAGGATTAGTTTAGACTTGTTTTGTTTATATATTTTTTTTTAGATTTTTTTTTTTTTCAGGTTTAGTATGAGAGTATTATTAGAATAAAATTTTTCTTCTGATAATTAAGAATTTCTATTTTCTTGTGAATATTCTTTTTTTTAGATTTCTTTTTCAGATTTAGCGTGAAAGCATTAATAGGATAAAATTAGTTTTCTGATAATTAAGAATTTCTTTATAGTCAGACCTAATACGTATGTATACATCTTTATTTTGAACTAAACATTACAGGATATTATTGTGGCAGCATTTTGATTTTCATATCAAATTTCAATATTGAAAAAGGATGATAAGAAAAAAAAATTTAGTTATTGTTTAGCAGATTGACAATTGTATAAGTTAAAAATGTCATATTAACTATCAAATATATAATTTCCGATAACCCATTTCGAACTGTAAGTAAAGTATCTTTTTATACAAAGGATTAATTTAGATTTTATTTATTTATTTTTATTATTTTTATGTTATGATTTGTACTGAGTATCTATAAATATTAAAAAAAGAAACTTTTATAAAAAAATGATGAAAATAAAAGTGAAAGTTTTCTGCTTCTGTGTTCAAATGTACGTACACGATACGCAAATATGGGGTAGTTCACCCTAAAAAACCTCCCACCCTTCTTCTTCAGCGTCACGGAGGAAACTCAGACTTCTACCTACGAGTGCTCCATCACAACAGAAGCTGCTCTTCTCTTTTCCTCCTTCCATTAGAACACACGAGTTCTTGGACTTGGTCTAGCTGTTGATGTCGACCAAGTGGGATAAGAAACAAACATATAAAAGGAGTATTTTCGTTTCAGAATAATTTTAATAAGACAGCATTAGCATTTATTGCTTATTAAGATATTTAAAAACAGAACTAAATACAAAATTTGCTTATTTGTTGGCAACTGTTGATAAAGAGGTTTAGTATTCTTTTTAAAAAGAAGATATTTTCTTCGTGATCAAAACTAATTATAAAAATGACAAAAATTTAAAATATTTTAATTAATTAATTATTATTATTATTAATTATTATTATATCATTATTATTAATTAATTATTATTATATTAAATATTTTAATTTTAATAAAAATTAATAATATATTTTTCCCCTCTAGAAAGAAAGGTAAAAAGTTTATCTGCATTGCCTCTTGAAATTATACATAACGCAATAGAATGCTGTTACTTAAAAAATGCTCTTTTATTTATCATGCACTCTTTCTTGAATCTATGCCTAATCTAGAGCACTATTCATATTTCTTTTTCGAAAAATATGCTTTAAAATCCGCATATGACAATTTATAATCATTAATAAAGTTTTCTAATTAAGCAAACTCATTGTGAAATGTAAAACTCAATTCTTAAACTTGAATATGGATTAAAAATAAATTATATATTTTTCTCAAGTTATAGAAATTCAAACCCATTGAAAAAAAAACCCCTGCAAATTATAATAAATTTGCTTAGTAATACCTTTAAGAGCATTTGAAAATTAATTTATAAAATTTTATTAATTAACTGTTTTATACTATACTTTCATTAAAATATTGCTTGAATGGATATTAATACTTTATATGGGAAAATATAATAAAAAAATAAAAGCAATATAAGTAGAATTGACATATTATTATTATAATTTTATTTATTTACAAACATTTCTAAGCTTATCTGTTTTACGATCAATTGCGCATTTTCTTACTTAATTTATATTCTCAATTAATACTACGTCATTTGTTTTAGAGGGCAATAAATTTAATGTTAAATTTTTTTTTTTTTAATATTTTTCTCTCATCGAAAAATTCTAGTTATCTGATAATTGCAATTAAAAAGTTAAACTATTTTCATAGCTTTAAAAACTTCAATCAATTTTAAATTTCTGTGGTGTATTCCGTGGATAATTACAATAACTAACTATTTCTAGTAATCAAATATTAATTTAAAATGTTATCAATTCTGTTAAATCACTAATTTAAGAAATTTATAAACTACAATATTGTTTAAAATTTCCTTAAAATTGTCTTTAATTAGTCTTTCGTCTTTAAATTTTAAAAGCCAGCTGAAAATAGTAAACTGTAATGTCAAACAAAATATTTTATCTAATTATTGTTTTGTTTACCATATTTTAAGGGCATTTTTTAAGTGATTAAAAAATATAGGGAAAACCAAAAATTAAGTTACCTTAGATTCATTCTTAAAAAAACTGTGCATTAAATTGCATAACATTCATTAGATGCAGCTAAACGAGAAATGTACAACCACTAAATAAAATAGCAATAACAAATAAATTACTATTATTTAAAATTGATATTTAAATAAGTTTAGCTTCACATTAAAATAATTAGTTTTGTCCCCGATTAAACACATTTTTTTTTTTTTTTTTTACACCGTAAACAAAATTTTCGCTTTTCTTATACCATGTTTCAAACAATCCATAAATACATTTTAAAATGATTTAATTATATTCTTTCATATTAAAAAATAAAATTTGTAAATACTGGGATATGTATGTCTGAATTTTAAAACATTATTTTAACATAACCTTCAATATCATCAATGAGTTGTTCGTGAGATACATAAAGGGAACACAAAGCTTATTGACTTTCAACAATAACAATAACAATAACAACAACAAAAAATCTTAGACGTATAATTATTTTAATAAGATAAAAAATTAGTAGTATTATAAAATCAATATTTAACTGTGATTTAGTTTTTATTGATGTAAGAAAATGTCTCGATGATGAGCAATTTTTAATATTGCGAACTAAGATTTCACTTTACTTTTATATTAATTACTTTATTACATACCCAAATACTAATTACTTTATTATAAACACAAATACTAATTACTTTATTAGATACCCAACTACTATTTACTTTATTATATACCCAACTATTAATTACTTTAGTATATTGCCAAATACTAATTATTTTATTATATACCCAAATAATAAATACTTTTTACACATCCAAGTACTAAATACTTTATTACACACCCAAATACTAAATACTTTATTATATACCCAAATTTACTTTTAAAACAAACTAATTATATTCTGTCTTATCAGAAATTAGAAATTTGCTGATACCTGACAGGAAAGAAATACTGAAATCTCAATCTGAACTTCTGAAAACCATCTGATCCAAACATAACCTACGCGGATATCATCCAACCGCCTTCGACAAGGCCGTTCCCTTTCTGCTAAACCCAGATCCGTGCCCATTGACTGAGATGTGGAAAGCCCTACGTCAAGTGGTTGTTAGCGTGGTTGCAGCAGCACAGAATTGCGCTGTTGCTGTTACGAATCCATCTATGCCCAAGTAAATCTCCAGCCAGAGATCAACACGATTTGTATTCTTAAGTCCTCAGCCATTGAGGGCTCGGAAGGCAGTGGGAGCACGTTTCCTTTCACGGGAAGAGAAGGGGCACATGCCCCCGGGAGCGTATAATTATGTTCGTTAAAGCTGGACTACACCACTTAAAAACGTGAATAAGGGGTGAATTTGTTTGACCTCCCAGATCTTTCGAAACCTATCATCGCGCCATTCAAGATCTCCGCCTTTAGGGGGCAGGGGGGAGTTTTGCGCGCTGCTGAACCTTTTGATGTTGATGTGGCACGGGTGGGGGCCCCCTTCCAACCTCTTTCACTTGGAAGGGGCCCCCCTGCTGCCTAGCCTCGGCGGAATCGTACGACTGGAATTAATGTCCCGGGCCTTATTTATACTTTTTTATTCTATCTCTCTCTCTCAATATATGTATACTATTTTTTTTTTCCTTCTTTCTCTTCTATTTATTCAAGTCCCATTCGCTTTTGTGAGTGACCGCAGAAACGGTCGGACATTGGGGAATATCACTTCGTTAAAGTTAAAGCACTCCCGACGATTTCACACCGTAGTAACTGCACTGAAAAGCCAACTGGATTTTTATTTTTTTTTTTTTTTTCTGTCGAATTTGAATCTTTCGCCGGACCAAGTGAAGCATGGATATTCGTATATAAAGGTTGTTGGCGAGGATTGGGCAGAAGAGGAAATGTTCCTCGTGTGCGTGTTCATGAAAATGAATTGCATGATTGAGAGGGAGGTACAAAATATGTTAGTTCCGTGTCGCCTGGTCTTAACAAAATGAATCCTAGAGTACTATCTGTCCGTGGCGGGGCATCTGTGCCGTGAATTGAGAGAGAACAAGTTAAGATTTTTTTTTCCTATTCATCCTTTGCATATGAAATTCACCTGGAATTGTGAATTAGAAAAACGGAAGTGAAAGCTGTGGGAAATGATTTTGTTATCCTTCCGTAACAATGGTTACCCTTGACTACCTGTTAAAAAAATTGACTGAAATATAGGTTTATAGATGATTTTTTTTTTCACAGTACAGTACAGTACAGATATACAGTATTTTTTTAATATTTATTTTGAAATGACAATAGCATTTTTCAAAATATGTATATAAAGGTTTATTTAAAATTTGAATGAGCTATAGTAACAGGGGTGGCCAACCCAAATGATCTTGCGGGCCACTTTACAAATGCATCATAACTCCGCGGGCCGCATATGAAATCACATATCCCCATATTACATTTAGACCCACTATAGACATTTTTTGGTGTGAAAAATTAAAACATAATGAGTTATTATTATTGTATTTACTATTATTCTTACATGTAAACATAGATAATATTTAATTACAATGATACTAAAAGCACTTTATAAAAAATTATATAACGCTAAAAAGGAAATATAAAAAATATATAAATATAAACGAAATAAAAAAAGGAAATCATTAAAAAAAAATTTATTTTACTAGTGCGATATTTGTTTCTCCTCTCTTTCACTTAGCTTTTGCAAATCGATCTCAATTTGGTTATTTGCACATCGTAATTGGTGTTGCGTCCATTATGTCTGAGCGTGTTTTCTGTTCGGTCAATTTCATTAAAAAAATAAATAAATAAAAATAATAACAATAAAAAAATAAATAAATAAAAAAATAAATAAAAAAAAAAAAAACGATTCCTAGGTATAAGTTTAACCAAAGTACGGGGACGTCGGACCAAAAGCGCTAACAAAATTCTGTGCCAGATTTCTGTGCCGCAAAAGTGAAGCATAGAATCTGTGTCATATTAGATGTTCCAAGGTTCGATCTTACCATGCGTTCGCAGAATATAATTTAATTATTCTACGAACTCATGACTGTAAACTCCTAAATAAAACAGGCAAGATTTGTCATATATATTCGCAATAATATTATTTTAAAATCAAAGTTAATTTTTTCTCATAATTTCGACAATTAATTTTTGAATATATATATATGCACACATAATGTATTTTTTTAACTACACATAATGTAGTTTTTACCTATTTTGGCTAATGTATGATAAATCTGGCGGGTCGCAAAAATGTTCAAGGCGGGCCGCGTGTTGGCCACCCCTGAGCTGTAATATAAAATTTTTATAGCTTTTTTGTTTTCCATACAAAGTTAAAAATTGTGTAAGATTTGACAATTCATACATTCAAGATAGAATTTGTTTAATTAAAGTTAATCTAAGCTTTAGTTAAATTATATTAAAGTTTGGATTAAATAACTAGTACCATTTATTACTACTACTTTCTCTATATTATTTTAATATTTCTCTACTTGTGTATTCGATTATTAAAGAACCATAAAAAGGTATTTGCATTACAATAAAAACAGAACAATGCATTTTGAAAGTAATAAATTGCATAGTATAGTAAGACAAAAGTTATGCATTTTATTTCATATTTTCTCTTGCTCATGTTAAGTTGCATAAATTTTGAAACTAATAAATTGCCTAGTATAATAAAACAAAAGTTATGCATTTTATTTTACTCATCTTAATTAACATAAATTTCGCTTCTTAAACTCAAGCATTATGCTGCTTTATTAATTAAAATGCACAAACGGAAACAAATTTAAATTATTTATAATTTAATTAATATTATACCTTACAATCGTCTATGTTTTTGGCTCATATTTGTTTTTATCATTACATTTATAATATTTTTTTTATTATTTTAAAACTCTTTTAAGACATTTTATTATAATTTTTCATTTAAAATGAATAATAAAAATTTACCCTAAAGCCGTGTGAAACAGCCTTCTGGGATCTAGATCATCAAAAGAAAACCCTATATCATCTCTTTATGGCCTAAACAATAAATCTTCATTACATAATACTGCTTTTTGTTATTAACTTATTTTTAGCAAGAATATATGCTTCAATGCATACAGTAAACTGATTTTAAAATCATAATTAATACTAATACTGACGGAAAATGATTGTACAAAACTTTTTTTTATAAAGGCGATTTTTTTTAGAAATTTGTTTTCTAGTTAATTCTAATAATCATCGTATATTATCCAAGTTTTTAAAAATACATATGTATCTCATAAATAAAATTTAGACAAATATAAGATTTTATAGCAAAGTAATAATAATGATTAAAAAAGGAAATACATAATTAATTTAAATGAAAATAATAAATTTAAATGAAAACAATAAATAAAACAATTAAATTATTTGTGTAAAGTATATCATTGAATATCTTTAAGATGATTTTTATAATACTTTTGATGACATACATTTTTACATTATAAATTTGAAATGCATCGACCAAAAGTGTAAAATAAAAATAATGATTTTATTTAGCATTTTATATATATTTTTGAGTACAATGCACTTGTACAAAGATATACGAAAGCTGTATTAATAACTGCTTTATAGAAGACCTTATAAAGATAATATCCTTAATTTTAATAATATAATAAATTTAACATTTATAAATTTAAAAAATTGTTCTAATATTCATAAAAAATCGATTGATTACAAATAAAGTGGTTTTTTTAGAGATGCATTATTTTCTGCGCTTAAATATTTTTTCACGAAAATGTAACAAACTTTAATTTGCAACAGATGCTTAGCGTATGAAAAATAAAGCAAAGTATTTAAATAATTTTCCATAGTTTCAAATTAATAAATATTAATATTTAACAAATTTAGTTTTTTTTTCAATTTTCATAGTATTATTCAAAGTAATATTAAAGAACAAAATAAATTTGTCAAGAAGGGGTATTTATATGGCGGAATTGATTATTTGTTTTTATAGTTATTGACAAAAAATACTTACTTGACAAAACAGTGAATTATACATACTAATATTATATTATAAAGTAAGATTAAAAATAAAAAAGAAAAGAGTATAAATGTTTCTAATGTATTATTTCAATTAATCATTGACAATTTGGTATTTTTTTAAATTTTTTGCTGTTAAGAGTGATTTTTTAATTTTATGTACTTTTGTACATAAAATTAAAAAAATTTCAATAAACAATAATATTTAGAATAACACAAATGTCGTCAATAATATATTTATTATTTGATTGTTTCGTTAGAAAGAATATTTTTTCATTTTCATTTTTTTCTATCTAATAGTTCATATATATATACATAAGTTTTATTTTTTAATAGATTTTTCTAATGAACTAAAGAAAAAAAATGATTATGTGTATTCTTTGTATCAATAAATAATTATTCAACTTTTGAAGAAGAAAAAAAAGAAATATATATATATTGAATATTATTGATAAATTTGTTTATTTTGATTTTCTTTTTAAAAATGTATAATAATGTTATGACTGTTTTTATTAAATTAAAATTAACACATATTTATATTTCAAAACAAAATAGAATTTTCATTAATTTTCACAAATTATATGTAACAAATTAAGAATGCGCCCATTTCTCTAACCTTTTTATTATTTGATTTTTTATTTTCATTTGATTAAAATAAAGAATTAACAATCAAATAATTTTAAGCTATAAATGCATACATACATTTTTACTCATAAAATATACGGGTATTGTGTTTAGAAGCGAGCTTTTTCGTGTCCTTTCAATTTTGGACATTTTTACTGAAATCTGTAAACTTTTTCCACGAGCATATTTTTTAAAATTTCATTACACGAGTTTTTTATACATAATATTTATTTATATATTTTTAAAAATTTCTTTTGCGAGCTTTTTTATACATGATATTTATTTATATTTTTCTTCTTTGAAAAATTAGATACGAATCAGCTTTGCACCAAAATGAAATTTTTAAACATTAATCAGATATTAAATTGAAAATGCCAGTTTTTGTAATAATATATATGTTTTTAAATTACTCAAAGCATTTAGTTAAAATAGAACTTAAACAAAATAATTCAGTAAGTATTATATAATTTTATGAGTAAGCTGTATATCGGCCCAGCTGATTATCTTTTTTGTTACTATTTTCCTGAGTGTTTTATTTACGATTTAAATAAATAAACGTAGAAGGTTCAACTGCATATTATAGAAATAAATTTTTCTGAAAATAAATTATATTTTTTTTTTTGCACCATAAAAACTATTTTTTATATTTATGATTATAAAAATGCCTCACATGCTTTTGTTAAATTTGTAACGTCTATTTTTTATGCTTTTATTCAATTGCTTCTATTAGCTCACACTCTCCCTCTATATATCTTGTTCAAATTTTCAATCGTTCATAAAATACTTTTTATTCATCTACTCAAGTTCAAATACATTTTTTTGAACTTGTAGTGGATGACACTGGATGTTGATACAGTTTTTTCAAATATTAATTCAGTCATTAAAATAAATTTAATTAATTAATTTTAGCTTTTTTTTAGATTTAAGTTGCATATATCTACCAACAGATGGCCCCAGATAAACTTGAAAAAATGAATGAAAATTGTTTATAAAGGACTTTCTGCAATATAGTGGAAAAAAGTAGGAATTGACTTAAAAAAAAAAATTTTTTTTTATATATATTACTTGTAACATCTGAGTACAAAGCATTTTCTAACTTTGGTATGTACAAATAGTAAAAATAGACAAATCCTACCAACGATAAATCATTAGATATGATACAAGAGTGCTTCCTCTGCTTCGTTTTCAAATGTCCTTAAAAATATTATAATTATATAAATAATATTTATAAACAATTAATTTAATTTAATTTCAAAATCTCTCAATAAAATTTTAGAGGTAAGGAGATGAGAGACTTTAAATGATTCAGAGAAACGAAACCAAAGCTTCTCAGAGGCATAATTTCTAAATTAAAATATATTCATTTCCACAAGTATTTTACTTTTTTTTATAGATGAAAAAATTAGTTTTAATAAAATTAATTTTATTAAAAGGAAATAAATGCGTGATAGTTATTTTCTTATTTATACAATTCTAAAATAGAAAATTCATTTAATAAATTATGCTTGTAATATATAATAGTGTATATATATAATAGTTTAGGAATCTATAATTAGTTGAATATTTAAATATATGGAGGTATACAAGATTGCTTACATTTAAGAATATAGAATTCTGGAAGATGTTCCTACTGAAATTTTTTTAACTGCACTTAAAATAACTTTACATGCATTCATAATGTATAACATTGATAATCAATTAAAAAGGTCGAAATGGAGATGAAATTAAATTATTTACAAATAAATACCAAGGATTTATTTTCACATATATATTATACTAAACTAAGTTACTAAAAAAAATTAGGGTATTTTTGGGTAAACGTTAAAGCATAAAAATTGGGGGCAAAAGTCTAATTGGACGATTTTATTGAAAACTATTTAAAAAACGGATTTTCTGAAGGTAGAATATATGTAATGCGTTATGCATTACTTAAATACGAAAAAGACACACACACACACACAAAAATCCAAGAAATAAGTAAGAATTTAATTTTTTAAACAATACTAAGCACTTAAAAATCCTTAAGAGAAAATGTCGCCACATTTAGAATTATTTGTAAACATTTCGTTGTAATGAAGTGTGGTAACTTTTAGTCAACTCAAATCTTCATACGAAGTAGTTATCTAATCTATCTTAATCTTATATAATCCAATAAGTTCATTCCATAAGTCAGGTAATATTGAAAAATTACAAAATCGTAGAACTTAAAAATTATTTCTGAATGAGAAGCTTACTCTAATTAGAAAAGCATATACAGGTTTCGGGTTCGACTTCCGGCGGTGTCATGGATATTTGTAGTGGTTCAGAATCCACTTTAAGTTGTAGATCCCGGTCTATTATAACTGTAGGGCATTGGAAGTCGGGCTGACAACTTTACCGCGTCACGGAACCAATTCAGACTTCTACCTACGGGTACTCCATAACAATAGAAATTCACCCCCCCTCCCGCCTTTCCCTCCTTCCATAAGACCACACGAGTTTATGGACTTGGTCTAGATGTTGCTGTCTACCAAGTGGGAGAAGAAACAATAACAAAAACATATTGTTTTTGGAATCGTTTTAAATTTTCCTCTCATTTAAAACTACATCCTCATAGGAATGACAACAAGATTTTTAAACGCTTTAAAAAGCCAAACATTAAATAGAAAATGCATATATTGGTTCATTAAACTTTCAGTTTAATGCTTAAATTAAAGATCTCAATAATTTTTAATTTGAGGTTTATGTCACAGATATGATCTAGGTAGGATAAAAAAAGGTATATTTATAAAATCATAAGAAATTCACGTAATAAAATATTGAAAAGTTACTAAACATTAAAGAAATCTAAATAAAATTATTCATGGTCAGATCTTTATGCATTTATTCACTCTTTTTCCTACCCCTTGATGCAATATTATCTTCAAACTAAGAATCCCCAATATTTGCCGAACTCCAATCACGACCGTCGTACGTTTGTGCACACACACGCAAAGGTGCACGTGCCCGAATTCCTCATTCCACAACCCCAACCATTCCATTCCCCCATCCCCCCGAGTGACCACCCCCCTCTCCAAATCAGTTTAAGTATGGACGCAATCCGAAAGTTAAATCAAACCCTCAATATTTGGAAGGGAGTGCAGCTTGAATCTGTCATAGTTTGCAACATAAGCAAATCAGTGCGCAAGGAAGGGGGAGTCCATTATCCCTGGGCAAACACGAAGGGAAACTCTTTTCATTTCGTTTCTGGTAGCATGTTTACGTCTTGGATTAGGAGAGGCGGTGAAAGCGGTTCTTTGTTATTCAAATGGGAAGCCAAACAAGGAGAAAAGTTTGACTAAATGATGTATTGGGGAGATACAATGCCAGGAAATTGCCTTGTTGGGCCTGAGATTTATTGAATTTTAAAAGCTTCCTCTCTCCTTCCACCATGATGGTTTGTGTCTTCCATTTGCCCCTCTTTTTAAAGGATTGGTATATGTGAAAAGTTTTTGCATGTAAAAAATTCAATGAAAGAATACTGAATAAAATTAATTTCGTTAAAAGTTTTTTTAAGTTAGTGAAAAATTCATTTTGAAGGAATTTTTGAATCACAAATTTAACTTCAGTTTATATATCCAATATAACATTTTACCATCTACATTGTATGATTCAGTTGCGTAGTACCTTGTAGTATTTTGCTGTTATATATGTATGTGAGGGCTGAGATATATTGAATTTTAAAAGCTTCCACCATGAGGTTTTGTGTCTGCCATTTCCCTCCTTTTTAAAGGATTGGTATATGTTGGAAAGTTTTTGCATGTATTGTACCCGGAAAAAAAAATTTAATGAAAGTATACTGAATAAAAGCGAGCGAAAGGTTAGCGAAAAATTTATTTTGAATGAATTTTAGAATCACAACCATGAACCAACCATGAACAACATTGAGCCGTGTACCTTCAATATATTCAATATAACATTGGACCATCTACATTGAATAATTTAGTTGCGTAGAATCTTGTAATATTTTGCTGTTATAAATGTATGTGAGGGCTGAGATTTATTGAATTTTAAAAGCTTCCTCTCTCCTTCCACTATGATGTTTTGTGTCTCCCATTTGTCCCTCTTTTTAAAGGATTGGTATATGTTGGAAAGTTTTTGCATGTATTGTACCCGGAAAAAAAATTTAATGAAAGTATACTGAATAAAAGCGAGCGAAAGGTTAGCGAAAAATTTATTTTGAATGAATTTTAGAATCACAACCATGAACCAACCATGAACAACATTGAGCCGTGTACCTTCAATATATTCAATATAACATTGGACCATCTACATTGAATAATTTAGTTGCGTAGAATCTTGTAATATTTTGCTGTTATAAATGTATGTGAGGGCTGAGATTTATTGAATTTTAAAAGCTTCCTCTCTCCTTCCACTATGATGTTCTGTGTCTCCCATTTGTCCCTCTTTTTAAAGGATTGGTATATGTTGGAAAGTTTTTGCATGTAAAAAAGTTAATGAAAGAATACTGAATAAAATTAATTTTGTTAAAAGTTTTTTTTAAGTTAATGACAAATATATTTTGAATGAATTTTGGAATCACAAATTTAACTTCCGTCTATTCAATATAACATTGGACCATCTACATTGAAGAATTTAGTTGCGTAGGACCTTGTAATATTTTGCTGTTATAAATGTATGTGAGGGCTGAGATTTATTGAATTTTAAAAGCTTCCTCTCTCCTTCCACTATGATGTTTTGTGTCTCCCATTTGTCCCTCTTTTTAAAGGATTGGTATATGTTGGAAAGTTTTTGCATGTAAAAAAGTTAATGAAAGAATACTGAATAAAATTAATTTTGTTAAAAGTTTTTTTTTAAGTTAATGACAAATATATTTTGAATGAATTTTGGAATCACAAATTTAACTTCCGTCTATTCAATATAACATTGGACCATCTACATTGAATAATTTAGTTGCGTAGGACCTTGTAATATTTTGCTGTTATAAATGTATGTGAGGGCTGAGATTTATTGAATTTTAAAAGCTTCCTCTCTCCTTCCACTATGATGTTTTGTGTCTCCCATTTGTCCCTCTTTTTAAAGGATTGGTATATGTTGGAAAGTTTTTGCATGTAAAAAAGTTAATGAAAGAATACTGAATAAAATTAATTTTGTTAAAAGTTTTTTTTAAGTTAATGACAAATATATTTTGAATGAATTTTGGAATCACAAATTTAACTTCCGTCTATTCAATATAACATTGGACCATCTACATTGAATAATTTAGTTGCGTAGGACCTTGTAATATTTTGCTGTTATAAATGTATGTGAGGGCTGAGATTTATTGAATTTTAAAAGCTTGTTAAAATTCAATAAATCTCAGTTGTTGGTTTGTGTCTTCCATTTCCCCTTTTAAAGGATATTAATTTAATATTAATTTTGTTAAAAGTTTTTTTAAGTTAATGAAAATTTATTTTGAATGAATTTTCGAGTCACAAATTTAATTTCGGTATATTCAGTAAAACATTGAACCATGCACCTTGAATAATTGAGTTGCGTAGGACTTTGTAATATTTTGCTGTTATAAAAGTTTTTATTGAATTTGATTTATTGAATGAGATTTATTGAATTTTAAAAGCTTCAATGATGTTTCTTCTATGATGTTCTTCCATGATGTTTTGTGTCCTTTTTTGTCCCTTGAAATTTTTGTCCTTGAAAATTTCCATTTACCCCCTTTAAAGGATTGGTATATGTGGAAAGTTTTTGCATGTATTGTACCGTAAAAAAATTTAATGAAAGTATACTGAATAAAATTAATTTTGTTAAATGTTTTTTTTTAAGTTAATGATAAATTTATTTTGAATGAATTTTCAAATTACAAATTTAACTTTGGTCTATTCAATATGGCATTTAACCAATCGCCTTGAATTATTTAGTTACGTATGATCTTGTACTATTTTGCTGTTATAAATACACGTACACTTTGATATATTTATAACATAGAAATATTACTTATGAAAGAAGTTTTAAACAATTTGTTTATAAAATTGCACAAAATTTTTATAACTCCATTCCCAATATTACTAATTCTGTTTTGAATGATCTCGGCAACTATGATTAAGACATTTCTGATTTCAAAAATTGCAAAAGACAGCTCGCTGTTCTGAATATTATTCTTTAACATTTCGATATCCACCTTTCCGAATTACCATGAAATTTCTTCTTACCATGAAATTTACCACAACTTTCCCTCCAATTGTTTTTGTTTCTGTTTATTTTTTATTACTTTTTTATTCCTTACTTAAAAATTATAACAATAATAATATAAAAAAATTACATATATACATAAGCTACTTTTATTAATTAAAAAATTAATAAATTTTTTTAATAAATTAATAATATATATATATATATATATGTATGTATATCTTACACCTTTTCTATCTAATCAATGGGCTTAAAGTTTAAGAAACTTCTCTCCTTCACAAAGCAGGGTATAGAGGTTACTATGCAGCCAAGACTGTCCGTCAACCTGGCAAATCGTCGTCGTCATTACTTATGAAACTGAAAAATTTAAAGCGCAATGGCTAAAAAGCATATCGATTTATATACATTTTATAAAATTAAATGATTTATTGGACTGATTTTTATAATTACGGAATTAAAGGAATATCGGTTTTTCAAAAGTATCAGATTCTTTTAGATTATTAAATTGGAGAACATGGAATAAAATAAAACATTGCATTTCAGCTATCTTTAAATACTATTTATTATAGACCTAACCCTCTCTATTTCAAATAAGTATATTCAGATATATATTTTAGGGAATCTGAAATAAATAAGTACATACTTTTTCCCCGATAAAAAGATATATTTTTTTATATATTTGTGAATAAATGAGAATTTTTAGTATTAATTAATAATAAAAAGAGCTAGTATACAAATGGAGCAATTATATTTTGGATAAAATAAGCCATTTGAAATGTTCTTTTCAAATTAAAATGGATTAAAATTTTCGCAGCATTAAATTAAAAACTGACTTGCATTTAGACCAGAGAACACTTTAATTTACGAAGCAAGAACAATCTCAACATACACTATGTGGAAGAAAGTGACGGGACACGACACTATAACGACATAAATCCATATTTATTAAAATTAATAGGAGGTAGGGCCTCCTTTGGCTGCGATCACAGCTGCAACCCTTCTGGGCATGCTTTCCACTAAATTAGCCATAGTGGCAAGAGGAATTTCCTTCCAAATGTTTAACAGGAAGTTCCATAGTTCAGGCTTGCTTTTGGGGAGTGGGGTGCAGGCCCTCAACCGACGGTCCAATTCGTCCCAGAGATGCTCAATTGGGTTAAGATCAGGTCTCTTCGCCAGCCACTCCATGCATTTAACGTTGTTGTTCACATACCAATCAAGAATCCTCCTTACAACATGGCATGTTGCGTTGTCATCTTGATACCAGCAATCATCCATACCGTACGTTGCCCACAAGGTAGGAAGGACATGATTGTCGAGAATATCACAGCATCTATCGGCATTCATCGCACCATCAACCCTCACCAGTGGGCCAGCCCCACCAGGAGAAACAGGCCCATACCATCAATCCTCCTCCACCAAACTTTACAGTTGGGACGACACACTCGGGCAAATGGCGTTCTCCTGGTAAACGCCATACCCAAACACGTCCATCGGAACGGAAAAGGGTAAATCGTGACTCGTCACTCCAAAGGACGCGTTTCCAGTCATCCAGAGTCCAAGTACAGTGGTCTTTGGCACATCGAAAGCGCGCTTTCTTGTTGGTTTTCGTAATCAAAGGCTTATGGGCCGCCGAACGTCCAGTGTAACCGAACTTATGGGCCTCGATACGAAGAGTCTTGGTCGAAACGGCCACACCTGTGGCTTGTCTAAACTCATTAGCGATGTTATCCATGAATGTTTGACGGTTACTTCGAATCTCCCTGCCGAGCACCCGCCGGTCCCTACTGGTGAGAACTGTAGGTCGTCCACTTCGGGGTTTGTTCTGACAGTGTCCCTCAGTCTTGAAGCGACACACAACACGTGCTTTAGTTGATTTTGAGCAGTTACGGAGACGGGATATCTCCCTAATTGACACCTTGGCAAGATGCAATCCAACCAACACACCTTTCTCGAACTCAGACAACTCTTCCCGTGGCGGCATCTTGACAAAAAACAACTCTAGTCGACTCCACAGAGTATTTATAGGATATGGCTGACACGTGATACCTACTATTGCGCTTGTGTCAGCTGTATTGTCGACTTTTCTACTTTTCGACGGGTGTCCCGTCACTTTCTTCCAGATAGTGTATTATTTAATTGAACAATGTCCGCAGCCATGATAATATTTTAATATGAAGTCCTATTACATTTATTTATTTAACAAAATTATTTTTCTATTTGTATATATTTTCATTTCAATTTCATATTTTTTCACTTTATATATATATATTTTTTAAATTTAGATATATATTTCATTTCATATTTTTTCACTATATATATATATATATATTTAAAATTTAGATATATATTTTCATTTCATTTCATAGTTATTTCAATTTATATATATTTTTTCAGTTTATTTATATTTTCTATATTCTATTCAATTTTAAAATTCTTTAAAATCTTCGCAACTGTACATTAAAAATTGACTTTCATTGAAACCAGAGAATGCATTAATCAAGAACATACAAAACAAGAACAATCTCAACGTATAATTTAATTGAGCAATATCCAAAACCATGACAATATTTTAATATTAAATCCTATTTTATTTATTTATTAACAAAATTATTTTTCAATTAATATATATTTTTATGTATATTTTTTCAATTTTTTATATCTTCAGTATTGATATTTTTCAATTTATATATTTTCATTTCATTTCATATTTTTTCAATTTATTTATATTTTCAATATTCTTTTCAATTTAAAATTATTTAAAATTTTCACAACATTAAATTAAAAATTGACATGCATCGAGACCAGAGAACACTTTAATCAAGAACACACTTTAACAAGACAATCTCAACATATAATTTAATTTAGCAATGGCCAAAGCCATGACAATATTTTAATATTAAGTCACATTTTATTTATTTAACAAAATTATTGTCCAATTTATATATATTTTCATTTCATTTAATATTTTTTTCAATTTTATATATTTTATTACATATTTTTTTCAATTTATTTATATTTTCAATTTTTCGCAGCAGTAAATTAAAAGTTGGTTTGCATTGAGACCCGAGAATACTTTTATCAAGAACAAGGCATAAGATACAAAAGAAGAACAATTTCAGCATATTATTTAATTGAGCAATGGCCAAAACCATGGCAATAATTTAATATGAAGTGCTATTTTATTTAATCATTTAACAATATTTCAATATTCTTTTCAATTTAAAATCATTTAAAATTTTCGCAGCAGTAAATTAAAAATTGACTTACATTGAGACCACAGAATACTTTAATCAAGGACATACAAAACAAGAACAATCTCAACATATAATTTAATTGAGCAGTGGCCGAAACCATTACAATATTTTAATATTAAGTCATATTTTATTATTTTAATATTAAGTCATATTTTATTATTTTAATATTAAATCATATTTTATTATTTTAATATTAAGTCATATTTTATTATTTTAATATTATTTTTTAAAAAGAAACTCGGCTTATAAAAACCGATTGAATGTTAATTTATATTATAAAAATCTATTAGCATTTAAAAATAGAAAATATTTTTCATTATGCACACTTACCTCAAATAAACTAGCGACAAAAACACATAACATTCATATTGAAATAACCTATGCATTTAAGAAATGGAATAATTTAAAATAAAAATTGTTTAAAAAAAAGAAAACTCTGCTTATAAAAATCGATCGAATGTTCATTTATGTTTAAAAAATATATATTAGCATTTAAAAGTATGAAATATTTTTTCATTATGCACACTTACCTCAAAGAAATAGCGACACATAACATTCATAACATTCATATAATAACAAACACATAACATTCATATTGTTATACATTTAAAAAAGGAATAATTTAGCCTCTAATTAAGGCATATATTTACCATCTAATTTGTACGAAACGATTACCACAGATTTGCACCGCGCCATAATCCATTGAACCCCGCAGGACCAAACCCGGACCCAATCCGAACCGTTCCTGAGAGGCTACTTGAGTTCGTAACCGTTACTCCCTTCGCCTCCTGCGGCTTCAAAAGGAGTCCTCCAGAAATGCTCGACACCTTCGTGGGACTGAAGGAGCTTCGAACGCCGAAACACACGGCGGACCGGTTACTTCCATCTCATAGAACGATTTTACACTCTCATTACTGCGCAGAAAGGCACTGCATTTGGTTTTTGAACTGGGGACTTTAATAATGTCTTGCGTGAAAGTATCTCGTTAAAAGTTTTTTTCTTTCTTTCTTTCTTCCTTGCTTCTGCTTCTTTCACTGGAGTTTTCTTTGGCTGAGTTGGAGATGGATCCTGTTTGGAGCCCCAGGCAGATGTGGGCTGAATAATTATTTCAATGGTCGTGAACTTCAGGAAGATCTCATGGTTGCTGGAAATGTGACTTTACGATCTTTCTTTACATTCCAGCGAATGGAAATGTAATACTGGATGCCTCTGGGGATCGCTACCACAGATTTCGGGTTGGAGTCCAATAGATGTTTGCAGTGGTTCGGAATCCATTTTAAACCGTAGGTCCCGGTCTAATAGGTTTGTTAGCCCAACACCCATCTATCCCGTAAAAAGAAGAAAAAAAATTCTCATGTTTCAAAATCTGCCAGTAGGCAGAAGTCTTTGGCCTACCATGGGCTATTATCCCGCTCTATATCTATTATGCTATTCATTCTTCTTCTGCTTCTTTCACTGGAGTTTTCTTTGGTTGAGTTGGAGATGGATCCTGTTTGGAGCCCCAGGCAGATGTGGGTTGAATAATTATTTCAATGGTCGTGAACTTTAGAAAGATCTCATGGTTGTTTGAAAACGTGACTTCACGATCTTTGTATTCATGCGAATGGAAATGTAATACTGGATGTGTCTGGGGATCGGTACCACAGGTTTCGGATTCGAGTCCATGGATCGGATGCCATGGATTCTTGTTGTGGTTCATAATCCACTTTAAATCTTAGGTCCCGGTCTAGAGCGACAAAACAGGTGATTGGACGTAGGGTTAACAAACCTAAAACATACAAAGAAAAAATTTCGTACGAAACGATTACCACAGATTTGCACCGCGTCATAATCCATTGAATTGGGGAGAGGGGACGATGCGTGCAAGATGTCCAGCATTGTGCGTGCCCCTCATATCTCGCAACTGAAATTAAAGACTTAACTAAGCACGCACATTTGTGAATTGGCGTACATGTAAATTGAGATCTAACTTGTTTATTGATGCGTCCCAAGTTAGCTTTCAAAATGACTCATGAAGATAGTTGGCACGGTGAGAGTGGAGAATACGTTAATATTCCATCCATATCTGTGAAAGAGAAAGATTTGAAGGCTAGTACAGTGCATATGTGTTGGCAGGTATCTCTTTAGATGGCAGTTCTACCCTTATCGTCCGACTTATATGAAGACGACATTCTTGATCCAATTATTCGTCTTTGAGCTTGTGCACTTGGTGCAATTTTAATAAAAATTTCACAGATTCCGTTTATTTTCTTTTTCTTTGGAGGTGCAGCCCCTTAGTGGGCCAAGGCCGTCTGCCTACTGGCAGATTTTGAGACAGGACATGTTTTCTTTTTTACGGGGTAGGGCTGACAACCCTACCAAACGCTCTACAATCATATGAGACTAGGACCTACTGTTTAAAGGAGATTCTGAACTACTCCAAATATCCATGGCACCGTCGGGACTCGAATACGAAATCTGTGTCACAGAGCACCAGAGTGCTAGTCACTCGGCCACCATACCCTTAATTTATTTTACTCAAACATTATTATTCTTTGACCATTATATTTTATTTTTTTAATCGTATAATTATAAATATAAATCCCTCGCTTCATATAACTAAATCCTATATTGTTATAAATTATTTATTGAAATATTTGTTCAGAAGTTTTTGTGAATGTTATATTTCTACGAAAGTTGCTTATCCTTGCCCATCTAAAAACATCTACTTTGCTGGAAAGGAAATACGTTTACAGCAACCTATTATCGTTATTAATTATTTCAGGAAGTAACTCTTCATTTATGCAGCAACCTTTATAAAGCATGTATTTCGTTTTAATTTTCATGACAGGAGGTTTATTAGCCACATAGATATTCACTAATTGGTACTGTCGAGTCAATATGCGCAGAGATATCACTTTCAGTCGCAGTTGCGGCAAAAGACCTAATTCCTCCGGAAACGGGCCATCCCTTTCAACAGATCGGATTCTCATCCAGTAAGGGCTGGCCATACATAAAAAAATCCAATGGCCACACATAAAATATACTACCACAACATATTAATTATACTAATGTGCCCAAAAAGTAATACCATTTTTTTTTTCAAAGACAATTCATTTTTTTAGTTATTCTTCCAAATTTATTTCATCGCCTTCAAAATAAGCCCCTCCGGACACAATGCACTTATGCCAATTTTTTTTCCAATCCTCAATGCATGCTAAAAAGTCATCGGTAGGGATGCCCTTCAAAGCGCGCGGCGATTCGCGTTGAATCTCTTCAGTTGACTCAAAACGGTGTCCCGGAGTGGTCTTTTGAGTTTAGGGAATAGCCACAAGTCGCACTGTGCGAATACGGTGGTTGTGGAATGACATGGGTTTCATGTTTGGCGAAAGCGTCACGAAGAATCAATGCAGTGTGAGCAGGCGCATTCAGTGTTTTCGGTACCAATCGCGATTTGATGCGTTTGAGGCCCAAAATGGAATTGACCGATCCTTTTGAAATTCCAACATCAGTAGCAAGGTCTCTAATTGTAAATCGACGGTTTGCAAGCCACAAATCTTTAATTTTCTTAGCTTCGTCGGTTGAGGTTGAGGGTCAACCAGAGGGCTCTTCTTCTTCAACGCGTTCTCTGCCATCTTTGAACTGCTTATACTACTTGTAAACATTTCTTTCCGATATAGGAATGCTCATCGAATGCCGTCTGCAACATTCTATACGTTTCCGCAAACAAAATCTAATGCAAGGCCTTTGCTCGATTAATTCAGACATTTCAAAAATCGCCGGAATTACTTTTAGCGTCTCACGAAGACAAGCGTAACTCAAGCACTAATGAATATTTTAACGTCAAATTTCACACAGATGCCATCACGACAGCCAGCAACCTAAAAAAGAAAAAAAAAATTGAAATTCCATAAGCCCCGAGAATTTTAAATTGAAAATTGGTCTTACTTTTTAGACACAGTAGTATAATAATTACAAACAATTTTACCTTAATACAAAAAATACATATTTCACGACAGTATGCTAGTTGCCAGTTTTCACTCTGTGTTTATTTAAATAATATGCTTTATTTCATTTTAAAAAGAACTAAGAAAATTATTATCAGTATTTGTTAAACTATTGAGAATTTTGCAATTTTAATGTTGTGAAGTAAATGAAATAACTATTTTACTTACAGCAATAAATTTTCTCCTAAAATCACACGGAATAAATATAAAATATTGCATATAAAATTTTTATTTCTCATTTATAAGCACAATACAACAAATATACAAAAGCAGAAACAACATTGAAAAATCGAAAGCTTGTGAAATAAAAGAGAAAGAAAAAAATCTCAGACTGTTTGAATCAAAAGGGAACAAAAGGTCGGCTCTTGACTGATGACTTGGATGACCAACTGGGCATTGGTGAGCTTGACCTGCAGGAATTCCCAACTCCTTTTTTTTAAAGGATCAGGAATAGATTTATTGTTTTCAGTTCCAATGAATAAACATGTTATTTAGAAAGGGCATAATAAACGAGACTGTAAATTCTTTTAAGCGATTCAGGTGGACCGAAAAGAAAAATTGCATTTTATGTACTTTCTGCTGTCACATGTGAATGAAAACTGCTTTAAAGAATTATTAAAGAATTGTGTGTAGATTGGATTATATTATTTATAAGAAAAATATTTATAACTGTAAGTAGGATAAAATTAATTGTAAAATTTAAGCCCTTTTACAATAAAAATGTATAACAGATTTGATATTTTAGTAATTCTTTTAACCTTTTTTTTTATTTGCAGACATTTTTTTAAAGTCAGTTTTAAAATCAGTTTAAAATCAGTTTTAAAAAATTCCATTTTTATAAATGTAAATATATATATATATATATATAAAATATTATTATTTTTTTATTTATATATATCTATATACATTTGTGACAAAAAGTTTTTGCAACTTCATATATATTTCGTGACTGGCAATCGGTACCATAGGTTTCGGGTTCGAGTCCAGGGGGGCATGGCTGCTTGTTGTGGTACAGAATCCACTTTAAAATGCAGATTCCGGTCTAATATGACTTTAGAGTTGGGCATAGGGCTAACAACCTTACCCCGTAAGAAAGTAAATATCTCTCGTCTCGAACTCTGCTAGTAGGCTGACGATCTTGATCCACCATGGGGCTGTTGCGCCAATGAACAAGAAGAACGCTGAATGTCTCTGGCTCTCGGTACCACAGGTTTTGGGCTTGAGTCCCGGGAGGAAGACCATTCCTGTTTGTAGTGATTCGGAATCCACTTTAAACAGTAGATCTCATTCTGTCTAATATAATTTTAAAGAATTGGGCATAGGGCTGACAACTTTACCCTATAAAAAAGAAAACATCTCTTGTCTCGAAATCTACCAGTAGGCAGACGGCATTGGCCTACTATGGGCTGTTACGACAATGAATAAGAAGCAGACATATACACAGTCCAGTCACATTAATGTGACCACCTGTCAAAAGCCAGAATATACACACTTGTATATTCTGGCTTTAAGTGGAGTGTGAAATGTGGTATTAAGTGGTTTTTAAGTGGTATCAAGTGGAATTCTTTATACACACTCCACTGCAATGTGCTGCCACCTACCTTTTGTGATTGGTTATTTCACGTTGACGTCGAAAGTAGGTGGTGGTCACATTAATGTGACTGGACTGTGTATATTTATATCATTTTTGCAATATATATATATATATATTGCTTATTTAATATAGTTTGTAGTATAATATTTATTTACGTGTTACTGACTTAAATAAATTTATCAAAGCATATATTACGGTAGGTGCAATGGTTTACTTTCTGCATTGATTTTTCTTTATTATGAATGGCCATATCTAATCTAAATTGTATGAAAGAAATGAATAAGAATTATTTCAGATATTTCCCTCTTTTCAGTAATTGCAGTCTCGTAGGGAGAAAAAGCAATACAGAGTAAAAGAAACTTTATTATGTCTTACGTAATTGAACAAATAAAAGTAGAATAAGAATAAATAAAAAATAATTATAAATAAAAGAGTATAGTAATTTTGAAAATATTTACTCTTTAAATTTATTTAAAGTGTCTATTTTGAAAAAATATCGTTAACCATAAGTAATGCACTTATCAAATATATTAATTTAGAAATAGACGTGTGCTTTTAAAAAAGTGCTATGATGACAAAATAAATATTAGGTTTATTTTAATTGATTCAAAAAGAAAATGATAATAATATATTTTCAAATTTTTATTTTACAATCTATTTCTTTCTGTTAGATATTGTTGAGGGATAAATAATGAAAAGTTTTCTTTAATGTGTATTTTTTTTTAATCAGGAATATAGAAATATTTAAAATAACGCCGTCAAACTTTTAATATATACATTTTTAATTTGCTATCAAAGAGTTTATTAATTTTCAGTTTTCTTAAAATATCATCTTTGAATTAAGAAACAACAGTATAATTAGTGAACGTGCTTTTCTATTTTTATTGCTTCTCAGGCTAAAATAATTGTCTAAAATTTATGTTAATTAAATAAACAGTAGCATGTTTATTTAAATTAAAGACAAGCAAATTAATTTAATAATTTCAATTAATACAATTAAAGAAGAAAAACGATAAATAAATGGTCATTGATTATTGTCGATTAAACTAACAATTATTTAATAAATATGAAAGATCTATTGAGCCAAGCTAGGCAGGAACAAAATTTTAATTGCTTTATTTCTTCTTAATAAAATGGCAACATCGCCTTCCTGGTGACGTCACTAAAGCGTGTGACGTCAGTGGATCACGCCACGTGATGCGTGAACCTGTCTCGTCGGATGCCCTCGAGCCATCAGGACCCACCTGGTTGGAAAAGTCCTGATTTCATGGCAGAACAAATCCCTAATTCTCCGGAATTTTATCCGGGAAATCCTTCAGAAACGAGGAATTATATTAGGGAATGTGTGATTTTGACAAGTTCGCAAATAGCTGGGGTGTTTTCTTTCTTCCTTTCCTTCTTTTCTTTCTTTTTCTTTTCATCTCTCTTCATTTATTTGTTTGTGTTGTTTTAGAATTGTTGCCGGCTTCTTCCTGTGGTCCATGTTATTTCTTCCCTTCTAATTTACACGCAGAAAAGGCAAATACGTCTGATCGCTGTGTGACGCTTTGTTGCCCAGATAATTCCTCTTTCATTTACAAGGTATGTGTGCCAAGGTGATAAATTAAATAGGGTAAAAGCGATCAATGGGAAGAGAGAGGTTATTTTCTTTATTTACGTCGCTAATCTTTGCTAAGCTTTATTTTCTTTGGACCCCAAAATAATTACCGCGATAAAATCGACGCAGGCCCCTGTTTAATGGCATGTGCAGTCAGTGTCACAAATTTAATTGCATGGTCTTGCAAGTTCCAGGCTTTAAAAGAATGGTCGATTAATGCTTAGATGAAGAGCGGAGCACTAAATTATAGCCGAGGTTTTCTTCTATTACTGTGATTTAGAAGTTTTATGGCATTGAAGATTTGAGTGTCATGAAAGAGTTTTCTTTTATGGCTTTTCTCTTGGGATAGAGAAGAACTTAATTAAAATATATTCAGGAAATGAGTATCTGTTGTATTTGGAACATTGCAATTGCTTGCTTACAGAATTGTTTACTTGTTGGTTTATAGTTAATTGAGTCGGTAATTTTTAATTTGCCTTCTGAAAATTTATTCTGCTATTCTTAGATAAAATATTCACAATATATATTTTATATAATAGTAAGTATTAGCTATAAAAAACTACTACATTGTAAATTACAATAATGTTCATGAATGTATGTTGATTTCGCCATTGGCGTTGATGGCCTGATATCCAATTGGCTAGCTCTCTGGCCTTTGGGGCTTCAGGTTCGAATCCTGACGATGGCATGGATGTTTGTTAGGGGTTCGAAATCCACGTTAAACTGCAGGTTCCGGTGACCGTAGAGCGAATGAATGTAGAGCGGCAAACCATACAAAATCTTCATTGGCACATCAGCCCCATGGTGGGCCAATGCCGCCTACGTACTGGTAGATTTCGAGACGAGAGATGCTTTCTTTTTACGGGATAGGGTTGTCAACCCTACGATTTACAGTCATATTAGACCGGGCTCTGCGGTTAAAATGGATTCCGTACCACTAAAAAAAAACTATGGCACTTCCTGAAACTTGTAACACCGAGCTCCAGACACTCAGCCATCAGGCCCCTGTATGTACTTATAAATAACCTCTTCAAAGTCAAAATCTTAAAACTTGAATTTTAAGTAAAAATGAATCAGTAGATCTATTTCCTACTCTGATATGTACTTTTCAAATGATGTACTTTGAAAAAAAAAAATTTAATTTTGTTTATTTGTTTTGATTGTAATATGTGTACATTACAGAAAATAAAAAGGCAACGAGAGACAAATATTTTTTTTTCCCAATGCAGCTGACAAACAGACATGGACGTCTTAAGGCAAGCGCTGCACAGCCATTACTCACTTTGCATTACCGAGGGGGTGCGTGTAACTTGAAGATAAGCCACGGACGCGGAGTAACAATGCCCCCGCAACGCTCTACGATCCTATTAGGAACTACGATCCTATTTAAATTCAATATATTGTCATTGAGAAGAATTAACAGATTTTCCATTAGATATACATAGGAAAAAATTTAAATAAAATTAACTTGAGTTTGTATATTAATCTGACAGGCCAATAAATTTTGTAATTTCTGGCTGACTGAGATGGAAGAAAGATTGAGGTATGTTTTCAGTTTTATGGAGAAAAATCAATATTATTTTATTTAATGTAATCTATATAATTGAATTAACTATCTTCCAAACATTTTGTTGTCTTCAATGTAAGCCTAAAAAAATTATATTAATTATCAGTCCTTTAATCAATCAATCATTTAATAAATTATTCAAACATTTTCATTTGTAATTGATATGAGGTTTAGTACCTAGGAGAAGAAGGAACTTAGGAACTACAGTTACTACCTTTAGGAACTTAGAATGTCACGAGAAAGCTGCTATTATATGTAATTTTCTAATAGGAAAACAAATAAAATAGGTACAATCAGAATAATAAACAAGTTATTGCTTTTGTGGAAACACTGTCAAAGAGTTGAAATAAATCGGACTATTACATCAATTTAGGTTAAGTGATCAGTAAACCAGTAACCACATCAGACTCCTGTAACAGCCAGTCTATGATGCATCAAGATTAATCTGACGTAATATAAGCCTTTACAAGACAAGTGACAATGTTTTCATCAACATAGTACAATTGGAACTCGAATGAATCGATTGATTAATCACAACCTTGTTAAAAATTGAGTAAATTATATTTAATAGAAAGTTAACGCTACTATATGGCAAATGGTTAAAATCCTCTTTCAATATCTGTAAGTTGACTTTACTAATGACTATATAAACTCAAAAATGTAACAAATTTTATTATTTTTAACAGGATAAAAACGCTACATCTACATATTTTAATAACATAATAATTCATCATGGTTTCAATCCTTATTCCATTCATGTACACTTATTTAATTCGTCTTGTTTTAATTCTTATTCCATTCATGTGTATAATATGCGTCCTTATCCAGATATCTGTCACATATGTTAGAGAATGCAATATCTCTTCCATTCGTTTGATGATATCTTTTTCTTTGTAAAAAAAGTTTTTTCTACGAAATATATGAATGATATTTTTTTGTTTTTAGGCATAGATAAAACGCTGATCCAGAATCTTCACAGAGGGAAAGTTTCGTTTTCTAAGAGGTCAACTATTTTTTATGTGGAAGATAAAAAAATTTCAGAAAAAAAAATCCCACCCCCATTACTTTTACTTTTCAACGTAAAAAAAAAAAAGAAAAAGAAAAAAAAAGGAAAGAAACGCCAAAACGGGAAAAATGGAAAAAGTTCTCCTCTCGCTTGCCAACAATATGGTCTGATACTTCAGTGAAAAATAGCCGCACTCCCAAAATAGCCCCATCCGACCAAGTCTTTCCAATCCCGGGCTCTTACTTAGATTTACTTCCATAAAAATCACAGTTCCCGCCCTTTTTCGCTTTTACTTCCTCTGTTGTTTGCTGTTGTTTTTGTTTTACACATCCCCCCTTCCTCGGACGGTGTTTCTATCGGACCCAACTTTCCCTTTTACAGCATATATATGTATATATATATATATATAGATCCGTATGTATTCAGCGTCCTGCAAGGGGGACAAAACATTTTGAAATGCCATGCAATTAAATGGAGCATTATGAAGGGCAGTTTTTTTTTTGCCTCCCTTCCTATGGCATGAACGTGCGTCTTTTCGTCCAGCCCGTCCTTGTGCTTTAGTAACCATTTATGTATGTCGTAAAAGCAAATGGACCAGAAGTTCCTGAATTTACGGTATAAAAAGGAATAAGTGTAGTATTGTGCAAAAAGGGAAGGAATTTCTTTTCTATTCTTGTGGGCTCTGTTTGAGTTTGGAATTTTTTTATTTTTATGAGGCTACGTATACGAGTAGAAATCTAGGGTATCGGATATATAATATTCAGCACAGAGTCCTAGGGAAATAGCCTACAAATAGATTTTCGAGTTTTATTACAGTTTTTGATATAGAAATAATAAGAAATATTATCACGAACAATAAAAAAAATAATGACGGAACAAAATTTATTTGATATACAGTGAGTGTAAAAAGTATTCGTACAGTACGACAATTGATTTAAAAGAGATCCATTCATAAAAATTATAAACATAAATTCCATTTTAATTAATTATAAATATATAATACAACATATTTTCACTAGTTTCATGTGAAATTGACATAAAAATAATTTTATACATGAATAAATATTTACAAAACTGAAACAATCAAACATTTTGTGGTGTAAAAAGTATTCGTACATTAGGCATATATTGGCCAATACAATCATAATATTTCACCTAATACCTTGTAGGATATCCTTTAGCTCGAATAACTGCCTTGAGTCTCTTTGGCATCGATTCCACCAATTTTGCTGTTATTGAGCTAGATATGGCGTCCCATTATTGATTAAGAGCTGATTCCAAATCATTTTATTAGAAATATGTCTGGATCTAATATTTTTATCAAGAACGTCCCATAAATTCTCGACGGGATTGAGTCCGGCGATTGAGGAGGAAATTTCATGACCCTTGGGGTATTATATAGTATCCAAAGTTTTGTGTTTCGGGCTGTGGGCTTGGGGTCGTTATCATGCATGAAAACGTAATCACCATTCAAGCCCATTTTTGTTGCACTAGGTCCCAAATTATTTTTTAAAATGTCAATATAAAGTTGATGATTCATAATGCCTTTAATAAAGACTAATTTGCCCACCCCAGAAGCACTCATACAACCCCAAACAAGCAGACTTCAACCCCCTGTTTCACTGTTGGCACTAAATTCTTCGGATGCATTTCTGTATTGCGCTTTCTCCATACCATTCGTCTCCCGTTCGATCCAAATATGTTGTATTTACTTTCGTCTGTAAAGATAATCTTTTTTCCAGAAATCTGGTATCTGGCGGAAATCTTGGCGAAAGACAATCGCAGCTTCCGATTCTTCTCACTAACAAAGAATTTTCGTCTCGCAACACGGCGATGGAAACCTTCATTTCTGCATGCATTTCGAACAGTACTTGCGGAGACTGCTGTTCCCATGTTCTTTAATTCTGATGTTAATGTAGGAACACTTATTTTGGGATCCTTCTTTAATGAACGTACCAGAAACCGTCTGTCAGATGATGTCAATAGACATGGTCGCCCAGTATGAGAACTGTTTTGAACCTTTCCAGTGGTAGCAAACTTTTTTATGATTGACTGCACAGTTGAACGGGGTCTACCGATCAGATCAGAAATCTTGTTGTACGATTTACCATTTTTACGGAGCTTTAAAATCAGTTCTCTTTCGGAAACCCTTGTCTCTTTACTTTTACGACCCATTACAGAATTTCTAGTAGTTTCTTACTACATTAAAATTTCCACTGAAGAACCTTTTAAGTAACTTACAAGATGATGTCAATTAACTACATCATAATGGCTAAACCAATCACAAAATAACTAAAAAAAATTTGCATTTCTTTTAGTATACGAATACTTTTTACACCACAAGATGTTGGATTGTTCAGTTTTGTAAATATTTATTCATGTATAAAATTATTTTTGTGTCAATTTAACATGAAACTAGTGAAAATAGGTTCTATTATATATTTATAATTAATTAAAATGGAATTTATATTTATAATTTTTATGAACGGATCTCTTTTAAATCAATTGTCGTACTGTACGAATACTTTTTACATTCACTGCATTAGAGCTTTAATAAGATTCTGCAGAATAGTGTAAGAATTTTCTTTTAAGCAACGGTATAAGTTCTTACAGTTTTCTATAGGTCCATTCTTAGATTAATTATTTTCCATGTTAGTTAGTTTGGTTTATCACTCTATGTTCATTTTTTGCACACTTTAGGTATAATGTGACCGGGACCTACAGTTTAACGTGGATTCCGAACCACTCATAAACATCCATGCCACTGCCATGATTCAATATGAAGCATCAAAGGCCAAAAAACGTTCGCCAGTTGGCCAACAGGTCACTATTAATTAGTGTCCAAGAGGATTCTGCCTTTGTCCTATATTGTAGACCCTTTTTAGTAAAGAGAGTTGACTTGAAGTTGCAATTGTGGCAAACTAGCATCCAAAATTGAACTGTCAGAATGGAATTTTCACAATTTTCTATAATTAGATAAATGCTGACAGTGACATTTGAAAATTCTACAGAAAAGCCATACTTCATCTTCCACCCGTTATAGGCCTTAGGTAACACCGAATCTGTTACAATTCTTCTGTATCACTGGTCTATGATATGATAGTTTAATACCAGGGATTGGATTAAAAAATATTCTGATAACACTTATTCGTATTCTTAATGGGCATATTTATTTGTGTGGGACACTTTAATCCCATAATAAAATTATTGCTAAAAGTCATTTTATGATAATCGGTTTTACAAATTCTGTACTTTTCTATTGCTGAATAAATATAACCTAATTTTTTTAACAAGATAAGGAATCGATAACTTGATTTATAAGAAGTATAAATAACTTGTTTTTAACACATGTAATTAAATTTTTTAGACCATGTATTGCATAAGGAAAGAATCTAATTTTGCCTACATTGGTTTAGTTTGTCACTCTAGGGTCATTTGGTGCACACATTGGGCTAATTAAGTGGTTTAACATGGATTCCGAACCACTAATAAACATCCATACCACCGCCAGGATTCGAATTTAGTTACCAAAGGCCAGAGCGCTAGTAATTGGCCATCAGACCGCTTCCATACATTTATAGATAAGAAATTAATTTTAGATCTGATTTGCCCATAATAATAAATATACAAAAACACCATGCTAATTAAATTCATATAAGATCATGTATTATAAAAGCAAATCATGATATATAAATTGAACCGGCATTTATTTTTTTCCCATTCTTTACAAATTTTAATTTCCAAAATGGATTTAAATTGTATTCATATAAAACTTTAAATTTTTTTGTATACAATACATATAAAAAAAATTCCCTTAATAAGGGTGAGAAAAATCACTGACTCATAGGATTACCCACTGAGCACTTTTAACGTTTCTCCCCTGTATACCATTTCTCGAGTGAAAGCCGCAAAGTAGTTTTAAATCGCTTTCCACAGAAACTAATTTCGCACCTACTGTGCACGCGATTTCCCAAGAAAAGTCATGTGTACCTGCAAGTGAATGTCCTCCAATAGGTCCTGACAATCGTAGAAAAAATCCGTTTGAAAGTCGACTTATTTCCGCAACTTTCCAGAGAACTTGTGACTTTCTCTGCTCCCACACGTTGCAAGGGACTCCGATCTATTCACAAACGAAGCAGGCAATAAGCTTGATTTCTACAAATGAAGCCCCACAAGGTATATATAGATATATTCATTATATAATAATCGCTTTTCAACTTGGCCTCTGCATGCAGCCATATTTGCTTTCCTTTCTTCTTCTTCCAGGCACTTCATTCTTGCTTCAGGAGAATTGGCCCAACTTGTAGGTCCGAGGGTGGTCTTGGGGGGTGCTTTTTTGCTTCCCAGAACACTGAAAAAAAAAGTCCTTTGTGTCCTCAACTGTGGTGTCCCCGTCAGGTAGTTCATTTAATCTGACACTGGAAGTTCAAAGTTCGTTTGCCTACCTGTCGGGGCCGTGCATTGCGGCCTACGCTGTGCCTGATTAAAGGTTCACCGGGTCTTTATTTGTGGGAACATACCGAAAAATGAGCTATGCAGCTTTATTATCGTTATGGTAGCAGGGATTATGGACACCGTTAGGAGTTTTGTATTGTGGGAGACTTCATTATTTGATTATAAGCGACCTTGTATGCTTGTGTGGGGTGACTTTGGGGGGTAGAAGTCTTTTAATACTGGCCACCCGTTTAGCGTTATTGAATGTTGGAATGTATGTTTTTTCTTCAATCAAATGCCGAGCTTTCTTGACTTCTTTTCTAGACTGAAAAGCATTCCAGTGAGTAATTTTTGTATGGTTTGGGGGAGTAAGGTCCTTTTTTATTCTATTATTTATATTTTTATTATTAAATTTGTGGTATGTTTTTAAAGTCAAGGTTCTCTCTTTGCAGGAGGTGAAATTTTTACAGTGAGGTTCAGAAATTGATGTTAGAAGAATTTCTGGTCTTTTCCTTTGGCTTCGTTTCGTAGTGAAATTTACGAATGGTTGATTTCCTTTAGAAACTGCTGACGAAAAAAAAACCAGATTTATATTAAATTTTAAATATTATTTAATTATTTAAAGAATAAAATGGTAATAAACTTAAAAACTCTAAAAATTCGTAACTCCAAAAGCCTTATAATTTTTGCAAAACATGAGAAATACATAAAGAAAGAAACATAAAAAAAAAATCATAAACATTTTACTATATTACAAGTACAAAATTAAAAGGGGTATAATAAAACTATTTAGATTTATTATATAGAATTATTATAATATCGCTCGCTTATCACTTATTATTTCTTACTGCCTTTACGTGCATGAGCAATACAAAATAATTGTGATAATAATACACAATATGATCACACATAATACACAATATGAAGAATAATGATGTGTGATTATAATATACAATATGAAGAATAATGATGTGTGATCATAATACTCAATATAAAGAATAATGATGTGTGATCATAATATTCGATATGAAGCAACATGATGACTTGCAGTGAGTTCAATGATTTGAAAATGGAATTATAGCTGGATATTCTATAAGTGAAAAGTTCATACGTGTGATTAGCTTTGAATTAGAGCATTCAATATTAATAAAGGCCACTGTTATCAGAAAGAGTCAAAAATTAAAACTGAAATACAGAGAATAACACATGTTACAGTAATGCCAGGAAGAACTTCCTGATTAACTAGAAATACACTTCAAGAATTACTTAGTAATATTATGCATATATATCCATACTTTCCGGAAAAAACCCTAAGTACTCGGATGAAGAAGAGCGACTGCTAAAAAATCGAGTTAAAAATCGAGCAATTGTGCACAAAACTCAAGTGACTAGCATTGTACAAATTTTAGGAACTACATGATCGACCAGTTAAACGCATGGCGTGATATATCACAACATATTTCTTATCTAATGGTAGTATTGGGTCTGGAGACAGCTTAGAAAATGTTAAATATTCGAGTGTGTAGTATCATATGTGTACTGCGATTTTGGGAGAAACAGCAGAAGTTCTGCAGAAGAACAGAGAAAAAAACTCCCAAAACCACCATAGCTCAAAGTATTTTTTATTAATTGCTGTTCTGTCTTGACCCACAGACTGTCGTTCCTTGCATTTTTACGACGACATTAATTAAGTCAATTGACATTCTAAGCAATCACATCATTCTTACACTATGTGAATAATATACAAACTGGTAAAAATATTTTTTTAAAGGATGTACTCTTTACTTATAACAATTTATTGACTTTGTTTGTATGGTTTTGTGATTGTATTTTAGATACCATCAAATTATGATAAGCATAAAAATTATTATTCTTGTTGAAATGAAGTAGAAATTTAAAAAAAAAAATGTTCACAGTTAGTTTTTGAACAATGAGTGTTTCAATTTTTTGAAAGTATTGCTAAAATTATATTGCAAATTTACTAATTTAAATAGCGAAACTTTAATAACTATTTGGTATGTATAATTTTATTTTAATAAATTTTTCTTCCTATTATTATTATCTATTTTCATTTGTATAGCATATTTTATTTTGCAAATTTTTAATAATTTAAAAAAAACCTTTGCCTAATAACTGAAAAGAATTTTATTATTTAAAAATTTAGAAAATTAATAATATTTGAAAAATTTGTTCATGATATACATTAATTTAAAACATTATAAATTAATTAATTTAAAACATGATCTACATTAATTTAGAGAAAAAAAACATATTTCTCTACAATAGTGCCACAAATAATGTTTTTCTTCTGTCTGCAAGTCAAAATATATATTTTTTTTTTTGGTGTGTGTGTGTGTTTGTGTTTAAATGTACAAATACTCAGAGATAAAAGACTGTCTTTTTTTTTTTTTTTTTTTTTTTTTTTTTTTTTTTTTGATAAAATTAATCAGCTGGAAGATACTTTGATTACACGTCTTCCTTTGAACTACTTTATTGGATGGATTATTGCTTCTGGAGCCTGAAGACCCAACGATAAGGATCGATTATCGAATTCGACCATCTTAGCTTAGCTTTTCTTTCATCCATTCTTCGCAGCTTTAATTTATCATTTCCTAAATAAGGCGAACTGCGAAGTAGGGAAGTAAACAGAAGAGCAATCAAGTTTCCTCTTCCTTAAGTGCTTTTTTTTTTCCTGGTGTTCCTACCAGAAACTAACTTTTGCCGGACTTATCACACCTTTTCTCCACCACACCGAGACGAATGGATCAAGTTTTGTGTGTGCCACAGCTTAAAAGTTTCGTCAACTAACTGTCAAACAATTTGTCTTCCGTGTAGGCTCTTAGTAGATGCAATACTAGATTGCCTCTCTTCCCCATCTTTTTAAGCCCCACAATTTCTTCTTTTCCACCCCCTCTGCTACAAATCCCCGCACCTAATTCTCCATCCACATGATTGGTACAACCTCAGCGAAGTAACTTTGTTACCAACGTCTCAGTACCTCAGTGCTGCTTTTTTTTCTTTTTTCCCTTTTCTTTATCTTCTTCTCTGTTTCTTTTCTTCTTGTCCTCTTTTTGGCGAGAGAGAGAGAACGTTCTGTGTGTGGTGGAAAGGTTCTGTTCGTTTTGCGTTGTCAACTTCTCCCTCCCCCATGACTTCATGAAGACGGCGGAAGATGCGGTGGCAGTGGGTGGTGGGTGGGAGGGAGGGAAAAGAATTACCCTGCCCTCCCTCCCCCTCCCCCCTTCGCTGGTGTTGGAGTCTTAATTAAGGTCTGTCTTTACGGTCGGATGACACTCAGGACAGTTAACGAGTCCTAATTTCCTCGCTGGGACTCGACAGACAGCAAAGGCCTGGCTTCCCAACGTACTGACCTAATGGGACTTCCATCAGAAAATGTCCGTCTGCCTCTGGTGCGGGTGTTGGTATATGTGTCTGGGGGATGGGGAACACGTTAAGGCCAAGTGACATCAACGAAGTTGTTTTAATGATTCTTACCTGATGATTATGTGAGGTTGCGTCCTCATGAATACAGATTAGTTCCGGCCGGATAATAATTACCATTGCCATATTGAACATGTAGTAAGTAAATCGTTAATACGATTTTTAAAAGTACGAATGCATTTCATTTCATTCGTTTCGCCGGAACGTCTTTTTGAAGGAAAAATGGAATTGGAAAACATGGGTAAAGCAAGCCACTGTCATCTAAATTGGAGATGGCTTCATGTGTGTTATCTTTCGGGCCTCTTTTCACGCCTTAAACTCTTACATCGTTAACAGGAAATGTTGGTGTGAGGCTGAAGTTTTATCAGTATGTAACGTCTAATTTAGGGTTACGTCAACTCTTGGTAAATACCAAAGAGCTACAGTGACCGCAAATAATAGAGTGCATGTGTCATTGTTAGATAAAGGATTCTGGTTTCCTTTACAGAAATGTCAGATTCGTATAACTAAAATGTTTAATTTTAATAATGAATAATAATAATAAGAGTAATTTTCCCTTTTGATTATATAATCGCATTAATATAGATTAGTACCAAGCATATGGATATTAACGCTGTCATATTGAGAACTCAGATTTAAATATAATTTTATATGCAAATTACATTACTTCTTTTATTTAACAGATTTGAATTCTTTTCTTGAATATGCATTGGTGGAAGGATAAGGATATTTTACCTGCATTATATCTGCATAAAGTTATCCAGATCTTTGCTAATTATTATTTTTTTGCTTCAGTGATCTTTCTGATGCAATACATCCATATTTACTTTTGCAAAAATCACCAATCCAAAGATTGTCAATCATTTTCAGGCTTCTCACACAGTTAAAGCTGTATATCTTCTAATCATAGTTATTGACAGATTCTTTGAACCATGTTTAGACCGGGAAACTTAGCAACAACACACATCCTTCTACTATCTTTTAATGTTCTATTTAGAAACGAAGACTCCTAACTTTTTAACAACAGTTTAGTTTAAAAAATATTTCTTTAAAATAACATTTTGTGATATTTTAAAATAAGCTTGAAAACTCTGGTTTCACATAATTAATATTATATTTATAAGGTAAATAGGTAATTACTTACAATGTAATGGAAAATAGTTAACATAATTAATAGTCATTTTGTATTAAATGTACAAGTCATATTATTAAGAGTTATCTTTTCATCTTCTTTTTACGTTTCAAATATAATTTTTAATAGCATTAATTTTTTAATTTGATAATATGAGAACTCCTACATTAGTTTTGAAGATCTTAATAAGTTATATTACAAGTCATAGTTAACATTCTAAGCTCAATGTATAATAAAATTTTTCTTGATAAGCAATTAATTATTTTAATAACATAATATAATTAATACATTCTAAGTTATTAGAAATTAATTAGAATTTCTTAAACTTAAATATATTTTAAACGGATAATTGTTGCATAGATAAATTTAAAAAAATTATCTGACTTTAAAATTAAAAACTGAGAGTGCTTAATATATATTTAAAAAATTTTTAACACTAAATAAAGTAATGTATTAATTTACTGCTTTTATTTTATTATTACATTATAACTTTTTATGTTTTTTTTTTACCTTGTCTTAATTGTTATGAATATATGAAAATCATATCTGCTTGTTTATAAAATAAAGATTTGTTTTGATTAAATTAGTTTCCCTCCCATAATTATATGTCCAAAATCCAATATTGTATTTTTAAAATATAATTAATATATGTTGATTTACATAAAGCCCTTATTCATTTAATAGCATTTTCTTACTATTTTTATTGATACATTATTCCTGTTTGTTACAAGATCCCGTCAAATAAAATTATTTTATTATTATAAGCATATCAAGTGTGGTTAGCTGCACCAAATTAGGAATCACATTTCAAGAAAAATATTTGAAAGTTTTATTTAGTTATTTAAAAGATTCGTTTGTTTATTTATTTTTTGTGAGACTAATTTTTTTTAAAAGCCTTTAACTGATCTACATTTAACTGGGCTTGCAAGAAATGTCCTAACAAATCAAACTTATATTTCGACTGTTAACTTGCTGAAATTGACAACATTCGTAAAGACCCATAAGCAAAATTAAATTTTAAAAGATTTTCTTTACAAAAGGTTTTGATAGAATAGGAACAACTTTATAAGATTGTAAAAAGAATTGAAATTAAATAACTACGTTCGGACACTAATCAATTTTACCTTGCTAATAATTGTGTAACAAAAAAAATGAAATAAAATATTATTTTTAAACAAGGATTACTTTCATATTACTGTATTTCATGTATATACTTTTTTTATATGACAGCCAAATAGAGCCATGACCATCGCTGCTATACGTTACATTATTCAAATTAAACTAAAATTACAGATGTGGAAAGTAGTGACAAAATACAAAGTACTTGTAAATCAAGTAATCCTTTCTAAATTACACATTTTAAATAAAAATTTCTTGAAGAATAAAATACGACTTTCTCATATGAAAAAAAATTCTCATTTCTAAAGAAATTTTGTGGAAAAAAATTGTTTTATCTGCAAGCAAAAATTATTAACTGTTGGATTTTAGGAAACATTAAATGCAACTGAATTAATAAGATGATAATCTTTTGTATGAATTCAGCTCAATTAAAATTTTTAAGTGAGTAAAAAATACATGATAAAAAACATGGAGAATAAAATTTCAAATTACTTCATTTGAAGAACGTGAAAACAAAAGTTTTTTCACGTTTAGATTACATACTTTTGTATTAATCTTTGATTTTTAAAATAGAAATCGATACATTATTTAATTTTCAATATAATATAAATAATATTCCGATTTAAAACCCAAATTATATTCTTGAATTTATAACGTAAATAATTATAAAGGTTTGAAATAGTGTAAAAATTATGAACAGATAATCGACGTATATTATTTTGAAAGATTTTTTTTGGGTTAAAATAATTATATTTGTATATTAATTTTTCCAGCCTTTTTCATTACTTTATTGAACAACTTGAAATAAATCTGAAAAAATAATAATAATAAATAGTAAATAAATTATCCTCTCGATAAAAAAAAAAAGAAAGAAAAATGAATAGTTGGACTAGATAGATATAACAAACAAAAAAAAAAAAAACAAACAAAAAAAAAATACTTTCAAGTATTTTCAATAAAATATATTTTGAATCTCTTTCTATTAATGATTTTGTCGAATTAAAAAGCAATATTCTATTTTCTCACAATATTATTATATAGCTTTATAATAATATAACTTTATAATATAACTTTATACTAATTTTGTTACATTACATTTATTAATTAATTTATAGTTTAATAATTTTATTTAAGAAGATTAAAAATAATGAAAGAAGTTTTCATTCATACACTGATTATCCATAACGAAAAAAAAATATTTATGCATCCACCGGTTATTTCAATTCTTTGTCCATAGATGGCGCGAATAGGCTGCAATTGCATTCTGGTTTCGTTATTTTGAAATTTTCATTTCTTCTAACTGTAAAATTGTACCAATAAATTTAAACTTGTATCATAATATCAAAAAATATATTTTTTACTTTTAGTGGGAAATTCACACAAAAAGTTTACTGCACATATAATATATATTAATAATAATATAGTAATATATATTATTATATTATTTTAGAGATTATACATGCGAGTGCATACGTCACATTGTATTCAATTCCTTTTCGTACGTTTTAAGAATATTTTTAAATACATTAAATTTCCATTTAAATAATTTATAATTATACTGTTGAATAGAGAAACACAAATACAAAAAAAAAAGTTTCTGATGATGAAATATATAAGTATATATATATTTTTTTATATTAAAAATGATGAATAAAATAAAAAGATGATATTTCATGACTATCAATTATTAAAATTTTAAAAACCTTTTTATACTCAATTATTATTTTTATTATTATTATTTTATTTTTCGATATTATGTTATTGTATATTATTCGATATTATATTTATTTCACATTTTTTCTATGGTTTAAAATTGCATTTTTATTTTATTAGGTTCCAAGATTTTAAACTTTCAAAAACTAAAAAACAATATTCACTTTAGATGTATAAATTGTAGAATTATTCTAGCCTTTCAAAAATAAATTTAAAAAATTATTCTGGCCGAAATTTCACAGAAATTTTTCTATAATTTTATTTCTAATATCTAAAAAAAAAGAAGAGTTATTTACAAAAGTTATTGTTTATTTTATTGAAGTATATTTTAAATAATATTTTTCCAGTGTTTTCATTCTTTTAATAGATCCTACATGTCAGTCAAATGTTATCTCAGATTTCCATTTATTCATTAATTCATTATATTGCAATAGTTTTTCAACAACCTTCTGTTATTTTAAAATTTTTTTATTAAAGATGACTTAGAATTTCAATAAGGCCCTTTAACATTAATTAAAAAAGTTACTGTTATATAACTTAGTAATTTATCAGTAAATATTTGTCTGATATTGGACACTTCTTGAAAAAACCGTCAGTGATGTACCTTGATTCAGTTATTCAATTTACAAACTTAAAAGAATAACTTTTAAATTTGAAAATTTGAAACAAGTTTTTACACTGATTCATCGCCCCAATGAAATATTTTAAATTAATATCATATCATTTAAAGTTAAAACGTACAACAAAGAATGATAATATTTTTGCTTTTATTGTCTTTTTTTTTATGTAAATTTTTAAACCGAATTGTAATTCCCATTTATATATTCTCCTTTTCCGCTTCTTGTAAAAATTGCAGCATAAAACATTTCGAAAGCATCTTTCACATTATTACATAAATCGAGTTAATTATACTTAAACACATATAATAACATTACAATTAATAATTACATTATAAAAACAATTAATATCCTTTTCCAGCATTGTTTTATTTAGAATTTTGTAATTATAATATATGATATTAATATCAATTAAAAAAATCTTCATAAAAAGGAAATTTTAAATACTTATAAAATGTAGTTCCCGTCCCCATGCAGTTTTTTGTTAACGAAATTCTTCATAACATAAAAGCTGGAAATCTATAGAATCAAGAATCATTCAAAATGATCATTCATTCTGGAAAGATATTGCTTCCTAAACTGTTTTTTCATATGCTTTCAAAATATGATTGGGATTATTTCTGGAGGACAAAAAAAACCCTTCATTGAGAGGGGGAAAAAATGAAAACTTGTTTTATGTATGATCAGTCACGCTTCACTGGTATCTCAGTCGTAAAGTGATAAGCTAATGCACAGGAAGAATTAGTTCTGAATTCGCTAGTGACCACAAAAGTTTGCAGGCTCTATTTTCAAAAATAAGTAATATATATATATATATATATATATATATAAAAAAAAAAAAAAAAAAAAAAAAAAAGTCAATTACTACTTTTTTTTCGCTCTATTGCTGAAAGTCCTTTATAAATAATTTTCATTCATTTTTTTTAATTTATCGGGCGCCATCTATTGGTAGATATATGCAACTTAAATCTAAAAAAAAACTAAAATTAATTAATTAAATTTAATGAATGAATTAATATTTGAAAAAACTGCATTAACATCAAGTGTCATCCACTACAAGTTCAAAAAAAAATGTATTCGAACTTGAGTGGATGAATAAAAAGTATTTTATGAACGATTGAAAATTTGAACAAGATATATATAGGAAGAGTGTGAGCTTATAGAAGGAATTGAATAAGGAAACTTCATGCCAAATGAGGCAACGTAAAAGAGTTTTCCATACAGGCAGCCTGACTACAAGGTGTCACTTTATTGATCTCTACTCATATAAAATTCCTCCCAGGAAGAAATATCTTTAATTTATCGATGAGCTATTCGAAATATACATAAGTGGAATAACTAGGAAAACCGATGATTTTTTTTTCAATAATTATTAATCCCTCTGAAGAGTTTTCCGCCGATTAAAGGGGGGAGAAACCCAACACAGTTAAAATTTTTTTTGTTTTTTTTCCTTCCTACATTAGCCTACAAAACTTAAGCAATGATGTAATCTTTAAGCGATCATCCATGAAATTGCAGAAAAGGGCTTGTTGTAATCAGTACAATGAACACCCCTTTCCCGTTAAAGCGTGATTCATATGCAAATATCAGAAACAAGACGCCACAGGAGGAGGGACATAATGTGAAAAGCGTAATCCAAGAGTTTCGAATCAACAAAAGTTTCATTTCACTGGCTTAGAAAGTCTTTCAAATCCCAGGTACAAAAAAAAAAAAAAAAAAAAAGGTTTGTGGCGGTCATATAATGAAAGCAACTCTCATGGATAACCGATATATTGTCCTACAGGCGAAAAGATACTGATACCAGTCTGAAAACAACATCGGTAGTTACGGATAACAGGACGACAAGTAACGCTCTTTACTGTGGCCAGACACATTAATAAAGTTAACCTATTCACCTATTCAATGCTTCATCTCTTATTGAAAACTTTTCATTGGCCACTTTCCTTAGATTGGTGTAAATAGCAAGAAGACTACTACACCTTCCATCAATGGAGTCGCGCTCTCTTTACACAAGAGATTCGATTCAGTACCACAAGCTATTCTCAATGCCAAATGATATGGAGAAAGGTAGGGGCATGATTTTGTCCCCTAACATCAAGGTTTAGTTTGGTTTATCGCTCTACTATCGTCTTGTACGCACGGAGGCTAAACAGAAACTATTGTTTAAACCTAACGTCAAGGAGAAAGACCGTTGTCCAGGATTCGAACCTGAAGTTTGTGGTACCAATAGCCAGAGCGCTAGCCAATTGGCCATCAGCCTGCCTTCGAAACGAAGAACTCAGTTCGAATCCCGACAAAACGATCTAAAGCGATAGATCATGTCACTATTGGGGACAAGCACGATATATCTGTTGGTTAGAAATTCCCCTCATTGGAAATTCCCCTTAGATGCTTTGTAATCATTCTTCTACTTCTTCAATGACGCAACAGTGCTAAGGTGAACCAAGGACGTCTGCCTACTGGTAAATTTCAAGACAGGAGATGTTTTCTTTTTACGGGGTGGGGTCGTCAGTCCTGCACTCACCTCTCTACAGTCATATTAGACAGGGATCTACGATTTAAAGTGGATTCCGAACCCTCCAGTGATCTTGATCTGCTCGATTACGGGAGTAATATGACGAACCTGCGGATTGAATTTCAATTATCGTCGAATGTGTTGTTGCCATTGTTATTTTGAAAATGTGGCTCTCCCATTCTTGTCTGTTTCGAGGTGTCATTGGTGCAGACTTCATTTTTTTGCATGGACCGAGGTAGGCCAGATACTGTTGTGGAGCTTCCATAAAATCACCATATTGCTAAATTAGATTAAGTCCGCTAATTTAAATCTCATAGAAAGCGATGTTTGGGAAGACACCTTTCAGGCACGATTTTATCTTTCAAAGATCCGCCAACAATTGAAGCAAATGTTCATTGAGATGCTAGTGCTTCACCCCATTGAAAACTTCATATTGGCCACATTGTTTAGATTGGTGCAAGCAGCACGACGACTAGATCTCCCATCAATGGAATCACTCTCTCTTTATACATGCTATATGTGCGTACTTTACACATACTGTCTGTATCTCCCGCCCTTTCTTTCTGAATATATGTAAATAGTGATACATCTGTTAGCCTTGAGCAACCCATCAATTGATGTTGAAGTGGGACAATTTGGGTTACTGCGCTGCATTTCTATGTCATTTGGGAGAAAATTCGGAAAGCTCCTATCAGGCAGTTCGGCATCTCTATGAGGGATTCCTATAAATATTTCCACAGTCCTCATTGGTCTCCTCTTTTTTAAAAGCAATTAATGTAACGGACACCACTAGCTCATATGAATTTGAGTTCTTCTGTCTGGTAACTTACTTTTTCTACACTTTTTTTTTTTTTTTTTCTTTCAATTCCTTCTATTAGCTCACACTCTCCCTATATATATCTTGTTCAAATTTTCAATCGTTCATAAAATACTTTTTATTCATCCACCAAGCTCAAATAAATTTTTTTAACTTGTAGTGGATGACACTGGATGTTAATACAGTTTTTTTTCAAATATTAATTCATTAATTAAATTAAATTAATTAATTTTTGTCTTTTTTAAATTCAAGTTGCATATATCTACCAATAGATGGCGCCAAATAAATTTAAAAAAATGAATGAAAATTATTGATAAAGGATTTTCTGCAAATGAGTGAAAAAAAAAGTAGGAATTGACTTAAAAAAATTTTTTTTTTTTTTTTTTTTTTTTTTTTCATTATCATAACAAACTTGTATAATACAACTGTATTTTCAAGTTACAGAATTAATTTGCATGAATATATCATAAATGCTTTTCAACTTTTGATAAATATTATTCAGCAATATTTATCCCAAAATAATATTTATTTATTAATTAATGCTAAAAAAATACAAAATTTAAATGGTTAAATAGAATTTCCGTTTGTAATAGATCCTTTCATTACGACATGGCGATTTAAAATATTTTATTTCACTACATTTCATCTCACATATTAATACCAATCGAGTAAATCAATTAACAAATTTAATATAAACCTTCCTCTTCGTAAACTTGAATTACAAGTGTTTGATTTTGGTCTCTTGCGACATAATAACTAAATAATTTCATGCGCTATATAATGCATAAAATTTTATAAAACGAAAATATAAACATCAACTCAGAATTATACATTGCATATAATTAATATATAAATTTAATAATGCAATTTAGTTATACGCATGTTATGGTAACAATGATTATGCATAATCAACGACTATATATTACGAATTAAATCACTTAGCCACTGATTATGCATAATGCGCAATTTGTAGTGGCAAATATGATAAATCATATGTAATTAATGGAATTTATCTGGCGCAATACATAAACCGTACTCTATCTAGGAGGGTAAATTTAATAAATAATTTTAAAGCAGCATTTGACAAAAGACATTAGTTTATTTTAATGTCCTATATTTCATCAATTTTGTTTCAATTCGAAAATAGAATTGAAAAAGATTTTTTCTTATAATATTAAATAATTTTAATTTTAATAAATTACAAAAGGTACTTTTGTTTCGTGTACATTGTTTGTGAAAAATCATAAATTAATTTCTTGAAGAATCAAAAGTTGAAAAACTTTATCCTATTTATAAAATTTCGAGCTAAATCCAGCAAAGAGTTAAAAAATAATGTATTCTCAAGATTTATCACTTCAAATTCACGACAATTATAAATAATCATCGATAAATGACAATAGCGTAGAATCATAGAAAAAAATAAGATAATCAATGAAATTTACCACAATATGGTTTGCATGATTTTGAGGTCGTTTGAAGAGTCATTGGAGCAACAGCCCCATGGTGGGCCAAGGCCCGTCTGCCTACTGGAAGATTTCGAGACAGGAGATACTTTATTTTTACGAGGTGCTTTATTTTTCTCATCCCTACAGTCATATGAGACCGGTATCTATTGTTTAAAGTGGATTTCGAACCACTACAAATATCCATGGTACCGCCGGGACACGAACCCGAAACCTGAGGCACCAAGTGATAGAGCATGAATTTATGTAGAGTTGAAATTTATTTTATTAAATAAATAAAAAAATATTTTAATTTTTTTATTATTTATTTATATTAATAATATTTTACAAATAGTGATAACATTTATGCATGTGTATTATACAAAATTTTTCAAAATTTGCGTCAATTATATCATAGATATTAAATAATATTAGTAAAATTTCTTAACTATACCACACCACTGTGCTTAGAGTTGAGTAGCGTCTTTAAAATGTTGCAGATAATATGGGTGAAAGCATCTGAGGGTATGGGGTCCTACTTCAATCCTTCTCCTCCTCTAGCTCAGCGAAAGGACATTCAGACCTTCAAATTTAACGTGCCCCTCATTGATTTAGATACCAAAGCTTTCGATTTATTATTTATTATTGAGTTTCGAACCTAGCTCGGAAATCAAACGCGCTATCTGCTAGGCTGCGCATGAATAAAACCTTTGGATAGAACCACTTAACTAAAAGAGTTTAATTAGGAAACCTTTCAAACCAGCTGAACTAAGAATTCAAATGTTCACACTGTAAAAGAACTCGGATAAGACCCATAGAACAGAAAGTCTTTTCAAACATGGGGTTTGTTTTGTCGCTCTACGGTCATTTTGAGCACACGAGGGCTAAACTGACCAGGACCTACTGTTTAAAGAGGATTCGAACCACTACAAACATCAATGCCACCGCCGGAACTCGAACCCTATCCAAGTTTGGGGAGAAGGAAGAAAATGTGTGGAAATCTCAAATCCTGTCCTAAAGAATGTTCATTCTAAAAAGTGAGGATTTATGCATCTATTTGTAATGGTCACCATAATGTGTGGATAGAAGTATTACTTATATATATATATATATATATATATATATATATATTCGTATTCATTTAAATGCAGAAGGTATTCGTATATCGCTCATAAAATTCATTGATTAATTAACAACTTAACGTCCTTGCGTTGATGTTCCCACTTGATGAGTTTATGTGTGAGCGAATGGACTAGAGAGACATGTAGAGAATCTCGCATTCTGTGAATATGCGAATTGCCGCTCGGGTTGTGGTCCATTTTGAATCCTACTTGGATTGATTTTCGAGATATTGCTTGTTTACCACGTTAAATAATTGAACTTTTTTTCGTGTTGGACATTAGCTGATCCATATGTGGTAGCATGTGCGGGGGAACCTAATGCAGTTAGCCTAACGAAAGTGAAATTCATTGCTAAAACTTATATCCATTTGCCGTTTATCCACGTCTATTTACCAAGAAAAGAATGGTGGCTTAATAATTTTGAAATGATGCACCTTAGTTTTGAAACCACTCTAAATGATCGTACTAAAGCGAATAGAAGACTTAACTTCTTTTTTTTCAAAGCCTTCATTTCATTTTATCGTCGTTTATATGAAATAGTTGATCAAAATATACAATATAGCTTCCAGACCTAGTGATAATGTGTGGAATTAGCGTGCTGAAGGGTTCAGGTTTAAATTCATTGGTGACGTACGGTACAGTCACTGCTTCTAGAAACGAGAAGACTCGATGGTGATTGCATAATTAGTCAGACTGCCTGGCAGTGGTCTTTCGGGTTTACCGCTTATACTTACTGGCATTTCTGGGGAGAAAACCTAAAAAAGTTACACCAAAACAAGTTACAGTTAAAGTCAGATTGGCATGTGAGAACCTTACAATCGCAATCGAGCCTCCTTGTTTCAGAAGACAATAACTGCCATCAACACTAACAAACTAACTAACTCCGTAGTACTACATTACTATGATAGACCATGGCCGTCTGCCTACTGGCAGATTCCCAAACAGGAATGGTTTCTTTTTACGGGGTAGGGTTGTCAGCCCTATGCTCTATAGGCATATTACACATGGATCTACTGTTTCAAAGTGGATTCCGAACCACTGTAAGCGTCCATAGTACAGCCGGGACTCGAATCCGAAACCTGTGGTACCGATCATTAGTCACTAGGTCATCAGGCCCTACCGACACCACTAGCGGATTCTAATCTGAGTTTTAGTATGCACTTTACAACTAAGGTCTGAAATGGGCATAATTATACTGATTGTACTGTAATTTTTTCCTCTTTCGTAAATAACAAAAACGGAATACATGATATGGGGTTTCTCATAAAATATATTACGATATTCTTCCTTTGATATCTTGGCCGTGACAAAAATGTTTGTGAGTGGTTCGGAATCCACTTTAAATTGTAGGTCCCGGTCTGTTTAGCCCTCGTGTGCACAAGATAGCCGTAGAGCGACAAACCAAACCAATCTTTCTTTGATAGCATTTACTTTTATTAGCTTATAAGTTTTATATGGTTGTACTATATAATATTAATATGCTATAAAATTATTAATTTTTTTGAATCAATAAATAATTCTACTCGAATTTTATGTCTTTACTTGATTAGTTCTTAGTTTCAAATTTATTTTTTTTTTTAATCTTATTTCACAGAATGTACCAAACAAGAATACTTAATAATAATTTCACAGTAGTTTCATATTTTTTTGGAAAAATGTCTTTTAAGAAGAAATAAAACGTGAATACTATTTTTTCTTATACATATAATATGATATTCAAAAAATTATTACGAGTATGGAATGAAGTTTTTTTAGAATTGGTAGATGCAAAATAATAATAATAAATTAACTAACTCCATATCATTATAGCCTGATATCCAATTGGCTCGGCCTTTGGTATTATAGGCTTCAGGTTCGAATCCTAGCGGTAGCATGGTTGTTTGCTACTGGTTCGGAATCCACGTTAAACAGTAAGCGCCGGTCTAATTAGCCTAAAGTGTTCAAAACCGTGGCCCTACAGTCATGGTGTACCAAGGCTGACAGATTTCGTGACAGGAAATGGTTTCTTTTACAGGGTAGAGTTGTTAGACGCAAATAAGTTCACATTCATAGTAAGCCGTGACCTACGCTTTAAAACGGATTCCAAACCACTGCAAACATCCATGGCACCGCCGGAACTCGAACACGAAACTTGTGGCATTGAGAGCCAGAGAGCTATTCTGTCGACCACCAGGCCCAAAATTGCTAATAATAGCAATAAGTACTACTATTATAAACGAAAAACATAAAATCATGAAAAATAATTAAATTACTAAAACATTACATTGTTTAATAAAAATATCTAAAAATTTGAATTCAAAGTTAATTCTATATTATATCATAATATACTAAATACTTTATATAAAACTTTTGTATATTATTTTCTCTCCCAATGAATGAGTGTTCGATATTTTATTAAATAATTATATCCTTAGCAAAATTCCCTTTTTTTTTCTTTTGAAATGTTAGATACTGGTGTATATGGTATATTACTATAACTATATACTACTGGAGCATATCCGTTATACTAATGGTGCATGTGTTATACTACAATTAATTAACTTTATTAATGGTACTTTTTATGCTTAAGATAAAAATAAATAGTTAGTTGACAAACCAATATTCCTTCATTTGTTTGTAAAAAAAAAAAAAAAAAAAAAAAAAAAAGAAAATTCTAAATCTGTGAACTTTTAATTGCTTTTAAATTATTTTTTTCTATTAAAAATTTTAAAACTTATTGTGATTGTTACCAAAAAATTTCAATTGGAAAATGAAAATTTCAATAAATTTTAGTGAAATTTCCCAGGTTTTAAAAGTGTGTGATGGCAAAGAACTGTGACCCTCAAACACTGACAGGTAATATGATTTTCCCTGTTATGAAACTCATAAAAGTGCACTCGGCAAGTTACGAGTGTGCTTATTCCTATTCTCCCGCGTGCCTTATTTAGCCACCTCTTTGGAGAGGCATTTTATTTGTCCGATTTCACTGGCGAGCGTGATTTGGCTCATTGTGCCGGATTAGCGCGCGCGTAATCAGGCTTGTAGCTCACCAGTCACAACAGACACTTACGATTGTGTCCCCGACACCCACCAAACCATATAATTTAAATCCCACTGCACACACACAGCGCAAGGAAAAGAAACTGCAGCAGCAGCATGCACCCCCTGGAGGACTCGCTGGACTGTTAGTTCCCCTTTTCCGATTCCACACCCCACGGAAAAAAGGCTCCGCCCCCCTCGACGCATCCCTCCTCCCCCTCCCGCAAAGCGCGAACGCTTCATTGGTCAGCCAAATTGAAGCGTGGAAGCAATCGATGAGGCGTCACCATGGTTACCGGTGGGGGCACAAAGAGGGGGGAGAGTCACACAGAGATTGCTAGAGTTGCTTGTGCTGCTACTGAAGGAAGATGGGGTTCAGCAAGGGGGGGGAAGAGGGAGGAGTTCGGTTCGGAAATGGGAGGGGGGGTGCGGAAGGGGGGGGTCCTGCGAGGCCCCCGAGACGTACCCAAACGAACATCTCTCTCGGTGCAATTCCAGATGGGAAAGAGAAGGGTCTTCGAAGAGGGTGCAGAATTTCACACGATTTTAACGCGCCGCGAGTCAAGCGAGTAACAGAGAAAAACCGAAAACTACAAAATTTTTGGTTCCATTTTTTTTTCACTCGCAGTTGTCATTTTTTTTTTTTGTTTTGTTTTTCTGTCTCTTAATTTTTAAGAGAGCAGCAAGCACGCCTGTGTGGGGCACTATCTTTGGGGGGGCTGTACACTGAGGGACCTGAGGACCACCCACCCACATGCAAATTGGCTTGCGCAGCGTCGATGCCACGTTAGCGGTGAGTGCAGCGTCGTCTCTCTTCAGGTAAGTGGTCCGTTTTCCTCATCAGTGCATCTGTAAATTTGTTATCTGATTGTGGCAACGCAAATGGAGCCGCCGTCGTGTTTTGTAAACACGGTGCGCTCGCGCCAGTGAGTTGTTGACGAATCCGAAGTTCTTTTCATGCCGTGGTTGCTTTTAAATCCGAATTTTAAAATTAAATTAAATTTGAATAATTTAGAACAAAATAGCTTTTTAAAGCGTAAAAGTTTGCTTATTTGTCGTTTACTTGCGAACTCAAATAAAATCTACCCTTTCTTCTTTATTTTTTTAATATAATGATTTAAAAAGGATTTACTTCTTAAAATTCAGATAAAAACTTTGTCAATCATTTTTGTCACCGAAATGTATTTAAAATAAAAGAAAATAAAGCAAATAGAGGAAAAATAATATTAAAAACAGTGGTCGTAATAATGATGTAGATTAATTTGAATTTCACAGCAAATTTTTTTGATAGATAAAAATAATTTCCGTTTTATTTTAGATTGTACTTACATTAACCTTATGAATAATTGCAATGTAAATAAAATCGTATATTACATAATGTGCTTAGCCCTATTTCTCTTAACACTTAAAAATGTCATTAAATTTTGATTAATAACTCAAAAATTATGATATGATGATGTTTGATATTTTTTATTTCATAACATATTAAGTCTGTTTTTGATAAAAGATAATGCAGAAAGCTATACAAATGTTTTTTCTTTGCATTAGAAACATAGACATCGGAGTTTTTACTATGGTTATTGTCAGTTGAAATGTTGTTCATGTTTCTAATCCAAATTGCTTCATTAATTTCACTATCAGCTAAGCACTTCATGGACAATTATATAATGGACAACAATATTAGTGCATAATTGATTTAAAATACTTAATCGCACTGTTGCATTTTTTTATATATTAAGAAAAACTTTTAAAACTAATTGCACCAATGATTACTATTAATGCTTCTTTTATATCTGTAAACATATTGTTTTATATCCATATATCATTTATAACGTTAGCTCAAAGTAAATAAAATAATGTAAGCTTTTTTTTTTTGTTATAATAACATTCTTTCAATATATTTTTCTGTATGAATATTTGAATTGTCATCACTCTGTATGTATACGTAATATGTAGTATTATGATAATGGTATTTGGTAATTAGAAATAATAAATAAATCTGACTTACACTAATATTATAATTTTATTAATTGAATATCAATTTCACTCTTTATTTTTTTTTTCATAGATGTATTCTTGTTTTAAAGTAAACTAAAATAGATTAATCCTAAAATAATACTAATAAAGCTTGTTGTTATTAATAGTAATAAAAGATAACAGTAAATAAACAATAAAAATCATTGAATAAAATTCTAATTTTCATTTCAATAAAATTTCTATCAAGTTAAAAAACAATATTTTGTCTTATATTATGATTTCCGAAAGTATAATATGTTAAGATTAATTCATTTATTCATGGTCTGTTTTTAATGTAGGTAAATGTCTTTAAAATAAAAATTAATTAACTATCGTTAATTATTCAGTTGCATCTTTGAATTATTTCCTGTTGTTCTTATAAAGATCTTTTAATCGATAAGATATTTTAATATAGTCAAATATATAAAGCATAGCATTGTTAATTCATGACACGAAGGCATTATTCATGGCATTAAATTGTAACTAAAATGACTTTATTTGTATTTAACTTCAAATTAATTTGAATTGTTTTGAATAGCTTAACAGATTTGGTACAAAAAATTTGAATATTGATCCAATATAAGAAGTGGTAATTTGAAAATTACTTTAAAACGAGTTATTTATTTACATATTATTTGTGGAGTGAATTTTATATTTAATAACAAAATATGAAATGTTGAATTCCGATATTCAAATAAAAAACAAGTAAGGCAATTGCAATATTTTTGATAATTTTGTATTTCGCTGCTTTCGTAAAATGAATCTTTTGGAAGATTTTAGATGAATGGTAAATCTCAATCTTTTACTTTTTCATTGTTTATGTTCCTTAAAATTTACAAATAACTTTATATTTCACATTTTAAGTTAGATCTTATTAAAATAATAATTTATTGAATATTATCAGTGTAAACAGTTTGATTTCCTAATAATATTTTTTTTTATTTACCCCTTTGCTTGAACTCTTTTTAATGAGCAATCTCACACTAAAAAAATCCAAAAAAATCAATGCATTTTTATTAAATTTAAATAATTAATCACAAATTTTACTATAAGCATATGAAAAATTCAGAAAGAGAAAAGTCAGTGAAGACATATGAAACTTTGAACTAAACTTAAATTTAACAATTTAATCTATGTAAAGAATTTGTCTTTATAAAGAATTAAAACAATTAAACACTAATAATACAGTTATATGTTTTTTTTTACAACTAATTTCGTATAATTTCAGATAATTATTATTTGAAGAATATTCAAATATTTAAAATCATAATTTATAAAACTCCAAACCTACTTAAATAAAGAAAAGGCTTTTCTCTTTTTTTTTTAATGTTTTTTTTCTCTTATGTAGCATTAAAATTAGTTTTTGCATAAATTCAGCCATAGAATTAGAGCATCGCGTGAGATGTATCGTGACTCGTGATATATTTTAACGCAATTTTGAGTGACAAGGTTACAGATTCAATTATATAATTATCTTAAATTTCTATCTGATGTGTAATTAAGACTCAGTTAACATTTAGCAACTTGTTTATGGTCATCGGGCGTTTTCCTGGCTTTCTGCACTTTTCCTGGTTTTGTAACACAAAAGTTTACTTAACATTGTTAAGATTGCATTCTTCATAAGAAGCAATATTGACACATACATTGCTTCCATATTAAGTTTAGAACAAATAAGATAGGACAGGGACATAAGTAATGCTTTCCGAGGGGACTATCAAGAATAACTGGCCCACATTTACGTACCTGAAAAATTTCTGCCACTCGATTTTCAATATGGAGTTATTTCTCATACTATTATATATTAAAGAATTCTAAATAAAGAAACGATAAGGAAAATAAAAGAAAAAAATTACTACAATTAATTGCTGTAATGCTTACATAGAGGCCTGATGGCCGTGTAACTTGCGCTCGGTGCCACAGGTTTTGAGTTCAAGTCCCAGCGGTGACATAGATGTTTGGAGTGGTTCGGAATCCACTTTAAATCGTAGATCCCGCTCTAATATGACTGTAGAGAGGTGAGCGCAGGACTGACGACCCAACCCCGTAAAAAGGAAACATCTCCTGTTCAGGAATCTGCCAGCTGGCAGACGGCCTTGGCTTATCATGGGGCTGTTGCGTGACTGAAAAATGATTACATAGCATCTAAGGGGAATTTACAATGAGGGAAATGTCTAACCAACAGATATATCGTGCTTGTCCCCAATAGTGACATGACCTATCGTTTTAGATCGTTTTGTCGGGATTCGAACTGAGGCTGATGGCCAATTTTCTAGAGCTCTGGCCATTGGTACCACAAACTTCAGGTTTGAATCCTGGCTGTGCCATGGATGTTTGTTAGTAGTTCGAAATCCACATTAAACTGTAAGTCCTGGTCTAACTAGTCTAAAGTGTGCACAAAATGACCGTAGAACGACAAAACAAATCAACGAGAAGCATTGGAATTAAATTACAAATGTTTAAATATTTTTTTTACAAATCAATTTTTAAAAGTATCTCTAACTTTGCATGCCTTTTTTTATTTAAAAAAATTACTAATTACATTCCATGCATATATATAATCTTTATTTTAAAAAGTATTGCTCTTGATCGAAATTTTTGTTTATTTAATATTTAAAAAAAAAGAGGGCCTGATGGCCGAGTGGCTAGCGCTCTGGCGCTTGGAACCACAAGTTTCGGGTTCGAGTCCCGGCGGTGCCATGGATATCTGTAGTGGTTCGGAATCCACTTTAAACCGTAGGTCCCGGTCTAACAGGATCGTAGAGCGTTGCGGGGGTAGTGTTACTCCGAGTCCGTAGCTTATCTTCAAGCTACACGCACCTCCTGCGTAGATCTAAATGAGTAACGTCGGTGCAGCACTTGCCTTAAAGCATCAAAGACAACTGTCTAAGTGTTTGCCAGCTGTATTAGAAGGATAAAAAAAAATATTTAGAAAAATATTAATTTCACAAGGACTTAATTTAATAATTACTTATTAAATACCTTGAAAAATATAACTCAAGACAACCTAAGTCATGATAGAAAACGGCGAAACTAAATTACCATTCATGAAAAGGCAAATAATCTTTAATTCATTTAAGAAAATTTGAACAGCCAATTTCGATAAGCCCTTTCTTGAACGTTAATTACAAACTGAATGAAACAATTACCCATTGAAAATCTAATTAAAGACCCCCAAATACTCTTTTTGAACACTTTGCTTGTCCAAATTTCACAATGATATCAAGGCCAATAGAGTTCCCTCTCCAAGAGAAATAACGATTCTTGCACCAAACCAGAGTTGAGCATTTTTGAAATTTATCGAACAGTCCAATAAATACATATTCGAAGACGACTCTTTCGAAGGGGGAGGGGTGGGGTGTTCTTTTTGAAGACTGCTTCGAAGAGAGAGCCTCACCTGTTGTGAGAGAGATCGTATGATGCGGAAGAGGTTGACTTAATCCCGAGTGAGATGATCCGCGCAAATCAGGCGCGGCGGATCGAGAACTTTGCCGCCACACGCCTCTTGCTCAGGATGTGCAATCGGAGAAGGAGAGGGGGACGTGCCCTAATTACGGAAAAATGGAGATCTTAATTTTTGTCGGATTGCTCTGTTCACTGTCGAAGGAAGATGGTAATTGAAAAGGAATTGGATGTTTATATTCTCCAAAATAACAAGAAGACACGATTTGTGATTCAATGATAAAGTGCTTAGTTTGTGTGCAGGAGATTTCAGATTCGAATCCTCTCGAAGGTATACTTTCAGAAAGAAATAGACTTTATGACTGTTACAATGTGTTGTAAGGGGCTTGGAGTTGTTTCTGGAAAGGGACTTGCATCGATAATCATGCTGCCTAGTTACATGTTTTCTCTAATACTACACACAAATACGAAGCAGTTACCCTTAAATGTCCTCTCGAAAGACAAGCTCCTAATTTCATTGCGGCTTGATGACCAATTGGCTAGCGCTGTGGCCTTTGGTACCACAAGTTTTAGATTCGAATCTTGGATGCTTGTTAGTGGTTTCTAATCCACGTTAAACTGTAGTCCTGGTCTTCCACGTTAAACTGTAGGTTTATATGTAAATAAAACATGCGTAAAGCCAGGCAATATGTGAGTTGTTAGCGCTCTTGGCTTCTTTCTATGCTTTCTTCATTCTAAAATCGCCAATGGAAACAAATCGAAAATTCCCATGTTTTTGTCAAAAAGTGTAATAATCCTTACGTAAGAAAATCCTTTTACTGGATTCAAAACAAAAGGCCTGGATGTGAGTCTCCTAGATGCCTTTATCAATAGGGGTGTCTAAATCAATCTAAATGGACGGCAATGTGTTTTTGGGCCCCATACGCAGAAAAGTAAATGTTAATAAATTGGAAAAAAAGAATGACTGTAACATAAATATAATCACTAAACCTTTACATGTTTTTACGCGTAATTCAACTGATATCAGCACATCGGCTTTCAGGCTATTGCTAATATAATGCATGCATTAACAAAAGTGCGCAAGTTACCAATAGTAAAAGTTCTTTGCCTTTTATTGTAAGTTCACTTTCCCCAGTCTTGATACTATTAACTAATTTAATCTTATATATAATTCCGATTAAGAATAATAATAATAAGATTGATATAAGCTAAGCTTAAATTTTACCTTATAAATTTGAATAAATATATGCAATGCAGAAAATGAATATTATCTATGCAATGCGGAAAATACTTTCTTAGCTATTGAAACATTGTAACAGTAAGAAAAATACAGACAAATCTGGTAATGATCTAAATAGACACTCCACAAACAGAGAAAAAACTTGCACTAGATAAAAAAAAAAAAAAAAAAACTAACGAAACGAAGATTTTTCTTTTGCATATTACTATTTTAATAATATTTATTTTGTATAAGAAGTACTTTTAAAACGCTTTTTCTTAAAGTATTAATTTTTATTAGAAGTCTATTTTCATAAGAAATATGTGATTAGAATTATGAGTAAAAGTTAATTAACAAATACACAGAGTTCTCTGGCTGTAAACACATTTTAAAAAATCATTACTTGAGTTTCAAATTTATGCAATGTATATTAAATCCGAAACATGTGGTATTTAAGCTTGCAATGATTGATAAATGATTCCAAAGTGTAAACAAATATTATTGGCGTCTTTCAAATAATAATATCTAAACATTTATGAGGTAAAATTAAAAATGTATCTTCAACTAGTATATTCTAATTCAATAAATTACAATATAGTATTTTATACATGCTTTTAATTTGTTATGATTTGAACTACTTTATGCAGCTACATTAAAAAGTAACCAAAATTAATGAAATACACATTTTTTTCTCTCTTTTAATAAAAAAGAGAACTAAATAGGAATACCAGTTATAATATCTGTAATTATGATTTCAAATGTCACAAATTTTATGTTCTACAATTTTTAAAAATAAAAAAAATGATGAATTGTATATTAATATTAGCTACTGAAACTAAAATGTACTAACAATAAAAAATGTAACCCTCCACAAATTTTGTGCTAGCAAGACATGTTAAAATTTTTTTTTTTTTAAAAAGATAAATTTATAACTATTATTTAAAAATTATCATTATCATTTTTTATTTTATCTTATATTTCGTTGCCTTATTTTGCTATTTAATAATAAAATTTTATTTTTATTTTTAATATTTTTTATATCTAAAACAGGTTTCAGAAGAAAAAAAAATATATTTTGTTTTATTCTTTAAATATATTCCTTGTTTCTTTACATGCTAATGTAATTATTTTTTATTGTAATTATTAATGACTTTTACTGTTTTCTTATTAAAGGACATTACACAAAAAGCAGTCTTATTCAAAAGTATTTTTTTTATATTTTTTTTATATTTTTTTTTTACCCTCTATTACAGGATTCATCAATAAAACACATCCTGCTCTTTGTAAACATTTCAATCCAGTTAAGATATTGGAAAATTTACAATAAATTTTGTACAATTCTTAGTTTAAATCGTTATCAATTAAACAAATTCGATGCATTTAACAGAATATGTTAATGGCTAATCAATAGAAAATTGCTAAATCGTAGTTTTGAATATTATTTTATAATTTTCTTTAGCGTATTATTTCTGCTATATAATAATTTTTAAAATTCATTCGGTGAAACTATGCTTCTCAAATGTTACTAAAAATGGTAAATTTATACCACAGGAATGTTTCTAACACAGGTTTCTATATGTTTTATTGGCAGATCAACTACTACAGGCCATTATAGAAATACTAAAATACAATCGAATTCTGCATTCTACAATCTTAAGACTAAATTCCTTAAAATTATTGGCATTTCTGTGTAATTTCCTTTAAAATGATTGAGATTTATGTGTAACATTCTTAATCTTTGAGGTTTATGTGTAAGGTTCTTTAATTTTTGAGGTTTATGTGTAATATTCTTTAATTTTTGAGGTTTCTGTGTAATGTCCTTTAATCTTTAAGGTTTCTGTGTAATGTCCTTTAAAATTATTGGGGTTTCTGTGTAATGTCCTTTAAGATCGTGGGTAATGTGTAATATTCTTTAGGTTTATGTGTAATGTCCTTTAAAATGACAGAGGTTTATGTGCAATATTCTTTAATTTTTGAGGTTTATGTGTAATATTCTTTAATCTTTGAGGTTTATATGTAATGTACTTCAGAATAACTTAAAATTTGCTTTTACCATCAATGTTGGTAATAAATAATCTCTATTGAAAAATATCCTCCATTAGAAATTAGAAAAATTTTTTTAAATGGAAAATGCGTTTTCTTTAATATATGAGTTGGAGATATGACATTTGTAATATATGATCATATGACGATTTTCATATCAACAAAAAAATGTAAAATTAAAGTTATATTTAAAAATCGATAAATCTCATAGTGAACTTTTTTTTTTAATACTATTATATGTCAATATTAAGTCTTAAGTGAATTTTTTATAATTGTTTTTCTGAGTATTTATAGAAAAAAAATTTTATCCTAAAAATTAATGAAAGCAAATTTTTGTGATGTCATTTCAATTTGCAACTAAATATTCATCATTACATAATATCATTGATTGATAAACATTGATTATTATTTAATATCGTTGTTTCATTTTTGATTGCATAATCACCACAGAAAAACATATTCTGTGTTTATATTTTGTATTCAAATTCATAAATGCAATTTTCTTCACTCCAAACTTTACAGAAATGATTATGTTTTTTACTAAAGTATTTTTGTTTGACGTAATTTAAAAAAAAATGCTTAAAAAATAAAAAAAATAAGTAATTGTGTGAAGAAAAACTGTTTGAAGTAGATTTCGAAAAAACCCTCAACCCCCTTCAATCAAGCCTTTCATCTGAAACGAAGTGTGACGAAACCAATCAACTGCCGATGTTACATTATCGCCTTGCTCCATCTCCGATATCGGATTTTTTGACGGCCGCTCGGGAGGGAAGGATAGCGGCGGAAGGCAAGGGGGAACGCCGCGACATCCGACACCGGATGTGCCGTCCGGACCGGCGAGCTTTTTAAAAAATACTCTCCAAACCTACCCGACAGTCACAGAGTTTTTTTTTTCTTTCTTTCTGCCTCAGGTGTGGATTTTTTCATCCATCCCCTTGTTTCAGGTAAGTTGGTGGAAAAAAAGGGGTGCAGGTGTGGTTTTTTTTGCCTCGCCTAGGTGTGAGTTCATACAGGCATGCTGATTGGATTACAAATAAGGGTGATATTGTAGCTCTGCCCTATCGCCTGTTCATCTGTATTCCTTTCTTCGGTTTCTTGACTGGAAAAGATTGGACCACGAAAAAAAAAAATGTGTATATATATATATCGATGATATAAAGCAGGTTGGTACAGGTATGGTGTCTATCACGCTATGAATTTAAATTTCTCTGTAGAGAAAAAAAACAGTGTAAAGATTTGAGATGAGATACTACAGAAGTTTAAAAGTAAATTCTGTAGGAGCAAGGATTAGAAAAGTACTATGACTTCTTGTAATTGGTCTTAAGTATGCATTTTGTCGGATTCTTTTTTAAAGTTTTATTTAAAGAAGAAATATATTTATATATGAAATGCTGATGTTGAACTTTATGTGATGAAAGATATGAAAGTTTCGTGATCTTGAATAGGCAATTTTAAAGAATGGATTCGTTTTAGTTTAGTTTTCGATAAGATTATCTGTATTGCTGTTGCTTCTTTATAAGAAAGAAGCAACGGCAATATAGATAATCTGTTGCTGTTTTAGATGGTGATATATCCTAGTTTTTTCTGGCATGACACGCAATGTTTGGGGTAATTATCTCTAAGAGACACTCTCGAAAGACATTATCTTCTCCACTTTCTAGAGAACGGTAACACACTGAAACGGTAATCAACGACTATAAAGTGATCTAAAAATTAATAACTTCATTGACCATATTCTATGTTGCTGTGCAGGTATAGTGTCTATCACGCTATGAATTTAAATTTCTCTGTCGAGAAAAAAGAAAAGGCGTGTAACGATTTGATATTATAGAAGTTTAAAAGTGAATTCTGTGGGAGTAAGGATTAGTAAAGTATGATTTCTTGTAATTGGTTTTAAGTATGCATTTTGCCGGATTCTTTTTTAAATTTTCTTTAAAGAAGAAATATATATATGTATGAAATGCGAAAGTTTCATGATCTTGAATAGGCAATTTTAGAGAATGGATTCATTTTGTTTTAGTTTTAGATAAGATTAACTGTATTTTGTTGTTGCGTCTGATACGACTGTTTTGGATATAGATATATCCTTATTTTCTTTCACATGACAGGCAATAGTTGGGGTAATTATCGCTAAAAGACACTATATTATTGTCTTTTAGCGATTACTATTGAACGATATTATTGCCCCCAATGTTCTAGAGAACTGTGACATTCTAGATGACTGTTATCAACTGCTAATTCTAGATGACCGTTATTGTAGATCACTGTTATGAACTGCTTTAAAGGGATTTAAAAATTAGTGACTTCATTGGCCGAATTCTACGTTGCTGTTGTTTCTTAAATGGCAATTTTGGTTTACAGATAAAATTTCTAAAATTGTTACAAAGCTTTGAGATAATTACTACAATTATGCAGGGCTTTGTAATGAAATTCTGAAAAAAGCTGTAGCTAAAGACGGATAAAAATGATCTTCTATAATCAATACGAAAAAGATAATTGTTGAAGAATATTATATGTGAATACTATAACTAGAAAAATTTATAAAAGAGGCAATTTATCTCGGTAATTATTGTTATTATGACTAAAAAAAAAAAAAAAAAACCCTTTTTTTTTTTTAATAAATTATCACATTGGTTTTTTAATGAAAATTATATTATCTTACCCAATCCATAATGTTAATCAATCCAAAGTTATAACTAATTATTATATTCAATTATTATATCCAATCCATAATAATAATTAATCTATGTTAATCTATAATCCATGATTAATCTAATGATATAGGAGCCATCAATGTGTATATATCAACTGAAAAGCACTTTAAATTGCATTTTCAGTATATTTTCTTTGTTGTTTTTTAGTGAATATTTCTCTTATATAGATGAACACATTATTTTGTTACTATTAATAAATTTTTGATCATAGTTTTTCTAAATATTAATTGGCTTTAATTAATGCAACGAATATTAGCTGGTCTAATAGAAAATGTTATGATAAATGGCAAATTGAAACAATTAAATATTACTTTCGGAGAATAAATAAAATTTGTTAATATTTATTGTTTCTTTATGATCAAGCAAAGTTATTCGTTAAAGAATATTAATTAAATTATATTTTAAAATGCGCAATTAAGAAAAAAATAATTTTATTGATTTCAGACAAATTTAAAAAAGTTGTAAATTTTCAATTTATGATTGTTTATAGTCATGACATTCATATTAATGTTTATAGTTATAGCATTCATATTAATGTTTATAATTATAACATTCATGTTAGTGTTTGTTATAATATTATTAACTAAATGTCTATAGTTATATTATAATCTTCTATAACTCTTCAATATTAAAAACGCCCATCTCGTAGACAAATGATAAATCTCGAAACCAGCTTGCAAGAGGACGTATATCCGAAACCATAGCTTGTATGCTTTTCAGTCACTGCTTTCAGAAATAAGGGGTCTTGATGGTTATTAGGACATCTTATGTAAGCTTCTCCCATCAATAATCAATCTATTTGATGGGAGTTTTCAATATTTTCTTCCATATGACAGGCAAATGCTAGAATATTGCCCCTAAAAATATTTCTGGAAAGCCCAATCGTGAGCTATTTGTGGTATACATTATTGGAACAGGAGACCTAAATGTTCTAAAATAACTAAATAAACACCGAAAATTTTTTAAAAAATTAAAAATTAAAAGAAAATTACTGCTATATAAAGAGTAAAACACTTTAAAATAAAATACTGACCTATCCAAGCGATAAAATAAGTTTATGGCAATTTAAAAGTTTATTTATTTTGGAGAAAAAAATTAAATAACGTTATACTTTATTTTACATAAGAAAATCAACAGGTTTGTAATTTATTTGAAGTTTAAATATTGACTTATTTTTCCGGACTAAAAATTTTTCAATGCAATTTTAATCTTTTAAAAATGCAAAGATAATAATTATTTAAATGTTGGAAGTTGTACGATATAGCGGCTTTTTTTTAATTCAAAAATTCAAAATCATAGAAAATCAACGATGCGATAATTTTTGTAGATGATCGTCATCATCAAAAGTTATTTATTTTTAGCTGTGAAGTAAACAACACCTTCTGTTTACATATTTACTCGAATATAAATTGTTAACGGCAATTAAAGTTATTGATATATTTTTTTTTTTCATTAGGTTTAGGATCAAATATACTTTTGCAGAGATCAAGTTCGTGAATTTTGTAATGAAATGACTATATACTAATGGCTGGCAAATTTATTTATTTATTTTATTTTATTAATTAATTAATTATTTTTATTTAATTATTTCCTTTTATTTAATTAATTAAATGTATTTTTTATTTAATTGATTTAATTGATTTTATTTGCTGTTTAATGTGTTTGTGTAAGGTTTATTATTCTTTTACATTTCAAATATAATATGTTTCTTTATTTTATGAGTAATTAATTTATTTTATCTGAGTCACATTTTTTTTTTTACATCCGCTTTATTTATTTACTTTTATTTATTTTATCCCTTTCGTATGATGTAAAATAGATTGATATTGAATTTATTTTTCAGAAATGGTTATCCTTATTAAGTGAGAATATGAAATTGATATTCTTAACATTTTTGTCTTAAAATTTCACGATTTTGTAAACTTGAGACCCAATCAAAGTATGCCTGAGATGTGGACGATTAATTCATAGACCAGAAAGTCATTTCTGTTGGTGTGAATTCTTCCTCTAGTTGAAGCCTGATGGCCAATTGGCAAGCGCTCTAGCCTTTGGTACCACAGGCTTGAGGTTCAAATTCTGGCGGTGGCATGGATGTTTGTGAGTGGTTCGGAATCCACGTTAAACAGCAGGTCCTGGTGTAATTAGCCCAGAGTGTGCAAAAAATGACCGTAGAGCGACAAACCAAACTAATCTTCCACCAGTTGACATTTTGGAGATGTTCATTCCAAATTATGGTGGCAAAAACGAGGATTCACTGTTGAATTTGTGTAATCACAGCTTTTTACCCTTTTATCAAGTTCCAAAAGTTTTATTCAATAAATATTATAATAGGAAAAAATATATATTTTTTTTCAATTTAATAGAAGCGCAATATTTCTAAAACATTTTATAAATATTTAAGAAATAAAAGTGACATGCAAACTTAAGATCATCAGAAAAATTAATTTTAAATTTCAGTATGCATAACAATTCATTTATAAATTTATGTCTGTATTTTTAAAATCTGCATTTTTATCCAGTTAGGGATTTGGGTTGGATTATCACTCTACTTTAATTTTTTGGACACTTTGGGGTAATTAAACCTGTACCTACAGTTTAATGGGAATTCCGAACCAATAACAAACATCTATGCCACTGCCAAAATTCGAACCTGAAGCCTCTGGTACGACAGCGCTAGCCAATTGGCCATCAAGCCGCCATATTATTAGGGAAGAAGAGATTTGGAAATTTGGTTTGTCGCTTTATGGCCATTTTGTGTACACGTTAGGCTAATTAGACCGGGACCTACAGTTTAACGTGGATTCCGAACCTTTCATCAACATGAGAAAAAAAAATTTCGTATTCATATAAAAATAAAATACGTATATGTTTATTAATGCTTCTGAAACTCCATAGAAACAAATATTCTTAATATATTTACATTAATAATTTTGGTTTAATAATTTATTCATTTTCATTTATTGATAAAAGTAAATATTTGTTTTAAAATGTGTTCTTATGATCAAAAATTAAATAGACGAAATATTCAAAAGCACATTCACAAAAAATCAAAACGTATTTGCTGTTTATCTCTTAGATGAAAAATATTTTTCTTTCTGCCAAACATAAAAAAGAAAAAAGAAAAAAAAAAGAAATTGAAAATGCATTAAAATAAAATTTATGTCAAACGGTGGACAATTCATCATGTAAAAATATTTTTGCGTTTTGAAAAATTAGAAAAAAAAAAAAAAAAGATTCAAAAAATGGCTTCTAGAGAGGCAATGAAAAAAAAAAGTCTCGTGCAGTTCACAGAAGGCCTAGCAGTTGCAGCAAAGGTCCCTAGATGGCGCAGCGGCATCAGAGTGAAAGCAAGAAATTTCAACAACCTTTTTTTTTTCTCTCTGCCGCTCTCTTAACCGGCCGTTTGCTGTCATCTCGCTGGAAGCAAACAATCAATCATTTCGTTCGTGCTTTATACGAAAAAGATCAGTTTCGGAAAAAGGCAGCTTATTTTTGAATGGATTGCATTCGACAAAGTGATATGATATTCTGCTTTAAATTTGCTGATATGACCCATCCGATAGTGGTATCTCTTTTTTTTTGAGAATTTTTTTTTTTACCTCCCCCCCACTTACATTGATAAGAATGTTTGATGGTTTACGAAGAAGTCAGGAAGTGGTAAATTTCATTTTAACTGCGGAGATTTTTTTTTTCATTTATTCAAAATTGAGTTTACATTTTTTTTTTTTTTTCCTTTCCTTTTGAAGTAAAATTTTAAATTAAAGGTATTTTTTTATTATTATTTAAAAATAATAATTTTTGATTGAAAATATAAATATATAGCTTATAATTAATATAAGCCGAGGGGCACGGTACCACAGGTTTCAGGTTCGAATCACGGTGGTACCATGGATGTTTGTAGTGGTTCGGAATCCACTTTAAATCGTAGGTTCCGGTCTAATATGATTGTAGAGCGTTGTACGTAGAGCTGACTATCCTACCCCGTAAAGAGAAAGCATCTCCTGTTCAGGAATCTGGCAGTTGGCAGGCGGTCTTGGCTCATCATGGGGCTGTTGCGTCAATGATGATGATGAGGTAACATTTAATATATTTTTAACACAATATTTTTAAAACTAAACAAAATGCAGCAGAATAAAGACATTAGATTCATATTAATCAACCGCAAAAGTTAAGGTAAATAAAGGAAAGGTAAGATCCACTTTAAATCGTAGGTCCCGGTCTAATAGGATCGTAGAGCGTTGTGAGGGTAGTGTTACTCGCGTGCGTAGCATATCTTCAAGCTACGAGTGATTCCCGGGTAGGGCTAAATGAGTAACAGCGGTGCAGCCCTTGCTTATGGCATAAAGATTAATTGTCAGCTGCATTAGAACAACAACAACATAAAAATAGTACTTCTAATTAATCAGATGAAATTATATAATTCAAAATTATATAAAACAAAACATTAAAAGATTTAAAATTGTATTAATTGTTAAAACAATGCGATAAATAAAATATCTAACAACCATTTTTTTTTTATTAAAAATTTTTGTCCACTAATTTTATAAAAGAATTATCAAATAAAATATTAACATAAGATGTATTTAATATTTGTGTTCTATTAATATAGGTAAACAAATTTTATTATACCATAAAAATATTAGCAGTTTTATTGTTTTTAAAAACTTTAACTTAACTAACTACATTTACACTACTACCTACGTTAAACTTAACTACATTTGAACTACTTGGTTTTCAACCAAAAATTCATAAACATAAATAAATAAAATTCATGTGTTCATTTAAGAATTTCCTTCTAAATTAAAATGTGTATTGAATCAAAATTATAATATAAAATCATTAGCACCTTATCGCATCTTCCAATTATCAAGATAAAAGAAATAGAACGCTGTATAAAATGTAGACGATCATTAAACCGTGCAATACTTTATTTATTGCAAAAGTTATTAGCAAATAATAAGAAACCTAATAAAGCTGTAAATTATATTGTAATATTATTTTTACTACTATGTGTCGTTTCGTAAAAATACAAGAGTATCAATTTAAAATAATATTCAGCAGTTATCTGCTGACTATCTGATCTTAAGCTGGATTCCCGCCAGGTACTAAAATCTCACGTTGCAAAACAGCAGCCAATCAGAAGCTAGATCACTTTCCTACTCTCAACTGATTGGCTGACTTTAATATCTGGAAGGAATCCAACTTTAGTCTTTCGGTAAATTTTTATCGGAGTTTAAGGAGGAAGCACGTTATGAAAGAATGTTGATTGATTGTTGTAAATTGATTTTTTCAAGTTTAAGTTTATTTAGAATTTCAATGTGATGATTAACAATAAATTGGAATATGAAAACCGCCAGCTTTTTTTGCGAGAAAGAATTTGATAATGATCAATCAATCATAACATAAAATAAATATATAGTATTCCTAAGTTTTTTTTGGTTTGTCACTCTACTGTCATTTCGCGAACACTTCAGGCTAATTAGACCGGGACCTACAGTTTAATGTGAATTCCGAACCTGAATCCACTCTTATTCTGTTCCGAACCTGAATCCACGTTATTCCACCTGAATACACGTGGATTCCGAACCTGAACTTATAGTACCAAAGGCCAGAGTGCTAGCCAATTGGCCATCAGGCCGTTATGTTACTAGGAGATGATGAATATTGCACTTTTTAAGAAAATATATTCCCTTATAAGAACAAATTTTTTTAAATTTTTACTAAAAAATTAATTAAAATGATAAATTTATGATTTTTATATTAAAAAGACGTTTTTTATATAGAAATCATAAATGTTTTATAAAAAAATTAATGTAGGACGTTTTAAAATCAAAATCAATCTTAACATACCCTGAATGGTGCTAACCCTTCATGTTCTCAGTTTAAATAAGCTTATTCGCAATGAGGGATATAGATTAAAATTTAACGTGAGTATCATCATAATGATATCTATAAATACCGTTACAGTTAATATGAAAATGCATCGATGTATCGATGTTAAATGAATCGATGTAAGATTAGAATGTTTTAAAACTGCACATTAATTGAAAAAAATTATTATTTAATTATGAAAACAATTAACGGTTTAAATGAATTATTTTAAAATATTCAAAAATATTACTTGGATAATTAAACAGGATGGGATAAAATCTGGAATTCGTAAAATTTTTCCAACTACAAAGGAATATTTGCCATCTATTCACTCCAATTCAATGGTTTCGATTTGCACCACCTCAAACCGACAAAATTCCATCTACAAATCACCTTCACCAATAACAAACATGGAATATTTCACAACAACCTTTACAACAAATCTCTCTCAAAAGATGGCAAAAAAAGAAATCCTCATGTAAGTCGGCCATTCGAACAAACGCCACACTGCGAGCACACCGAAAACATTCTTGAAACACTTCATACCTTGAGGGTGATCAACTATCGTCCAGCACACACACACTTCGAGGATTTCTCTTTGATACCGGGGGGATTAACCACCCCGTTCTAAAGAAGGATTAGGGCGGCATGCATTGAAGAAGGAAGGGTCTTTTTCGAATCCACCCCCAATAATCTTCTCGCCCCTTCGAAGTTTACTTCACGTGTCCTACAAAACTTCTCTTTTTTTTGTTGTTATTATTATGTGCTACTACTTTTCGGCAAGTTTATAAGGATTCTGTGAATGTCTTACAAGGCTATGGTCAAGTCCTTCAAAGAAGAATAGCGATCATGGGAGTCTTTGGAGTGATGGAATGGGTGAAAGGGATTTTTAAAAGCTTTTTTCAAGATTCTTTTGGAAATGTTTTTAATCAGTTTTTGGATAAATAAATGATTTTGTGTGGTAATGAACTCGTGCTAATAAGTTTCCTTGAATTAAGACATTTTTTTTCTTTCATTTGAATTGTTTAAGTGCTTCTATTTTATTGATTAGATTCTTTTTTTCAATAAATTGCTATTTCTTATCCCATTTGGTAGACAGGAACATCTAGACCAAGTCCAAGAATCCATGTGGTCTCATGGAAGGAGGGAAAGGGGAGGCGGGAGATACTGTTGAGAGGAAGCACCAGTAAACCGATAGAAGGTAGAAGTCCGACTTGGCTCTGTGATGCTGACTTTTTACTGGGTAGGGTCGGCCCTATGTTCAACAGTCATATTGGACCGGGATTTACGGCTTAAAGTTGATTTCGAACTACTACAAACATCCGTAGCACCGCCGTGACTCGAACCTGAAACCTGTGGCATCAAACGCTAGTCACTCGGCCATCAGGCCCCTTTTTTCAATAAGTTATAAATGCTTTATAATCCAGTTTCCCTTGTTAGAATCGTATCTCGTTAGCTAGCGTTGAATTTGATTCTTGCTGCCAACCATTGATGATTTTACCAATAACGCGCATCGAATTGGACTACCAGCTGTTAAAAATGTCCATTGTCCATCATAAAACACTCAAACGTCTTGCAGTTCTCTCTGAAACTCTTCCAAGAAGACATTGTTTCTATGCTGTACAGAATAATGACGATACAAAGGTTTTCTTTTAATATAGCTGTCAATTAATTTGCGATCTCATCAAGAATATGCTGCTGTTAGCCAAGCGCTCTGACCTTTGGTACTACAGGCGCCAGGTTCGAATCCTGACGGTGGAATGGATGTTTGTTAGGGGTTCGAAATCCACATTAAACTGTAGGTTTCGGTCTAATTAGCCCAAATGCGCAAAAAGAAATTACCGTAGAGCGACAAACCAAATTAAAAATATGCTTCTAAAACAAGAGCTTGTTTTATTGATAAAAAAAAAAAAAAGATTTTATAATAACATAAACACGAATAAAATAAGACAAAGGCGGAAAAAAAATGGAAATTATTTTTCTGAAAAGCGTAACGAATAGCCGTTATAAAATACTATGGAAGGGTTTTGGTTTAATTTGTCGCTCATTTTGTGCACACTTTAGGCTAATTAGATCGGGACCTACAGTTTAACGGGGATCCCGAACCACTAACTAACATCCATGCCAAATCTAACTAACATCCATCCAAGATTCGAACCTGAAGCCTAGGATACTAGGACCACTAGCCAATTATCCAGCAGAACACACTACGGAAGGGGAGATATGGTTATAAATGGAATGGGCTAGAATTTTTTGTTAAGATTTTAGGTTTAAATTTATAAAACCACAAATGAAATTAGAACGGCAATAATTGTATTACGGAAGTTATATAAAATATTTCTTTGTCATTCTTTCGCTTGGTCAATTATTTTTTTTTTTCAATTAGAAGTACAAAGCCAAATGTCATTTTTCACAATGAATCAAGATTAGAAGAAATTTTATTCTAGAAATAAAAAAGAAATTAAGAAAAAACAGAAATTAGGTCGGAAGGATGAAAATTCTTTATTTATTGTTGTGCTTCTTAAAATTAAATGAAAAACTAAATGAAACTGAGCGGAGGACATCTAAATAAATGACATCACATCTTGAAGTAGAATTAAAAGCATAAAGATGTCATGAAAAAAATTGTACAAAAAAAAATCTGGGACATACCCTCTTGATTTTTGTTTTTGAAATGTATACATAAATGAAAAAATATTTTAATGTCTTTTTTTAACCAATTTTCAAACTTTCTGGAAAAAAAATAATAAACAAGATACTAGAAAAAGAAACAGACCAGATTTTTTTTTAAGCCGAAATCGTTTTTATTTTTTTTATGTAACTCTTGCACATTCATATCTTCCTTCATAAAAAAATTAAAATAAGAACGAAGGAAAAAAACATTTTTTATAATTAAAAATACAAATTTTTTTATATTTCGCATAATAATCCTCTGCTAATACTTTTTTTTTAAAAAATAATAAATAAATAAACAAATAAAAAAAGAAGCGAAAATCTCTCTTACTGTTTTGGTTGGTTAAATCTCTCGTTTAGCATCAACAACAGAAACAAAAAAACAAACTTCCTTCCACTCTTCAAATAGAACGAAAAGGAGAAAAATTAAAGAAAAAGAAAAATCATTTTAAGAAAATGACGAGTAAAATGAACCTATTCCTAAGAACACTTAATGAACATCGAAGAAACGATAACGATAGAATTCTGAAAAAGAAAAAAAGAAAGAAAAAAAATAATTCGATTCGATATGTGCTTTACGAAAAAGGAAGCAAAACTTAAAAGAAAACGGCTTGCAGAACTAAATGGACTTATATTCTAATTTCTCTCAGCCCGAAATTCAAACCAATCAGCTCTCTTTTAATGGTCTTTATTGCTTTTATTATGCTTGGTACTTTTTTTTTTCTTTTTAGTTTTTAGTTTTTAGTTTTCTTTCCTCTCGTTTTTCGATTCTTTCTTCGAACAAAGAAAGGGAATTGACTCAAAATCATTAGATTGTCCTTATCCCCCTCCCAACCCCCGTCCTCACCCCTATGGGGGTGCAAATGGTTCCATTTGAAAAGTCGTTATCACCGATATATGCGCGGGAACAGCTTTTGCGAATTTAATAGCGTAATTTCACAATTTGCGTTTTGTTACTGTTGGTCCAATGGGTTTTCCTGTTTAAATGGGGTAAGCGCATACATACATACCCCAGAAAGTTAAAAAGAGGGTGGTGGAAAGGGTGAGAAAGAAGGAGAAAAAAGAAGAAAAAGAAAGAAAACAATAATAATTCCTAAAAATTCTATCGCATTCTTTAGGAAAAAGGCTCTTTTAAGAGGTATCGAGGAATCTGATTGGCTTATCTCTTTCGCCTCACTGGGCACGCACTGGTCGAAACTGAATGTGACGTCATCAGGCATGCGCTGCAAAAGAGAAAGACGGATACAAAAATCGATAGAGTTATGCATCGTGTAATCGATTATTTTCAGATCTAGAATTCATTATCGCATATGTTGAAGAAACGCAAGGAGGAGGGGGGGTTAAAAATGATTTCAATTTTTGTCGTCACTTTTTATCATTATATTATTATTTATTTTTGTCGTATTATCATTCTTTAGCGTTCATCAAGATGACAAATGTCTAAGTGATATCGAAACGATTTTCTTGCGTATATATTTTTTAAGTTCTTTTTTCTTTCTTTCTTTCTTTCTGTGTAGTAAAGTCAGTGCCGAGATGTTTTTCAGCTTCTTCTGGAAAAGTCGTTTGTCATCTCTTGCACTGCCTGCTAGCGTCGGCTAATGTTACAGGAGGGACCATCAGTAATAACTGCTGTGCTTTAAACGATGGGGTTGTTTCATAAAGACGCTGACATCTTAAAAACGGAACTTTCGAATTGGAGCCTATAATTAGGAGTGTGCAGCCGTTATAATATTTTATTCGATAACTCGGCATCTTCGGCCATCTTCGAAGGAAGTGATTAAGGAGAGAGATAAAATATTGGTTTTCTGAATAAAAAGTGTTTAACACTCACTAAGAAGACATTTTTTTCTTCTTTCTTTCTTTCTTAATTCCGTGTCGTTCCAAAAAAGATCTCTTAAAATTATCGGCCTTCTATTTTTTTACGAGCTGTTATTTTTAAAATCTATATATATATATTTAAGTTGATTTTTTCTAATTGCAGTTAGGATATGCATTTCTTGACATGATGCATTCTTTAATTAATTTTGCACTCATCTTTATAAGTCATGAAATCTTGCTGGAGTTTTAAGAAAGAACACATAGAACATAATTTTGAAGAAGTTAAACAATTTTTGTAAACATTTATTTTTTATAAAAATATTGTACACTAGCAGCTGATATAATAATACTAATAATAAATGGCAAATAGAAATAAATGTTATAAAATAATATATATAGATATATAACAAAGTAAAGGAAATTATAACTAAGAATAATTAATGAATTAATTATTAATTTTCTTCATCGATCAATCAATAGAAACATTAAATACTAAGTGTATTTAAAGTATGTATATGTGTTATTCAAAGTATGAGCTGCTGACCAATTGGCTAGCTTTCTGGCTTTTGGTATCACAGGGTCCAGCTTCGAATCCTGGTGGTGGCATGGATCCATCCGTGGTTTGGAATCCACTTTAAACTGTAGGTCCGGTGTGCACAAGATGATCGTAGAGCAAGAAACCAAAACTGTACAAAGTAGGAATATAATGTATAAGACAAAGAAAGAACTGCTGTATTACTCTATTTTTTCAAATCATGTATTTGAAAATAAGAATACAATGGATTCTTTAATTATTAAATAGGTCTTTTTTCTAGTCAGCATTTGAATCTCTCTAAAATGTTTATGAGATAGGAGAACAATTAAGAAACTGTCAGAATTCAACATCAAGATTAGAATAAGCGTAAGTCATCAGCAGTTGATGGGAAAATAAACTATAGTTTAAAAAAACTAAAAAACACTCTTTTAGTGTTATTAAAACTATAAAGTAAAAAATAATTGTTAACATAAGAATAAAATTACTGACGAGAAAATGAATGTCACTGTTCTAAAAGCGTAGGGTGCTCGATATCAATCGTTATAATTTTTCTCTAGTTTCATTCCGAAATGTAGAGTTAGCTTAAAAATGGCATACAAAGCACCCCACGCTTTTAGAACAGTGACATTCATTCTTATGTTAACAAATATTTTTTACTTTATAGTTTGATTAACTCCAAAAGCGTGTTTTTTAGTTTTTTTAAACTATAATTTATTAGTTTGATTAACTCTAAAAGCACGTTTTTAAATTATAATATTTAAATGAGGTCCTGGTACAGAGGACTGGAACTATAGTTCTTACTCTAATTTAATTGTGAGTAAAACAAAGGCTAAATGCGAATACATCGAGCCAGCCAGGATTCGAACTGATCCGTAGTCAGGCGCATTATCCGTTGTGCCACTGTTCCATGTAGGTTACAATGTCTTGGGTACTTTCATTCTACATGAGTTAATTGTTCTTCATAAGTTAAAATAAAATCACTCATCCTGGTGATCCTAATCATGATGAGATAATAAACTTATCAAACTATTTTAGTGTCGTCGGTCCTTGATAATTCTACAACGTTTAAATTAAATCTGATCGCTTAAAGTAGGGCAAAATCGAGCCCAAAGAGTCAGTTACAAACAAACATACAGGTGAAACTAATAAAAGCGTAATAAAAATATAATTGATAATAGAACTACAAACGCATATTACTTATTAAAAATTAAACTTTTATAATAATGAACACATTCATGAAAATTATTAACAAAATTTGCATTAATTATAACAGATGAGTTATTTTGGATGTTTACTCATTATACCTTTTCTAATCTAGTTAATTATTTATCTTATTTTATTATCTCCGGAAAGAAAAGATCTGTTTCGAATTCTGCTAGTAGGCAGACGGCCATGACACAAGATTGGTAGACCATATCACAATGGACTGTAATGTATGCTAACTAACTGGGAATTAGTTAGCATACATTACGTGGGATTTGTAAACTCGATAATTAAATCTGCTAACACTGTAAGTCAACTGCAAAGGATAGGTGATATAAATAATAAATAACAAAAAGGTTTTGTTTTGGTTTAATAAAAGAAATGTTTAATGTGATATTTTGATGTAAGATAAGTCAGCTGTATACGCACTAGTTTGTATAACAAAGGCGCAACGATATTCGTATCATGCAATTTTTATACACTTCATGGGAATACAATAAAAATCCCAACAAAACCATAATAACATTCGCTACACTGAAGCCTAAATTACCTCATATTCAGCTATTAAGCCCCTCAATAAAAGAGAGAGAAATTATTCAAGATTTTATATATATATATATAAATTTCTTTTTCTCTCAGAAGTCGAGTACCTTGTGATTTCTAGAATTTTGTTAATCTATGTACAAAAATAGAAAATTAACATTTTAGTTTTAGTGAATCGAAATCTTACTCAGACTATTTGGCATCAATATTTATTTTTGTACCAACAGAAAAATTTTGCATTTCATATTAATATTTAGAATTAATTTTGAGAAAAAATTCACATTTCGTCCCTAGTGCAGCCATTTCTACCCTTTTAATAAATTGATAAAACTTTTCGTTGATGAGTAACTCTTCTCTTATATCCGCTCATCCATCCTTCTAAGCAATATAAATAAATAATTTTTTTGTTAGATAGTAATGTTTGTAAGATAGTTAGCAAATTGATAACATTTATAGGCATTTATTTTACTTTTTATAATTTATTCCAGTTTTTCAATAGCAGCCTAACGTCAATATAGTAATTTTCAACCGCATTAAACCAATGACAAAAGTTCATAATACTTATTCAATTTATTAGGCAAGTTTTACAAATGTGGCCTTCAAGAATTTATTGCGATATTTGAAGTTGTTTCATACAGCTGAGTTTTTTAAAATCAGAATCTAAGTCAGATTCAGAGGTTTTTTTTAATTCAAATGTAATCTCTTGTCAGTAGCAGAATCAAGCTTATTTCGATAATTATTCTTTAAATTGATAACCAATATTCAGTAAATTACTAGTTTACACCTATAACTTCCTTTTTTTTAAATTTTTTTTTTTATGTTTTTCGCATTTCTAATATGGTTTTCACATACCCCAATTCGGTCTGTTTCCACTTCTTTTGAGACAAGATAACTTCATCACTTTTAATGCCTTATGGTGTTTATTTAAGGAAATAAACTTTTCTACATCCTTTTAAATGAGCTAAACATTAATTTTCGATCAGATTCATGAAGAACAATAATCATAAGTAGAATAAATTCGATTCTTATCTGTTATTCTAGTACATCCTTGGTGGGCACCCTAGATTTGCGACTATTTCTTGCGACTACTAGATGAAATCAATTTGCTCTTTTTCCTCTCATTTATAAGATGTTCATCAAATAATATTCTTTTATTTTTCTGTTGGAAGATACAGTGATGCAGTGAAATAAATGATAATTCTAATCCTAAATGCAGAATTAGGACCTGATGGCCAAATGACTGGTGCTCGGTGACACAGGCTTCGAATTCGAGTTCCAACTGTGCCATGAATGTTTGTGGTAGTGCGAAATCTACTTTAAACCATTGGTTCCTGTCTAATATGACTATATAACGTAGGGCTGACAACTCTATTCCTAAAAAGAAAATATCTCCTGTTTCGGAATCTGTAAGTAGGCAGATGGCCATGGTCCAACATGGACTGAGTGCCAGATAGTTAGTTAATTATTACAGAATTAATTTCCTTCAAAGTCCATCTTTATTCGAGAACATTTTTCTCGCGAAAAACTCGTAAAATACAGTAAATGCTCAATTTATTAGATGCACTCCTGTATTTTTTCTATTGAAAACATAAAGACTCCTCCTGAATTTTATTAAAAAAATTGTATTCAATTGTGGAAAGGAAAAACTGATATTTAAATTTTAAAATAACTTTTAACTTCATCAAAACATGAGCGAGGTTTGATTACAAATATTAATTTTTAACAGAAAATCAAAGCACCGTATTAAAATTATCGAAGATGGTCTGTTTTTTTAATAAAAATTAAAGCACTTTCGTTAAATAAAAAGAATTTTGGGCAGGAATATTATTTTGGTGGATTAGAAAAAAAATAATAAAAATATTCAAATAAATATTAAAAATTAAAGCCAATTTTTTTTTTTTTATCATGCTCTAAAAAAATTCTCATTCCTTTTTTCTTTATAATTTAGAAGACATGTCATTACAGATTTGCCCATTTTCAAGATGGTTAGAAAAAAAATAATAATCTTTAAAAATATACAATAATTTTCTAGTAATATATAGTTGATTAACCGACAGAATTTATGGAATTCTCCTAAGAATGTGAGTGCATTTAATAATTTTCTCGCTTAATATAAATGCATAATTAATAAATATGTACATATATAGGATATGGATTTTAATGTATTGGCTTTTTAGAGAATAGAAATAAAATTGCAAATGAATGAACAAAAAGAAAAAAGGGATGTTTCAATAAAAATTTTGAAGTTAATCTCAAAAGAACACTAAATCATCGGTAATTTCAACCTCCAAAATAATGGTAAAAATTAAATAAAAATGGTAAATCCAAATGCCAGCAATGGTATTCTAAATTTATTATAGGAAAATTTTGAGTCTGGAAAAGGTTATATATATATATATATATATTAGGAAAGGTTGATTAAGCGCGTTTTCATTTATCATTCTTAATTAAATATTGCCAGCCGTAAGATACTCGATACAGATTTTAATTTCCATTTCTCCCAGTTCCTTTGTGAGAAGATAATTTGATCATTTCTGTTGCCTTGTGGTAATTATTTAAGGGTAAGATTTCTAGAAACCTTTGAAATATAGCTAATCATTCATTTTCGATTGGATTCCTAAAGAAAAACAATTATGCGCAAGGCAAATTCGATTCTTCTGCTTCTATCTGATATTTTATTCCAACTCATCAAAATATGTTGCTTAAGAATATGGCAATGAATTTATTAAGGAAATCTTTTTCTCTCTTATAATTAAACAGCAATCAAACAGAATTGTACATTTTACAGTTATGAATGGATAAGATTGGATAAGAAGTTATGGATTTATAATGGACGGATAAGTAGTTGTAACATTAACATGTCATTTTGGGACACATAAATTTGACCATTACTACATTTTCCACAAAATTTCTGCATGGACAACAACTGAACTCCGTGCATATTTGTGTGAGAAAAAAAAAATCTATCCTTTTTCGATTCATAGTTAAACTGTCTAACCCTTTGAATTGGAGAATGGTTGATATATTTTTGACTCTATTCTCGAAAGAATTACAATTTTTATCCGATATTAATTTGCTTTTATTTGGAAAGGATAGAATAATTCAGAATAAAATAAGTACATAATTTAGAGAGACACTGTAGTCAATAAGAATGTTTTTTAAATTTTTCCCTAACATATATTGTGGGAATACATTTGCATATTTATAAAATGAAGGTTGTGATGTTAAATGAAAAAGCGATTTTAGTGAGTGAATATTTACGATTACAATTATTTTATTAGACAAATTAAAATACTGGAGAAAATCGGGGAGGGATATTTTTTGGAGGTTTTACCCATATAGCATTAATTGTAGAACAGTAACCTCAAAAGCATCTCTGGGAGGGTAACATGTGCTGAGTTGTTCGAGGCATATAACAGTGGGACACAAGGCTCACCGACATTAAAAATGTCGGGATCTTCGTTGTAAGTAGTAATCTACTGCAAGAATTCGGACGTACGATATCGACCGGCTTTGCCTGCGGGCCACCACGGGGAACCTATTACAGTGCAAACCATATTTCAAAGCCATAACTTTAAACAAATACTCCCTAATAGTGGAATTGAGATTTTTCGTCCCTTTCTCGTCCTCCTCAGAGACAACAGAAAGACTTTCCAGCTTACAGATTTAAAGTACCCCCTGCTGGCTTAGACACATGAGTTTTTGATTCGCTTCCGCTTATCGCATAGGGAGGTCAATTCTCCATGATGGTCTGATGGTCAAGTGTTAACCATCAGACTTTTGCAATCATTGCTTTTTAAAACGAGGAGATTCTATAAAAATTGTGACAATGAGTGTAAAGCATCTCGCATCGATACTACCTGGTGATATATTTACGTATTTTTTCTCATACGACACGTAAATGTGGGGCAGTTATCCCTAAAAGTCCTCCCCAAATTCAGTGATCTCCTCTCATCATCCTCATCCGTGATCTAAGTCAGTGGAATACTAGGACTACTAATGGCCAACCAAAAAAATAATAATAAGTTTCGCATGGATCGGACACCAAACGAGGACCTCCTAACTAATGAAATTCTGTAAAGAATTTCACTAGTTGCTGAAACATTTTCTAATAGAACATTAAGATTGTGATAAGTTCTATCACAAAAATTTGGTTAAATTACCGTATGTTTTAAAATATAAATGAAAGATAATTATTTTTGCAAAAGTTAAGAGTTTGAATAAATCAATAATAGATTTTTTTTTTAAATTCCAGCAGAAAGATTTAGCTATATAATATCACGAAAATCGGATAATTCATATAAAACTGAATTTATTTATTTTATACACAGTAACTTGTTAAATATATCAATTAATTTTCTGGATTATGATATGAAATATGATAACGACTAATACATACAACATTTTAATCGAAATTGATCAATGTAGGATTGTATATCATAATCTTACTTACTAATAGTTAATACTTGACTGATTTGTAAAGGATTGATAACGTTAACGATTATTTATTTTGGTCTCGAAATTTTACAAAGTTAATTTTTAAATAGAAGTTTTAATAATAAAAAAAAATACTTATTTATATAAATGCAAATATTTTTATTATATTTAAAATCTTTTGTACAAATTCATTGGTCTATTAAATATTAGATAAAAACAGGAAAGTATTTATGTCTTTTCATTTCCTTTAACTGATACAAAAAAGACAAGAATATTATAATACATCTTGGGGTCTCAATTTACAGTAGAAAAGAAATTTAATGATAATTGAATTTTATTATTAAAACTCAATTTAAATAAAAAAAATCAAATTTATTAAATCAAATAATATATTTGATTTAAATAAAATTTATAACATTTCATGTGAAACATAATACTCACAAACACAATAAAAAATAAATAGCAACAGGATAACATTATCAGATTCCTAGATAATTATAAAGCCAGATTGATGTTAATATCAAATTATAAATAAACATGATTGTTATAAATCTTTCTGAAGTCGAAAGTTCAAATTTTTTTCTTGCGTATCCTCTGTATAACTATGTTTGAGTGGGTACAAAAATTCTTGATATCTGGGTTCAAACTTCATTGTCATTAGAAATTGTTAAAATCTACATATTTCGATAGTAACTTAGCTGTCATTAAATTCATTTCCATGTGAAATGAACGTGGGTAAAGGAAATTTTCAGAATAGAATACATTTTCCACTCTGAGAAATATAGGTTGTCCCAAAATTCAAGCAAGAAGTAGTGTTTTTAATAAAAGGTAACAGAGGATTTGTATATATATATATATATATATATATGTATATATATACATACATAAAGTTGGTATAGTCCATCCCCTCGCCATCAAATACCAAGCCTAAAAATGTATTTTGAAGAAAAATCAGACCTTTCATTACCAAATATTCCTGTCTATTTAGGATATTTAGAAATTCAAATCTTGCTTGAATTTTATGACATACTCTAATATGAATTTAATTTATTTGAACCCAATTGGTTAAATGCAATTATATTAAAATTAATATACTTCCAGATATTAAAAAAAATATTTTTCATAATAAAACCTAGCAAAAAATACATTTAAAAAATAATATGTAAGATTGAGTTTAAGTTTAAAAAATGCGGGAATTTTTACAGTTTACCATGTATTACAAAATAGAAATATCATAAATAATTTAATAAGCGTAATAAAACTTTTTTACAAAATTATAAAGAAATATTTAAAAGAAAAGCCAGGAGCAAAAATCTTTATTAATATTTCTTAATCACATGATAATTCAACGCCTTGCAGTTTCAAAAATTTCCCGCTGTTTCCTAAAGAGTTAAAAATACATTTGATACCACAAAAAATCTTCCTTTTACCTTTTTACACCAGCTCTCTCCAAGAGCCTTGGATTGATCACCTCCATGCTCGACCAATCCAGCACTTTTTTCCTCCCCTTTCTTTCTGAACTTTAAAGACATGAAAGTTGTAAGCAGCAAAAAAAGCTATGAAAACGCACAGAAAAAAAAAAGGAGAAAATAAAATCCAAATACATACAGCACTTAAAATTCCTTTTCAACCCCTCTCTCAGATAGCGAGTGCCCCCTGATATTTATGGGCCCTCCTCTTTTTAATACTCTCTGGCACCCTCTGGTCGCTGAAGCTGAAAATCCAAAGTCCGGTCCGCGATTAAAAGCCAGCATCTGAATGCATCTTTTTATGGGGCCCCGGACGGAAGTGGCTATCCTCTTCTTTTATGACTGCCGGACAACAATGTCCTTTTGAGACATTCCTTGGGTCGCCGCCTTTGCTGAAGTTATACACACACCCGATGTAGTATCTGCTGCCATGATATGTTCATCAACGTTGGAGTTCCGGGCTTATATGGGGTGGTCCGCTTGCGAAATCCCATAATGAGTCGGTGGGATAAAAAGGACCATATGTTCGCAGGTAGAAAGCGAGTGTTTGTGGAAAAAGGGTTAGGTTGGTGATTGCTGTCGGTGTCCTTTGTGGTGACAGAAGGAGGTGGATGTCAAGGCGCCTTGGAGATCACTAATATCTGTCCATCTGTGTCTGGAAAATACCTGGAGTGAAAGTAAAATTTTTTTATTATTATTTTACAAGTAGACTCTACAGAAGATTGGCAAACAATCTTATAAAATATTTCCCCATTAAGCTTTGCCATTTCCATATAAATTGCTATTGTATATATAATGTTTTATTTATATTGGGGTAGTGTTACTCGTGTTCGTAGCATATCTTCAAGCTATACGTGCCGCTTGGGTAGAGCTAAATGAGTAACAGCAGTGCAGCCCAAGCCTATAGCATAAAAATTAATTGTCTGTATTGCCAGCTGCATTAGAACAACAACATATAATGTTTATTAGAGGGGTATTGTATATTCTCCAGTAGTGCTTTAACCAAAATAATGCTTTTCAGCATTATGTAACAGCCACCACTGTGTGCGTACGTTTTTAACCCTTTATATTGGTAACTTAACTGATAATTAATAATCAATGTAATGATTTTCAAATGAAATGCCAAATACAAATCTGAAAAAAAATACACAAATGCAATTTTGTGTATTTTTGTAAATATTATTTGTAATAATAAAGTTATTCTATGTTAAAAATTCCTGAATAAAAATAAGGCGAGGGATTTATTCCTCATACATATTAATATCTAATTCTTGCATTCTATGTATATATATTTATCTGCATATGCGCTAATAAATCATTTATCAATATTTTTTTATAAATGTATGTATTTTAATTATTTTATTAAAATATAAAATTAATTTATGAAAATATTAAAAGAGAATTAAGTAAATCAAAAAATTGAAAAAGTCCTCGTCTCACAAAAAAGATTTTGGATAAGAATTCAATCTTATGTGGTGATGTATGCATGTACTCAAAAGGAATTCATTTTCTAAAAGCCTGAATTTTTTACGCTTTATTTTACTTGATTTCATTTTAAGTACCCAAAATTGCAGATTTAACTTGATAACTTAATTAATAATAACTTGATGATTTAACTTAATCAGTTTTAATACCCATTAATAGATTTGAAACTTTATGTATCCATATAGTCATTTGACGCCGTGGTTGTCCGCCATGTCGAATATCGACCTGAGAGTACACAGGATTTAATATATGTCTTATAATTTAAAATAAAAAATATTTTATGAATTAAATTAATAGTAAAATCATTTAAAAATAAGTGGGTGCTAAATTTAACTCTTACTTCGACCTTTTTTTCATAAGGGTTTTTCTAATAAAATTTTAGGAATCAGTTTTTAAAATTTTAATGTACTTATTTTTTCAATTCTTCCTATTAGCTCACACTCTCCCTACATATATCTTGTTCAAATTTCCAATCGTTCATAAAATACTTTTTATTCATCCACTCGAGTTCAAATACATTTTTTTTTTTGAACTTGTGGTGGATGACACTGGATGTTAATACAGTTTTTTCAAATATTAATTCAGTAATTAAATTTCATTGATTAATCTTAGTTTTTTTTAAGATTTAAGTTGCATATATCTACCAACAGATGGGGCCAGATAAACTTAAAAAAATGAATTAAAATTATTTATAAAGGATTTTTCTTCAATAGAGTGAAAAAAAAAGTAGGAATTGACTTAAAATTTTTTTTTTTTTATATTACTTGTTTTTTATTTTTTTTTAAATTTAAAAGCCTAATGGTACCTAAGATCAAAATGTTAAATATCTTAAAAAAATCAAAATCAAAATAATTATTATTTAAAAAATTTTTATACTAAAGAATATAAAACAGTATTAATTCAAAAGATATATGCCATTTTTATTAATTTTAAACTGATTAATTAAAAACATTATATAAAATAGGTTATATATTTTTTTAAACAAATCTTTATTATGCGTTTCTTTTATTAAATCTTGATATCTTGATTAATCAGATTTGTATCCACGTCCCTTAAATAATAATTAGAAAAAGAAAAAATTACCCAAAATTTTAAAATAATTAATTATGATTTTCTATAAAATATTTTTTGTAAAGATGGGTAGATTTTTTAAAAAATTATTTATGTATTGTCAAGTTAACTGAATATAACAAGTTAACTTATATAATTACTATTTTAAGAAATACATCATTTGAATGCCTTTTTTACTTTAATATAGATTTCTTTATGATGTTTTTTTTTTTTATTCTTCTAAAAAAAACACCCACACTGTTAATTTTATAAAATTCCCAATTGTTATTTTAAGATTTATGCTTTAAAAAAGCAAAAAAGTCCTCGCTTAAATCAATTAAAGTCCTCGTTAGTCCAGTTTTATTATTTTTCTTAGTAGAAGGTTTAGAAGGAAAGGACAAGTAGTAGGAGAAGGAAACTATTCTTTAAAATATTTGTCCATATACTTTCTGTTGAATTTCGAAATTTATAATTTTTAAATTTAATTATTTTATTTATTTAATTTTGTACCAAATATTTACAAGAAAGATTTTTTTTTAAAAAAAAAAAAAAAAAAAAAAAATTGTTTTTGATGAAGACTGATTTTTTAAATAAGACTTACAGCTTTAATTTTTTTATTATATAATAAAATAAATAAATTTAAAAAATTTTACTATTACTCTAAATAATGGGTTATTATTCCCTTTCTGAAGTAAAATTTCTTATTCATTTGGTTTAGACGTAATTCACATAAAAGAAGAAAATTTAGTAACACAGCTTTTTTTTTCTTTCTATTTTTAAAAATATGATGGTGCTATAAATATCGACAGAAATGTTTACAAAGAAGCCAAAATTTACATTTTCAAATAACTTACATAAAATATTTTTTTTTAAATTTCTCCATAATTTCTTGTACATACTCCATTCTGTAAACCATAAGTAATTTATTATCACCTTTACATTTTAGAGCACATAGATACTTCAAAATACTTCAAATTCACGATTTCTTGCAATGCAGTAAACCTTACCAAGCATTTCTTCTCATTCCAATCCCGACGTCAAAACCAAAAACTTACGACTTCAATAAACCTCAAAAACCCACCCACAATTCCTACACACAAAAGTAAATTCACCCCATAAACAAAGTAAACAAACACTTCTGGCTGCCATAAACAAAACCCAATGACTCTACTAACTGCAATGGCCAAATACTGGACACACATACAGCACAAGAAAAAACCTTTGGACAATTTACTACTGACCAAACCGCGGTCGCTGACTCTGTCAGGCAGGGAAGTATAAAGGGGAGCGAACAAAAGTACATAAATGGGCCTAAAAATGTATTCCCGACCCCCGATATCTGCCCCCCTCCCCCATCCCTCGTGACGTCACGTGTTTGAGGGCCGCTGCGTCCACGGATCGGTGGGTATTTTCTGCCACTTGCACATTTGTGCTCGAACGAACAGAACGATGCCGTGCTTCAGAAATGCTATTCTCCGTTAATTGAAGGCTGCAGCACCACTGGATGAGCGTGAAGTAGTTGGGCATGCAAATTCCGGAACGTGTCTTGTGTGACAAGTCCCATGCCATCTTGATGATCGGACGGTGAGGATAGGGTTAATCACTCATCTGACATTGGTGCATTGAATTAAAATATTGAAACAAACAAGTAAATTCGTTGGTGTTTCGTAGCCTTTCTGGGGGTGAAAGGTGAAGCAATAAGGTGGACAGTTATTGACAGTTGGTTATTAGCGGTAACGCCTTTTTTACTTAAGCCGTCCGGTGTACGGACGGGTACCGCCAGGAAATTGTACTGTCTACCGGAGCGTACATGGTAAGTTACGCACTTCATATTTTAATGTGTCACGTTTTGGGAAATTATTTATGCTGTATGATAATCGGCTAATGAAGTTGAAATACATAATGATTTGAATGAAGCTGAGCAATAGTTTTAAAATGCAATAAAACATTCTCATAAATAAATAATAAAAATAATTTATCATATTAGATTACTGAAGTTGAATGTTAATTTAGTAATGTATAATAAATAAATGTTTAATGTATTACGTTATTCTTGATATATATTTAAATAAAATCTCTAGAATCAGTAGTTGCTAAGTATATGATTTTTTTAAACAAAATATTAGCAGTTATAGCATAATATTGAATCAAAAATTCCTTTCTTTAAATATAATGAAAATGAATGTTCTAAATTAAATACTTTTCTCACTTATTAAAACTATGAACAGGCATATAAGTTTTCAAATAATTGCATCGTATATTTATGTAGAAGATTTGATATTATATATATATATATATATATATATATATATATACAACTTACATTTAGTTAATTTATAAAGTGCAAGAAAATGTTAAATTCTATTTTGTTTACATTCCAATAACATTTTTATTTACATTCAATTTTACTAGAAAATAAATATTTGTTGTTTACTAAAGAAGAATTATATCTTTTTTAAGTTCATTACATTTTGCATGAAAGAAAAAAAATATTTATTGAGTAATATTACTAATTGTATATATCGTGTGTATGTATATATATATATGTGTGTGTGCATCACAATTTTTTTGAATCAAATATTAATAATTAATACACATACCATATTGAAAAATATTAATAACTGAAATTCATGACTCAAAACATTACTTTAAATAAATATGTTGAATTAGTTGTTGAATGTTGAATACTAAAGGTTGAATGTTGAATATTAAATGTTTAATGTAGAATATTAAAGGTTTAATGTTCAATGTTGAATATTAAAGGTTGAATGTTGAATATTAAATGTTGAATTTTATAGAATATTTACCAAAGGCCGATATCTTTAATTACTAGGATACAGATATTTTTATTTACTGCTTATTTCATACTTTATTTATATCACTATTTAATGAACTGATTGATTTTGCATTATTAGAAATTTTTATTTTATTTCTAAAATATTTTGCAATAAATATTAAGAATGCATTTTTTAATTTATTTGATGGATCAAAACTAAAATATAATTTGAATACAGTTTTTATTTAAAATATTGTGTCTTAATATGCTTAATGGTTTACATACGTAACTTAAATGTTACTGTAAATAAGTTAATGCATAATATCTATTCATTATGTTTTTGCAGCGGAAATGAAATTTAATGTTTTAATAAATCCTTAAGAAATATACAAATAAACAAATATAAATAACAGCTTTGAGTTATTTGTCTTTTGGTTTATAACAGTATAAAATGTCAGTAGAATTATTTTCTTTTGTTTGGAATTTATAGCATAAATTCTTTGAAAAATTCCATCATGTGATATATCTTTGCGAAAAATTGATTATTTTTAAATCATTAATAAACAATAATAATTAATAAAATTATGAAGAAACAGAAATATGTTAAGAAATAACTGCTTTAACTGATTGAAACAAATTTTAGTTGAAATATAAATGATTGATAAATGTTTTAAAAAAGAGAATAGTAATTTTTTTTTTTTTTTAGTCGAAACGAAACTTTTATGATATCTGACTTATTTCTTTTATAAAATTAATACACAGTTTTATTTTAGAAAATAAACAATAGAATATAGTTTTATACAAGAAAAATATTTTGTACATAAAAAAGGTTTATTAGAATAATTATTTTTCAATGGAACGTTATTATTGTTGTACGTATTGTTGTTATTATTATGCGGTGAGTAGTTATAGTTTTCTTATATGTACAGCATTGAAACTTAGCAGAACAGTGCGTATATGCACATTAATATAAGATAATAAAAAGGAAAATTATTAATGATCCTCAATAATTACTGATGACAATTATTGATGATTATTATTGTGATTGAAATATCTTTATCCGATACTTTTATTTTTGATTTCTTTTTTAATATGAAAAAATATTTTTAAAGAACTGTATGCATTGTTAAAGAAAAAATCAAACCTGCTTTTATGCCATTCTTTCAACCTATAAGAAAGAGATGATATTTACGAAAATAACTACAAATTTTAGTAAAAAAACATTATTGTATTGTAAAATTTATGTTTGTTTATACTATAGTTTTCTAACACTTAAAAGAAAGCAATCGCATATATTTTATTTTTCTTACATTTGTTTTAAGTTGTTAAATATATTTAAAACATAGATGCACTATTTTGTAATAAATTAGAACTGAAAGTGCGTACTGTCAAAAATATTGAAATCTATTATCAAAATATTGAAATCTTTAATAAATTTTTTTATCATTAATGTGATGAAATATTGTTTCAAAATTTACTTTAACTACGACTATGTAGGATTACACTTCTCTAAATCTGCAAAAAACTATGAATTAAAAGCATTAAAAAATAAGCAGCCATAATTCCTAGAGATTGCATTTAAATACATTTTCATACTATCATTTTATTAAAAATTATACAGAAAATATTTTGAAAATTGTGTTGTTACATTAAATGATTTTTATCAACAATGTAAATACATCTCTTTTAATTTATTGAATCTCATTAAATTTTAAAAAATTCATTCAATAATATTTTAGATGAAATAAAATACAATGTTTTTAAAATGTTGCAATATCAAAAAACTTTTGTATTGCATTAAATAAAACAGAAAAACTGTTAATAATTATAAAGCAAATTATTCAATATTTTAAAGATGTTAAAATTAGTATTGAACTAATTATTACTGATTTAAAATATTTTAGTTTCAATTTTAATAAAATTTCAAGATAAAGATTTAATTTTTAAAAATATTTTATTGAATTTTGGGTTAAAAACTTTATTAATATAGCTTATCTAGCATAAATACAAATAACTGTTAAAAATTCAATATTTGATTCATTTAATTATGGAAAAACTTAAATTGTGTATTAATTTTTAAAATAACTTTTTTGATGTTGTAACTTACGATCAGAATGTAAAAAAAAAAATTATGTATAAGAAAAGTAGTCAAATAATAAAGTAAAAGTAAAATAAATTTCATTTCTGATATTCATATTGCAACAACTTAAAAATATTAACAACTAATATTAATACTTCAGCAATATTATTATTAGTGCACCATATGAGGATTAAATATTCTTGGATAATTTTGTAATGATATTCATGCTTAAATAAATATTGAAAAACATTTCAAAACAATTCATTGATCAGGTTTATTTTCATTTATTTACTACTATTATTCTTAATTTATTTATTAAATAAAGGTTTCTTATTAACAAGTTGACAAAAGTTTGATTGCCATTTTTATCAATTCTTTTCTTAAAAATTTTGTGGCAGTGTTCAATCCTGCAGCTGTTAAAAAGAATATGATTAATATTTCTCATTCCATTTAAATTGAAGTTTCAGAAATTAAATAATTTATTAAATCTGTTTAAGAAGGAGTTAAAATTGCATAAATAATGCAATTATTCTGAAACTGTTATTCTGAAACTGTTGAAGAATTCAAATAAAATTATAGACTGAAACAGAAAAAAAATCTAATGCTATAAATTTCGATGAAAAAAAGGCATTTCAAATTCCTATAATTTAAAAAAAACTATAGAAATAAATAAATTTATTTATAAAATATTTATTATCACTTTATAATAAATATTTTTTTATATTATAAATACTATATTATATTATTTTGTTATAAATTTATTTATAAATCTTTAAAATTCGAAGAAAAAAAATTATCGAAAAGTTTTCCTAATCAAAAACTAATAATTTTTAATATATCTTATACATTTACTGCTGTAAATTATTATAATATTTTTATAATTTCATAATTCCATTTTTTTTCCATTCTAGAGATCTGAGTGTTCCTGGTCAGAATACATCCATCACCATTCCAGGGGCTGCTGTATACCAGGGCTGTGCAGGGGCTGCCGACGACGTCATGCCACATAAAGGTAAATATAGTTTTACATCTAACAAATTAATTTGACGCTAATTACCTTAACAGCATTAGATTTTTCAAAAGGCCCAAAAGGCTATCATAAATAATAATAAAAAAAACACCCAAAACAAATTACTTTATCACTTTATTCAATTCCTTCTATTAGCTCACACTCTCCCTATATATATCTTGTTCAAATTTTCAATCGTTCATAAAATACTTTCTATTCATCCACTCAAGTTCAAATTCATTTTTTTAACTTGCAGTGGATGACACTTGATGTTGATACAGTTTTTTTTTCAAATATGAATTCATTAATTAAATTTAATTAATTAATTTAAATTTTTTTCAATTCCTTCTATTAGCTCACACTCTCCCTATATATATCTTGTTCAAATTTTCAATCGTTAATAAAATACCTTTTATTCGTCCACTCAAGTTCAAATACATTTTTTTTAACTTGTAGTGGATGACACTTGATGTTAATACACTTTTTTCAAATATTAATTCAGTAATTAAATTTAATTAATTAATTTTAGTTTTTTTTAGATTTAAGTTGCATATATCTACCAATAGATGGCGCCAGATAAACTTAAAAAATGAATGAAAATTATTTATAAAAGGACTTTCTGCAATATAGGGGGAAAAAAGTAGGAATTGACTTTAAAATTTTTTTTTTTTAATATCACTTGTTTTTTAATCTTTAATTAAATATTTTGTAGTATTTATTAAATGAGAATTAATGGAATAATTATTAGTTTCTTAATTAGTGCATATTATTGCTAATTTTTAGAAATCTGCATCATTGCTGGAGGAATTTAGTAGAAGTCAATCATATCACAATGAAATTTAGTTAATATAATTGCTTCATAATATATAGAAATAATAAATTATTTTATTTAGTCAGATTAATATAATATTATACTGCAATACAAATCTAGCAATTTCTATTTAAATATATGCAATAAAATCCAAATTTCAGAATTTAAATTGAATTATTTTTAATAAAAGACTTTAATTTAATATAAATCAATGAGTTGTCTTAAATAGTAATTCCAAGTTAAGTTAAAGAGAAAGTTATAAAATAATTTTTAATATATATTCAAATTTTACAGAAGGAATTTTTCCTCTACATTTTCCCATACATATAAAAAAACATTTATAAGTTAATGTGTTAAAAATGATGATCTAGCCAAAAATATTTTATTTCACAAGTAATAGAGTTGTTTTCAGCTTTATAGTTATTTTTTGTTATCATAAAAAAAGAAAATATATACATATTTTTGACATCCATATTTGAATATATTCTCTAGTTTATAATGACAAAAATGTTTTTGTTATTAATGTAAGCAGAGAAATATTTAGTTTGAAAATTTAATGTTTTGACTTTTTTAAGTGATAAAGCATTGATATTTTCATCCATTTTATACACAATTAGAAGTTGTTATTTTTTATGATTGAGATTTACATATACTTTTCAAAGTAAGAAAGTTGCAACTTGAAATCCAATTTCAGTTTGAAATCAACCAATTTGAATCAAATTCTTCATCATTGAAATAGTTTTTTCTAGTTTTCTTTGGCTTTTGCTTTTATTTTCTAATTATGTTAACACTTTTATGGTAGTTTTTTTTTTTAACGGTTTAATATATTTCTTAATTTAATTCCTTTTATTCAATTCCTTCTATTAGCTTACACTCTCCTTATATATATCTTGTTCAAATTTTCAATCGTTAATAAAATACTTTGTATTCATCCACTCAAGTTCGAATACATTTTTTTGGAACTTGTAGTGGATGACATACAGTTTTTTCAAATATTAATTCAGTAATTAATTTTAATTAATTAATTTTAGTTTTTTTTAGATTTAAGTTGCATATATCTACCAATAGATGGCGCCAGATAAACTTAAAAAAATGAATGCAAATTATTTATAAAGAACTTTCTGCAAAGTAGTGAAAAAAAGAAGGAATTGACTTTAAAAAATTTGTTTTTATATTACTTGTTACATAATATAAACATGATTCCATTTTCAAGAGATATTATTTGACAGGCTTAAATCATAATTTTTAAATACTTTCGCTAATATTTAATTTGAGGAAATTCTTATGAACATCCAAAATAAATAAAATTTGGTATGAATATTTAAATAGGGTTCTGATATATTTATTGTAATAATGGAATGATGTATACTTTTGTCGATGCAATATGCGAATTGTCTTAAAATTTTAATATTGATATTTTATATTCAGTCGTGTAACATAATTTCATGAATCGATATTAATTATTATTTTAACTCGACAATAAAATTCATCCTACTTTAAAATAATATTCTTTTTATTTCAATAATTTCATATCAAGATAATTATATTGAAATTATGTTAAAAACTCTTCATTATATATTAATTAGTTCGTTATTATTACATTTGTTTATTATTAGAACTTGGTCAATAATAGATTGCACAGTTTTTACGATTCTAAATTATTTCTTACTAAGAATTCTTTTAACATTTGAGAAATCTTTTGTTTGTTAATTTTTATGGATAGTTTAAAATATGGATGAAGTAAAGGATTTTTACTAAATTTTAATTCCATATATCTTCTTTCTATCATATTTTTCAATCACATTGTTCTTTTCGCTACATCAGGACAAGTTTATATTCTAAAAGTTAAAAGAGTTAATGATTCAAAAGTTTTCAACTATATCATACTCATCTTTATTGCTTGAAAAGTTGCAGAATCATCGGATATTAATTGCAACAAAATATTTATTTTTCATCATTGATAAAAAAATATGCAAAATATCTTTTAAATATTAATTATTCTTCAAACTGTTTAATTCCTGCTCTTAGTTCTTATTTAGAACAATTTCATATGTATCAAACATAATATTAATTAACATTAATATAAAAAATAATTAAAATAATTTTAAAAATAATGTTAATTAACACGAATGCTTACTTTTGATCAGAATCAAATATGTAATTTTATATTTGAAATCATAAAACATGTTTTATACAAATGATAAATTATATTTACTTTCTTACAATGCATATTAAATTTTATGAATATAAATATAATAAACAATATAATATCTCATAATTATAAATATATAATATTTTATGAATTTTATACATATAATATCTTGTATGAAAGTAATAAAATTTGTTTAATTCTTCTACAATGTGCGAGAATATTTAATTTTATAAATTGAAATATTATACAGTCCCTTTTTTTATATACAAATTTTCTATTTTAATTAATTTTTATATTAAATAATTATTGCTTAAATATTATTATTAAAACTGCTAACAAAATTTTTAAAAATAACATATCAAAATATTAAAAAAAATTAAATTATTTAATAATATAAATTAACTACTGCATCTGGTACTGTAACAAGAAGCGTTCTTTTACAGCAATAAATATGGTTACAGTTAAAATAAGTGCTTTTGTTTTTTCAAATTTAATCGCGAATGATGAATTATGTATCACTAAATAAAAGACAAAGTAACTATACAAAAAATATTTTTATGTTTTATTTTCGACTAAAATCACAAACGATGTTAAAAAAAAAATCATAATCTTTGTTTAAATAATGCTGTCATAAATAATTTAACTTCCGTAACAAATTAAACACATTCCATTGCAATGTAAACATAAGAAAACACTAACAAATATAAAAACCTCAAAAAACCGTACGAAGTTGAATCTTTTTGCGATACTTTTTTCAACGACAACTGCGGAATTAAAACCTTTTGCATACAAAACACGTGTTTTAACAACCACTGGTAACAGATAAAAATAATATTTTGGAGGCAGTGTTGCTCATTTTAATGCTACACGTGAAAAGAGTGAATGAATTCTCGAAAAATCCCTTCTTTTGGCGAAACTGGGTCTGTCAGTGAAATATGATAAATGATTCTTAAAGGAGTCCTGGTCGCCATTTTCTTTATTCATGAGTTTATTCACAACTGTGATGATTATTCTTTTAGAGTTGAGATTGAAGTTTGGACCGTTTTAGTTTTGTATGGAGGGTCGGTTGGCTAGTAGTGGCTTCAGAGTAAAGATGCTAAAGTAATTGCTTAATATATAAATGGAAAAAAGAAAAAATTGGAATGGATGTCCTCTCTCTCTCTTCTTTTTTTCTTTTTTTAAAAGATTCTTTTTTACATTGTAACATTACTTTGAATTTTATGTATGTATGTGTCCTGCATCAAAATGCGGTTGTTTTTTTTATGCTGGAGACAGGAATTTCTTTTTTTATTCACTTAAAATTTTAAAGTAAAATAATTTCTGGGTAGTATAAAATGAAAGAACTGCTTTTTCTTTGTAATGATAGTTTTATTTCATATATTATTCCATTTTATTGATGAATACTTTTATTTTATAATACACAGTGAATAAATGTTCAACTAAAATGTAATACAGTTTAAAATTTGTTTTTGTATTATATGCAATATGAAATTTATGATCTTAAATAAATAAATCCTTTTCGAATTTTTTTTATTTGAATTTTGAATTTTAATCTTTAAGATATAATTATTTAAAAGGAAATTTAATAATAAATTTAAGAAACAATTGAATATTTTATAATTTTATTTCTGCTTATAAACTTATACATACATTATAAAGAAAATGATTATAGTTTTTTTTTAAATAATTCATCAATGAGTAAATATAGAATAAAATGCAAAGTAGTTAGAGGATTTTTTTTTTCTTTTAGAAATCTAAAACCGTATTTGCGAATTGGTAGAAGAAAGCAGTTTTGAAAAAGAAAAAATGCTGCATTTTCAATGTAATTTTATATTGATACATTTAACTACTTCTCGTCATTAAAAAGAATCTTGCATGTGTAATTTAAATATGTTTATTGGTGCATGATGTACCATATGTGTATTGTATGTACAGGGAATATCTTTCACTTATTTACCACAATTGCTTAAATATTTTAAAAATTTTCTGGCATATATGAAATAAAGTAAATCATTCCATTTTTTAGTTTGAAATGATAATAAAGTTACATTACTTAATTTTGAATGCTAATACATTTAACTGCCTTAATAAAAAAAAAGATTAGTTTTTCGAAAACATTTACTTTCCAGATGTGGGATAAAGATATAAAGTCAATACGTGAAGTAAAAGTTGTTTAGTGTAACAACTTTTACTTCACGTATTGACTTTATATCTTTATCCCACTTTGTTCAACCCATACAGGATATTCAATTCCAATCTATTGTCCTTTAAACACAACAGTGAAGGCATCGTCGTAAACCAAATAACGCTCTATTTCCAAAATTCTATCCTGCAAAGGTCAACACGACTTGCCAGAGACATTGCATTGCTGGATCAATCCTAAACGAGTACCAAATACTCCAGCAAATCCAAATAATCACGTTAACCACCAATGCAAACCGTGCCAGAGATCTTTTCCTTCCACATGCAATTTAAATATGCTTATTGTACCAGGTATAATGAATATCTTTCACTTATTCCTCACAATAAATATTTTTATACAATTTCTCTGGCATATATAGAATAAAAAAACCACTCAATTTTTCAATTTGAAATGATATTAATGTTACATTAATCAATGTAATTTTAATGCTAATACACTTCACTGTTTTTACCAATAAAAATAGGTGAGTTTTTCGAAAACATTTACACTGAATAACTTTCACTTCTTGTATCGGCCTTTATATCTTTATCCCACTTTCTCTTCGACTCATAGAAAATATTCAATTCCAATCCATTTTCCTTTAAACACAACAGTAAACGCATCGTCGTTAACCACTATAACGCGCTATTTCCAAAATTCTATCCAGTAAAGGTCAACACAACTTTTGCCAGAGAGATCGCATTGCCGGATCAATCCTAAACGAGTAACAAACACTCCCAGCAAATCCAAACAATCACGTTAACCATCAGTGCCAACCCCTGCGAGAGATCTTTTCCTTCCATGTTGCTTCCTTCGATTAACTGACAGAACTTCCCATTCTCCAAGAAAATCATTGATTTTCCTTCCACTGCTGCTTCCACCATTTAGCTCAAGTATGCAAATTCATCAGTGGTGCTTCGGGCGCAAAGCGATATTGGTAAAGAGATCAGCTACAAGTTACCAGAATCTCTCTTCTGTACTCGATGTTTTTTTTGTTTTTTTTCTTCTTACTTCTTCTTTGCCAACATTGAATCGAAGCGTCTTGTAATGTTTTATTGCATTGTAGTGGCTTTGACTTCCTTTATTTCTTAGCGTTATCGTGGTATTGTTGGAGGGATTTTCCCTGCCACCCCCCTTTTTGGGGGTGGGTGCGCTGTGATCCCCGCAGGGTATTTTGTGGGACGCTAGATTAAAATCGAAGCCTAAAAGCGTTGGTGGCAAATATGGCGGATGAGATTTAGATACTAGAATGCACAGGGGGCTGTGGTCAAAATGAACTAATGCCTTTCATGAGCTTGGGGGGATTAAATAAATTTCAACAGAGTGTGTAATCACTAAATTTTACATATAAACTCTAAATAATACTCAAAATCTAATTCATAACTCATATTGTCGATCTAAGAATGTTTGAATAAAATAATCATATTACTGATAATATTTATCAATTAAGAAGATATTAAAATTGTTTATAAAAACTTTTCCTTAAAAAGTAATCAAGTTGAATTTATGCTTTTTATGCATATTTATTATAACATTTCTGTAAAACATAGTCGCCTTAATTTTCAGATGTCGGTACTATGTTTAAAAATTTGTAATTTAAATATTTTTTTTCAATATTTTTATTTAAATTAAACAATTAAATATATATTTTCTTGCTTGTTTAATTTTACATTTTAAATAAAATTTATTTACAGATGAATTGCAATAAAATAGAAATCGACAGTATAAAACTTACAAACAACCATTAATAATGAATACTGTATTTCAAATCTGTGCAGTTATATGTTGTATATTCTTTTAATGTTCATGTTCATATCCCACATTTGAAACTCGATTTGTAGTCACATAAATAGCTGGTTCTATTGAAAATATTCTAGTTACTTTCTAAAACATTATTTTAATTATATCAAATACAATGCACTTCTTACTTTACTAAGTTACTTTTATATCGAAAAAAAAAAAATGCTTCATATTATAATGTACTTCATACTTCATCTTTATACTGAAAACTCAGAAATAAAACTTTAACTGACTTAGTTTTTCAGTCCATATACCTACGAACAAAATAGTCATATTAAAAAGAGAACTTAAAATTGTACGTCTGTAAAACCCAATTGTAAATCAACTATATTTTAAGAGAACGCGACCTACAAATAACGCTCGGGATATGCAACGGGGGCCCCTCCAGTAGGTGTCGGGACTCATAATTCGTCATAAACACCCCCGTTACTGTTCACTATAAGCCATTCTTGTTTCTGGTCGTATGACGCATGTCCACACTGTGCTAATGAGATCTCTCAATTGTGAGCGTGTACACTGGGGTTAACGATAAATATTCTTATGATTCCGGCGGTGGGAAAAGGGGGTGCGAAACACCCTCGCGTACATACCCTGTGGGAAACATTTCGGTTGCGAGTGAGTTCCCCGAAGTGGCGTGCGGCAGACAGTGATAAGTCATTTAACATGGAGATGAAAAATGGTAGGCCGTGCTCGGTGTCAATTGTAGATGCTGTTCCAATGACAAATACCTATGAAATATATCAATTACTAATGACTTGAAATGAAATTTACACTGGTTTTACGTTATTTGACGGGAAACATTCAACGTTTTAGGTCAACATATTAAATTAATTAATTTAAATTTTTAAAACATATATAATTGGTAGCCCACATTTAATGTAGAATAAATTAGTTCTTAAAACTTTTTTCAGTTTAAATCGAAAATTTTCACTAAATGTTACAGTTAAAGCAAATATATTTGTTTAAAAATTATTTCTTTATTTATTATATATATGTGTGTATATAAAATAATTATAGTGCACAAATAATTGTTAAGTAAATTTTATTAATCTTACATGTATATTATGTATCGTAAAGTTGGCTAAAAATTTATTTTTGTTTTTTCTAGTTTATATGATGAAAGCAAAGAAAAACATTTCCTTCTTTACAAAATGAATTTAACAATCAGCTAATTGCCTGCTAAATGAAAATATAAAAACAGTTACTGAGCTTATCACAAGAATATTAATTTTTTGTTGTTGTTTCAATTTCAAAATTGATTTTGTTTATTGTTTGTATATAATTCAAATACGTTAACAAAATATATTTGCTTTAAATGTTTTTAAAAGTGAAATGAATCCTGCATTCCTGAATGAATGTTCATCTTTTTGTGGCTTATTCATATAAAAAAAATATAATATTAATTAATAAAAATTAATTTTTTTTCAATTGTTAAAAAACAGTTAACATAACACCTAGTGAAACATTAGTGATGATTCAACAGTCTAATTTGATAGCAGCAAGGACAATTCTCAATAAAAGCAAATTCTAAACAGACCATAACGATTAAGTAAATTTCCATAGGAGCCGTTACATTAGTTATAAGAATTAGTTATCTATTATGTACTATCACTCCAAATTTGTGTTTTTTGTGATGATATTTATTTATGTGTATTGCATATGTTAGTTAAGCAGGAAGGCTCACATTGTACATTTAATCACCTATAGATTCCCGGCGCAGTGTATACAGTCCCATCCCTTTGATCGCCGTCCAAGACACAGGTCAGTGATTTGAATTTCTGTAATTAAGTTCATGACCTGTTCATTTTGTATGTGTTTATTAAGCTCTTAAATATTTAAAAAAAAACACCATACTAAATAATAATTCACTTTTTAATTATTTATGTATTTATTTTAAAGATCTGTATTTACTCTGACAAGTATTAATATACCTGTCATGTGATAGTGTTATATCCTTTTTACTGTTAGAAAGCATTAAGAAAGTTATATTTTGAATTCATTATTCCTACTAGATCAGTGAAGAAATTTCATAGAAATGCTTAATACGTATGTATACAGAATTTTTTTTCCTTCTCTTTTTAGATTTATTTCTTATGTAAAACCAACAGGTTAACAAAAGTAACCTAGCAATTTTTTTATAGGTTAACAAAGTAATTTAAAAATTTTTTTAGACCCCTTAAAAACAATGGTATATACGATTGGTGGTTTAATAATACCTTTAGAATTAGTTTGGTTTGTTGTTCTACGATCATTTCGTGTATAGTTTAGGCTGATTAGACCAGGACCTGCAGTTTAACGTGGATTCCGAAGCACTAACATCCATGACACAGCCAGTAATTGAACCTGAAGCACCAAAAGCCAGAGGCCAACTGGCCATCGGTCCGCAACAGCTTTAGGAGAAATTATTTTGAATTTTTACAAGATAATTTAACAAGATATAATTTCTAATAACATATATCGCACCCCTTAGAGCTTATAAAAAAATCCAATTGTATTATGCTTTTCACTATACAAAAAATTATAATTAAGTATTGTTGTAAAAATATTTTGTACAAAACAAATTGTCTAGAAAATTTGAAATTGTGACTGGATTGAGGTAGGGGGAACATATAACATATAACTATAACATTAACTATGAGGCAAGATATAATTACAGCATAACATATGGCAACATAGCTATGAGGCAACATTTAACTATAGCATAACATATGGCAACATAGCTATGAGGCAACATTTAACTATAGCATAACATATAACTATAACATTAACATATAACTAACTATAACTATGAGGCAGGGTGAACCTATAACATTATAACCCTAATTAAACAACAAAGTAAACGGTAGTCTGGGATGTGTAACACAATATTAAATAGAGGTAGTACGTTTTTTAATAGAACTTAGCAAGTTTTGGCTTTTGCTGATGATGATGTGGTTTTGATGGCAAGAAGCAAAGATTCACTGATTGTACTTTTTAATGGACTGAACAGAAAAACTAGAATTTTTTTTATCTGGAAATAGGTAACAAAAAGACTAAAGGCATGAACTTGGATTGTAGATGAACTGAAACAGATACTGAACTAAAGATAAATGAGGAGAAAAAACTTGAAAAAGTTATGGAGTTTAAATATTTGGGTTAAATTGTCCCTGAAAATAATGACATTATGCCAGAGATTATGCAAAGGTTAAATACAGGAAATCGCAGTTTCTTTGCTCTTAAAAAATTAATAAGTTTTAAAGTATTGACACGGAAAGCGAAGCTCCGGGTGTGTAAAACTATAATCAGACCAACAGTTATTTGTGGATCAGAGACCTGGACCTTAACTCAAAAACAGGAGAAGATTTTGATAACCTGGCAAAAGAAGATCTTAAGAACTATACTTGGACCTATCAAAGAAAGTGATGTTTAGAGGAGGCGTTCAAGGGGAAGTGCCAAGGCCAAAGAAGAAAGGAGAGGGCCAAGTAAGAGATGGATTGATGAAGTTGAAAAGGATCTGAAGAACTTAAAGAACACAAATTGGAAAATCAAAGCTCGAGACAGGCGAATTTGGAGTGTTATTGTTAAGGAAGCCATGGTCGAACATGGACTGTAGTGCAGAGCTTTAGTTAGTTAGTTGTAAAAATAATGCAAAACCCAAAATTATCTCAAAAGAATAAAAGCCTCATGCATACACTAAATACGTTTACAAGTTTTTCCTTGTTTGATTCTATTTTGTCCTCCTTGATTTTTGTTTCTATCTTTTGAAGATAAAACCCTTGTATTTTGTAAGACATTGATAATTATTATCTTGCTTTTTATCTTTGTAATAATTTTGCTCAATTCTTTCATAATGATAAGAAATACTACCACCTAAATTTCAGTATCGCCCATGATATAAATAGTAATTATTATAAAATTTTGAAAGCCAAATTGAAAACATTTACACATCTTTGCTTTGATACCACAAGAACAGGTTCGAATCTTGGCGACGACATGTTTGCATGACTGTTTGCTAGTAATTTGAAATCCATGTTAAACTGTACGTCTCGGTCAAATTAGCCCACAATGTGCAAAAAATGACTGTAGTGTGACAAAGCAAATCAGACATATATATGATTAACAAGCATCATAATGACGCGTTTTACAAAAAAGATGTGACTAAATTGAGCCCGTAGAGTGTTTGCTTGTATTTGGAAAGCCTACTTTATTTTTTGTTTATATACCGAAATCGTATTTTACCCGACATCCCTTCCTGTTGAGAAATCGGAGCAACGGAGCTTAGAAACACTATCCGACAGCCGATTACGCACTTGTTTAGCTTCCGAGCACCAATAATCGGTCGTCAACCCTTTAAGAAGACTCGAAGGGGTGAGTACGGCACCGAACCAGAAGCATGCCCAAAAAGCATAGGTGGAGAAAAAAAACTACAAGGTGTGGCTACAGCTTGGATTTTTTTTTACGCATAAATCATTTAACAAATTTGTATCAATTTGTGCTATAGACAGGACAGAACAGCATGAATATCATTGAATAACATGAACATATATTTATTATTTGAAAGCCTGCTTTTTTTCTTTTCATTCGGATTTTAAATAATACAAATTAAAGGCTGACAAGGGGCTTGATGGCCGATTGACTAGCGTTCTGACGCTCGTTGCCAGAGCATTCGGGTTCGAGTCCTGGCGGACGTTTGGGATGGTTCGGATCCACTTTAAATCATAAGTCTAATATGACTATAGCGTAGGGCTGAAAACCCTACGCCATAAAAAGAAAAATGTCTCCTCTCGAAATCAGGGAGAAGGCAGACTGCCTGGGCCCACCATCGGGCTATTGCGCCAATGAAGATGAAGAAATAAGACAGACAAAGATTTAAATTAAAGAAGTATGCAATTATTGAAAAAAAATCTATCGATCATAAGCTCAAATTATTCAGTAGTGCAAAATTAAATGGTTCAGTGTCAAAAACTTTTGCTCTCTAATATGCCACTAGATGTATATGTTGCTGTTAAATTGATTATGTTATACCACAGATAAATCTACGTTTAAATTCTATATCTTGCTCTTTATTGGACTATGAGACAATCATACTGATCTTTTATATACACATTCTAGTCTAAAATATGTTTTGCATATGTGATATACTTTAGAAAACACATCTGCCCTCGAAGAAGTTTCATTTCACATGTCGTTTCCATCGTATTTCAAGAAAATATGAATTGACCGCTATAGGAAGTTTTAATGCAATATCCAGATAATTGAATAGGTTTGGTTTGTCGCTCTACGGTCATTTTGTGCTCACTTTGAGCTAATTAGACAAAGATATACGGTTTAACGTGGATTCCGAAGCACTCACAAACGTCCATGCTACAGTCAAAATTCGAACCTGAAGCCTGTAGTACCAGCGGCTAGAGCGCTAGCCAATTGGACATCAGGCCGCAATTGCATGAGAGATACAGCCTATTTCTATTTTTTAATTTCTTTTTCCATTAAAAAAGTGCTTCTAAAAAATATTGATTAATTTATTGTGAATACTAAATGGCTAATTGTAAAACCAACATATTTAAACTAAAGCTGTAAAACAAAAATATTTATAATTAAAATTTTAAATAAAAATTAAATTAACTAACCCATTTAATATTCACGTTGTGGAAACGTAACACTGCATATTTTTTTTTTTTTTTTTTTTGAAGTAAATTTTTTATGTATCTTGAACTGAGCGGTATAAAGGAAGCTTTCCCAATTATGATAAAAAATATATTTGATCTCTCAGAATATTTTTTATAACAATTATTGGTTTTTTAGGTAATAGAGAGTTTTTGCATAACGTTTTTTTAACGTCCGATATTTTTTTCTCCCTAGCTCGCATGTTCATAGGAAATTGCGCATACGTATCTGTAATAATGTTTCCTATGAGCATGCGCACTAGGGAGAAAAAAATATCGGACGATAAAAAAACGTTATGCAAAAACTCTCTAATTATACACATTATTTTCCTTTATTTTTTAAGTAATTATCATAGAAGCCAGTTCCAGTTGAAAAACATTTTATGACTTACTTTTATTCCTACTAAACTAGTACATGTAGAAAGTAAGCCGTTATGCAATATAAATTTCATGCATCGGAATTTAGACTGACGTTGAGTCATTTAATAATTCTCATTAAAATAAATATTTTCTTTCTCCATTTTTATATTTATCCCTTAATTAGAGCAAAAATTAATTTTATTCTTTTCATTGAAGGAGAAAACGGTTCTGTCCTTCATAGTTTAATAAGCCTATAATCGACAAAAGTGAAAATTTAGAAATTATTACAAGATAACAACACTTCATGATAGATATATGATAGATCCAACACTTCAATTGCAAGAATATGACATAATCAGTCAAGTGTACATTAATTTTCTTTATAGAATTACACTCTGTAGTAGCAATCCCGGAATGAATTCAAATAAAAAATTCTCTTCTGATAAATTAATTCCATATCACACTTAATGAAAAAAAAAAAGAATCCTCACAAATTCGTTAATCCTCCAAATTCATTCGGCATGCAAAAAGCCCTTTCCAAATTGCTCAATGCAGTAGACTGGATAAATAACTAAAAATCTTGAACTTCTTAACATTAATGCCAGGAAAATATATTAAATTACAAAAAAGTTAAAAAGAAAGAGAAAAGAAGAGAAGCAAGAAATATGTATGTCTTGCATTGGCCACCCTTAAAGATACTCGACGATCAGATTTAATAAAAACCCCCTCTTTGTTTTTACTTCGAGTAGTTGTTTTTATTTTTCTCAGACGCCGCCCCCTCTTTCCTACTCTCTTTTTTATTTTTATATTTTATTTCTATTTAGTGGCATGTGATTATAACACAAAAGTATGTGACGTTTTAAATAAATGCTTGAGAATAAACGTTTCCTGGATTGGGCGGTTGTGTGTCGAAGAGAGGGTGGAAAAACGATTTTTTTATTTTTTTTTTATTTTGACACCCCCACAAAGTAGTGTGTATTAAAAAGATATTTCGCTCCAAAGATTAAAATGAAATGGAATTATTAACAACAGTAAAAACGAAAAAGCGTTCTTCAAGAGAGGGAAAAAAAGGGGAAAAAGAAAGTAAAAAAGGGGAAAAAAATAATGATAAATAAGTAACAGAAAGATAAAAAAAAAAATAATAATAAGTAAAGTAAAATCTCGTTTTAGTCGCTGAGAAATTACTTTTTCTTTTCAGACAACGCAGCAAAGGGAAAAATTAAAACTTGCCTCTTGAGAGAGCCTTTGCGCATATTAATTTATGTAATTAATACATCTTCTTTCTCGAGCGCTTTTGTAGTAATTTCTTTCTGCAGTTTTTTCCCTCCTTTTTTCCCTTTTTTTCTTTTTTTCCCCCTTTTTCTTCGTTTAATTATTAATATTTTTCGCATTCTCAAAATTAAGCACTGAATCGTAACTATAACGAATTCCGCGTTGAAGTGGTTTTAGTACCGAAAGCTATATTTTGATTTGAGGCTTTTTTTTAAAAAGAAATGTGATAAAAGCATTCCAATTTATTTAAGTAAAAAAATTCCTTTAATGTTTTTAAAATACGTGATTTTAAAAATATTCAAAAATCAATATTTGTTGGTGAGTATAAAAGGTGTATGACTATTAATGCATGAAAATTATTATTAAATAATTTCTAATCCAATAAAGGTTTCTATTTATTTTTTAACAGAAAAAAAAAATTGCATTTAAAAAAAAACATTATCGATATGTTTTAATTTTTTTAAGATATTTGATATAAAAAATATTAAAAAACAGAATTCTGATTGTAATTTAAAATGTATAATTACAAAAAAAAAATTTAATGTAAAAAATTAAATTTATTACTTTAAAATGCTGTTTTAAAAGTGCAAAATCAAACTTTAAGCTGTAAAACATGTAAAACTTAACTTTATGTTATGAAGCTAATTTAAAAGTAAAAGTAAAAAAAATTAAAAATTGATAATTATTATTAAAATTTATTATTATTAAACTATTAAAATTTGATACTGATTCTAAAAACTTTAACATGAGATCATTCACCACATGCAGTAAATGATTTAAACTTTATATCTATCTATCTATCTATCTATCTATCTATATATATATACAATTTAAATATTATTTCAAAGATTTAGTGAAAGAACATTATGTTTTATAACTACTCTGTAATAATCTAAAAAAAAAAGTTTTACAGATAATTTTTTGTCTGGCATATTAAATATGAATTATATTACTATGAAAAATTTGTTTAATTAAATTATTGAACGGATTCAACAATATTCTTTTAACTTAAGGAAAAAATATTAATAAATAAAATAAATATTTTCAATGCATATAAGCTATTAATATTAAAGAAAAATAATTTCCTTGCACATAAACTATTAATAGTAAAGAAAAATAATTTCATTACATTTAAACTATTAATATTAAATAAGAATAATTTCAAAGCATAAAAACTATTAATATTAAAGAAAACTAATTTCAAAGCATATAAACTATTAATATTAAAGAAAGCTAATTTGAAAGCATATAAACTATTAATATTAAAGAAAAATAATTTCAATGCATATAAATTTTTTTTAATAATTCATGAATTAAAGCTCTTTTTAAAAAGGATAAACTGAAACAATAAATAAAACTAACAAAATTATAAGTTCAATGGCCAGATTGTCAAAAACTGATAAAAAGCCTTACATTGAAAGGAAAGGTACCAAATATACTCAATATGAATAGTAAAAATAAACCTTATGAAAAAATATATTGGAATAGATTCTCCCATTTTTAATTATTTAAATATATCCCAGATAGTTTTGTTTCTCTTTTAAACGTTTATTCATTTTGTTTCTTACTTTTTTTATAAAATACTTAACTTTCCATATTTCGTGTAGCATTTAATAAAAAAATAAAAAAATTCTTGCCATTTAGTGAATAATAATTAATTATAAATTTAAAAAAAAACTTTAATTTCGAAGCTTTAGTTGTTGAAGAACAAACGTTAACAAATATTGATGTGGTCATTTTTTAACAAATATTTCACGACAGTCATTTTTATTTCAAATTGAATTTTTTAAAAAAATTATCCACTGTTTTGAGAACCATTATTACGTGAGTTTTCAACAATAATTTTTCAAAACAACTATTTCATTTTTCTTTTTTACAGAAACAGATAAACAAAAAAGATAACTGCAACTGTAATTACATTTCAAATAGCCTCGTCCTCATTCCACTTTTCATTTGAAACTTTTAAATGCGTGAGGTATGCGTTCCTTCTAATTTCAAAGCTCTCTTATTACGGCATTTCAACACGATTACTTGTTTATCACAGTAACGACTCTCCCCGTTCTCATCCAAGTAAAAACATTCGTAGTTTTTAATTCCATTTCTTTCCTTTTTTTTATTCTTTCCTCTCGTATTATTACAATTATTTTTTGTTCTTCTTTCTTTTTAATTCCGACTATTTTGACTCTCTACAGTCGCATTTGCTTTTTATCACTCACGTTTTTTTTTTCATTCCTATTAGTTTTTAATTAGAAAAATCCGGGGCCTCTTCCATTCTTCCGAGATTATTGAAAATTAATCCACATAGGCGGAGATTCGAAATTAAAACAAATATTACATCTACTGCTGTGGCAACACGAGAGAAAACGTTCCCGTGTTATACGTACAAAATGGGGCATTCCGTCTTCAACGAAGCGTTCATGCAAAAAGGCTTGCCCTTCCCCTCTCTATATGAGAGGCCGTCCTCAAAAGTTCGTGAGACTAATTAAAATTCCTGCAAAATGCAAAGCTCCGTAATGTCGAACGTATTGATTAAGAGATGGTATTGGAGATCGTAATGTTCTCTCTTTCATTCTTTAATGAAGGCGTGCGTATCTGTGAGATAATGTTTAGAAGGATTCCGCTTTTCTTTCATTAGAGATAAGTGAAAGCCGTTTATTAGTAATTCCAAGCAGTGGCATTTAAGATGATTTAAGCAACGTCTAAAAAAGCATAATAAATACTTTTAAATACCACATTTTGAAATTTTAATTTGTTGATATTCGTCGTTCGTTGGTATTCAGTAATTAGGGTTTAGGTATATGAGGAATGGTACGGTTACTATCTTTCTGTTGTTCGACTAATAGGATCAACATTTTTTTTTAATTAAAATTGTTTTTGAGTTTAAATTTTCTTCAAAATAATTCAAAGTTATTTTTAATCCGTATCCATATTTTTTTTCGTAATATCGAACATATTGGTTAAGAGATGGTATTGGAAATCGTAATGTTTTCTTTCATTCTTTAATGAAGGCGTGCGTATCTGTGAGATAATGATTAGAAGGATTGCACTTTTCTATCATTAGAGATACGTGAAAGCCGTTTATTAGTAATTTTAAGCAGCGGCATTTAAGATGATTTAAGTAACGTCTAAGAAAGCATGACAAATAGTTTTAAACACCACATTTAGAAATTTTAATTCGTCGGTATTCGTCGTTCGTTGGTATTCAGTAATTAGGGTTCAGATATATAAGGAATGATACGGTTTCTGTTCATTGTGTTGTTCGCCTAATAGGATACATTATTTTTTTAAACTTGTTTTTGATTTTAAATTATTTCTTGATGAAAATATTAGAAAGTTATTTTTAATCCGTAATCGTATCCGTGTCCGTATTTTTTCCGTACTGTCGAACGTATTGATTAAGAGATGGTATTGGAGATCGTAATGTTCTCTCTTTCATTCTTTAATGAAGGCGTACGTATCTGTGAGATAATGTTTAGAAGGATTCCACTTTTCTTTCATTAGAGATCAGTGAAAGCCGTTTATTAGTAATTCTAAGCAGCGGCATTTAAGGTGATTTAAGTAACGTCTAAGAAAGCATGATAAATAGTTTTAAATACCACATTTTGAAATTTTAATTCGTCGGAAATCGGCAATTAGGGGTTTAAATATATAAGGAAGGATACAGTTCGTGTCTTTAACAAACCGTATCAGATACGGTCTGTGCCTTGTTATTCGACTGATCGGATACATTATTTTTTTAATTAAAATTGTTTTTAATTTTAAATTGTTTTTTCATCAAAATATTAGAAAGTTATTTTTAATCCGTATCCGTATTTTATCCGTAATATCGAGCGTATTGATTAAGAGATGGTATTGGAGATCGAATGTTCTCTTTCATTTCGTGCGTATCTGTGAGATAATAGCAGATAACAGATATACACAGATGTGTATACAAATATGAAACAGAAATATACAAATTTGGAATAGATATACACAGAAGTGTGTACAAATATCAAACAGACAGACACAGATATGTATACAAATATAAAGCAAATATGTATACAAATATAAAACAAATATGTATACAAATAATATGTATATAAATATGTATACTTGAAACAGATATATACAAATATAAAACAGAAGTATAAAAATATGAAACCGATATACATAGATGTGTATACAAATATGAAACCGATATACATAGATGTGTATACAAATATGAAACCGATGTACATAGATGTGTATACAAATATGAAACCGATATACATAGATGTGTATACAAATATGAAACCGATATAAACAAATATAAAACAAATACGTCAATCCACTTTTTCTCAACAAGTCTCAGTTGTCATTTATCATGGAAGGGAAGAAATAAAAAAAGGGGGAGGTAGGGAATGGCCGACCCTTCAGCAGAGAGTTGGCCTGCTGACCTCTTGGGGATGACTCGATTCCTCAGTTGAGAGGGGATAACAGCTCCAGCAATCAGTGCTTGACCGCTGGCCATTTTCATTTCCCACTCGTCGAAAAGACCCTCTGTGAAAGATGGACGGACTGGATTAGAGATTTTTTTCCCCTCCAAGTCACTATCCATTGGAAATTGATATGTCAGCTATGGAGGAAATTATTTTTAAACATGAATTTTTGTTATTTTATTGACTTTGGAATATGCATGCCACGTGCTAAATAATTTGACTGTTCATTAAGCAAAGTAGTTTTGCTATCAAAATTAAATAAATTTTAAATTTTAATTAATTTTCATATGGATTCCCTTTTGAAACCTGAATTGAAAGTTTAAAATTGAAGACTGTTATAAATGGTTGATATGGATTTATTTTCCCAAAAAATCCCTTTTTATCTGCTATATTTTACTGCGATTTATACTAATTTATTACTGTATTGAAATACAATCGACTTATATTAAGATTAACTTCTATGTATTTACTTGGTAAAAAAAAAAGTGTTTGTCCCTTCTGTGACTAAAATACATTTATTTTTTATAAGCAGTGGTATCAATCATTTTGGTAAGGTCTTATAGCAGTGTATGAACGAATTGAAACAGTAAAATTTTTCTTATATACACACATAAGAACTTGTGTGGTTGTTTTTGTGGGGCATTATTGATAGAATAATATGTCATTATTACATATTTTTGTTTAGATATTTATCTTATATTGAATAATCTTAATATTTGTATTGTGTCTGAATTTGT
>BPLQ01006243.1:647583-659436 GCA_021605075.1 Caerostris darwini | reverse complement strand
AAAGATTTAAACGAGGAAAACATTACAAATTCAATTTGCGAACAGAAGAATTTAATTCCTTGGCATAAATACACTGCGATTAAATAGTTATAAAAATATTGCCTTGGATAAAGATTTTAATTGCCTTATTTTCTTTCCAATTAAATTTTAATTATATTTACTAAATGCAATTACATGAATTTAAATAAACAATTTGCATTTGGAATGCAATAAAATAAAGTGATTACAGAGGATCAAAATTAGCTTTACGCCAAATAAAATTTGTAATTATCAAAGCTATAAATTTATTTTAAATTTAATTTTAATTTCACTCCGTTCACTTTCTGAACAGACAGCTCTGTTTTTACAAAGATATTTATTGTTACTTCATTTTTAGATATATTAAATTTATTTTTTTTATTAAATTGAATTGGGATTAATTTTAAAATTACATAATAATTAAAATTTTTTCACTGTTTGTAATTATTTCTTATATTTTCTTACTATGCATAAATTGTTACATTATTATTATTTTTTTTTTTTCATTTGAAAAACTAATATTTCTTATGCACTATGAACGAATAACATTAGCTTTTAACTTTGTATAACAAAATAAAACGCTCTGCAAAAAAAAATAATAATAATAATAAAAAAATTGAAATCCTTCCATGAATTTCAATTTATCTCGAGTGAACATACTTTGTTGGAAGAACACATATCTTAATATACCAATGTTCAATAGTCCAAGAAATTTATGAAGTAGTTGGTCAGAATATTACAAGAATAAGAGTTCTACACTTTAAGGTTACGGTTGTTTATTTGGCGAAATCGGAACCCTAAAGTGCAGAATCCCCACAAAAACTATCCAATTCGATAGCGACAGTTATATAACAAAATTTAATAACTCTAGAACTTTATGAAGAAGCAATTGCTCAAATACTACAAGAGGCACAACCAAATTCAGCCAGAGAAGTTTGTTAAGTGATGATTAAATTAAACTTTTATAAACATAGACTGATCCTTAGACCCTATTTTGAGGATACGACGACGACGATTTGCCAGATTGACGGAGAACTTTGGTTGCTTAGCAATCTCTATCTCCTGCTTTGTGAGTGAGGGAAGTTTCTTAAGCTTTAAGCCCATTGATTAGATAACAAAAAAAGTAATTAAATATATTATTAATTTATTTAAAAATTAATTATTTGAAATTTTTATTAATTAATAAAAAAAAATTATGCATATACACTCATGTCCATAAATTAAGGATAATGAAGTTCAGGCAAAGAAAGAGACAGAAGCAAAACAAATTTGACTTATTTGTAAAGTCTATTTATTAAACAAAAGGTAAAGAGTAAAAAAGATGCTATATGCTTTACATAATTAATAAAAATTGCGATTTTTACTCCCTGGAGCAAATTTCAAAAAAGAACCTATTTACAAAAAAAAGTATAACATGGTTAGTAAGATGGTTAATATGGAGTATGTCTCCCGGACGATGCAATACAGGCCTTACAACGCCTAGGCATGCTGAGTATCAAATTATCAATCTGATCTTGGGGAATATTACACCACTCATCAAGCAATGCCCTCCGAAGTTTCGGTTGACAGGTGGGAGGGGGTTGACGGGCTACAATTCGTCGGCCAAGCACATCCCACACATGCTCTATTGGATTCAAGTGTCATTGTTACACTCTGAACATGCAGGTCAGTTCTGGAACCAAGAATAATTCCTCCCTAAACGAGCCATCCTGCACCACCGTAACGGTGTCGTTCAATGGTGTTCTCTTGGTGGTAACGGGTACCTGGCGAATATATATGAAAGTCTCCATATGAAAGTCCGGCGAGAATCAGACTGCAATCTAAACCTGGACTCGTCGGAAAACATCACACCAGACCACTGTTGCGGTGTCCGCAATACATGCTCTCTACTCCAGGTTAATCGCAGGCGACAGTGAGTTGCGGTAAGTGGAACACATCTGACAGGCCTACGAGCATATAGACGAATGTGCCCTAAGCGTCTGTACACGGTCTGCCTTGAAACTGTCGTACCGGTAGCTGAAGAGAGCTGACGAGACAGGTCTGATGCTGTGCTCCGTCTGTTTCTTTTGGCAGTAACTGCTAAATACCGGTCCTCATTCGGCGTTGTAACTCGGGGGCGACTTGTGCTGTAACATCTACTCACATTACCATCATCTTGGAATTGTTGCCAAAGGCTGGAGATGACACTCTGGGCGATTCCAAGTTCCTCGGATACTTCCAGCTGGGTACGTCCACATTCCTGTCGTCCGATAATCCTACCACGTAAAAAATCATCCAAATGCTTCCTTTGTGCCATAACTATGCGGTTATTGCAGTGAAAGGCTTTTAAAGCTCTTGTGAACAATTTTACTTCTTTGCCACCATTCCTTATATACCCCTCTCTTACACTCTCGTCATTGTGACGTACTATCAGCGCCATCTGGTGGTTTCCTGTAATTTGCATATTCTTCTTCAAGATGTGTGTGATAATTCTACAGGTGAAATTTTTATTTTAAAGTTCAATTTCTGTGTGATACTGAAATATCCTTAATTTATGGACATGAGTGTATAATTTTTTTATATTATTATTATAATTTCAAGAAGGTAATAAAAGAAATAGATAAACAATAAAAACAGACAAAAACGATTGGAGGGGAAATTGTGACTCATTGGAGAAACTGCATGGTAAATCGGAAAGGAGGATATCGGAACGTTAATGAATAATATTCAGAACAGCGCGAGGTCTTTTGGCGATTTTTAAAATCAGAAATGTCGTAACCATAGTTGCTTAGATAATTCAAAACAGAATTATTAATATTTGGAATGGAATTATAAAATTTTTTTGCAATTTTATACACAAATTGTTTAAAACTTGGGAGGGAAAGAGCATGTCTCATATCCTCATTTCGGAAAAACCAAGGCGAATTTGTAATCCCACATAGGATTTTATTTTCAAGTCTTTGTATGATCTCGAAATTTTGAGGATACTGAAACAATAATCTGTTTATATTTTGAAAGCCAGACAGCTCAAAATGAACTACAATGCACGTGACTAAATATTGGCAAAATCGTTATATTTAGCAACACATATTTCATGCCAGTTTTAAAACACACATAAATAAAATCACGTGAAAAATCAGAGTTTATTTTAAATAAATTTTTCGAAATAAAAATTTCTTGTGTTGCGCGAGGAGATAAATCTGTTTCAAATAATAACTTGTGCTCTTTACTTATTTTTATTTTATAGCGTCACTTTTTTTTGTAGATACCACGGACCTATAGCCAGGATAATATCATGTTCACACATGATAATAAAATGTTTAAAATAGTTTTGCAATACAAATCATACCAAAAACAGTTTACGAATTTAGAATAAATAATGAGTATTTAATTTGTTTTAATAAGAAAACCAGTTTTAGGAAGATTACATCAGTATAATAAAACGTGCTCCCCATTTTCAAAATCTGTATTTTTATAGTAGCAATAACCACTCAGTAGCTGCCAATCTGAGCCTCTTTAAAAGAGAACAGAAATTTTCATTATTTATTAAAAAATCTGTATTTTCAAAATCTGAGAAAAGTTTTTGTTGTTTATTTTGTGCATAATAAAAAGAAACAATATAAAAAAAAAAAAAAATTTAAAGTCAATTTCTACTTTTTTCTTCACTATATTACAGAAAGTCCTTTATAAATAATTTTCATTCCTTTTTTTTTAAGTTTATCTGGCGCCATCTATTGGTAGATATATGCAACTTAAATCTGAAAGGAACTAAAATTAATTAATTAAATTTAATTACGGAATTAATATTTGAAAAACCTGTATTAACATCCACTACAATTTCAAAACAATGTATTTGAACTTGAGTGGAGGAATAAAAAGTATTTTATTTCCGATTGAAAATTTGAACAAGATATATATATATAGGGAGAGTGTGAGCTAATAGAAGGAATTGAAAATATAGATAGGTTTGGTAATTAGTTTATAATAACTACATATTCAGTTAAGATAAATTTAACGGTTTTTTTTAAAGAATGAATATTATTTTATTGTAACTATAATCGTCATTTACTCAAAAATGTTTTTATTTAAAAAAATTCAAATAACAGACCTTCTTTTTCAATATGAGTATCTTAAATTTCTTAGTACATATTTTTGTTTATATCCAGCATTGAAAAACTGTTTCTCAATTTTTTTCATAGTAATAATAAAATCTTAAATTTTAATAAACAAGTAAATGTAACTGGTTTTTTATAAGAAAATATTTTTTCTGTAAAAAATATTTTCTAATAATATTAACACATTAAAAAATATTTTAATATATATTTTTTCTGTAAAACATATTTTTATTACAAATTAAAAAAAAAAATTTCTTTAATTTTTTTTTTTTTAGATGTATAGATTCAATACTTTGTTTTAAGTAAAAATACTATTTTATTTAATGACAAAAATGCTTTTAACTTGAATATTTTGGTGGGAAATGTAAATGATGATGAAACATAACAAAATTACTTTTGCAGTAACCCCAAATTTTGCGAAAATAAATTATTTAGCATTACAGTGCAGAAGAAAAAGACATCGAAGATAAAACTGAGCAATTTATGACATAGATGGCAATTTGTATTCAAACTACTGGCACTTATATCTGCAAACTCAATTGTAAACAATTGGTAGACACACTCAAATTGAACTTATACAATTGTAGCCAATTTTCTACTATTTCTCCCCTATTACCTCCTGATACTACTCATCTAACTATTTCTAAAGGATTGCTTGAATCTATCTGCATTCTACGAATGTTGTTTTAGTTCTCGTAATAATTCTAGCTATTGTATGCGAACATTTGCCCAAACGACTTTTGCTGTTTTTTTTAGAACATATAAATCATTCTTCAAATTTATCTGCATGAATACCTATTTCTAGTAGATCCATTTTCATAATGGGGGATAGAAAAAAAGAACTAGAATGCCTGAGGAAAAATTGTCGTTCTTGTTCGAATACTTCTTTCTTTCTTTTTCTTTTTTTTTCGCGCTCAATCGATGTCTGGAAGTTTTTCTACCTCATTTCCGTTTTTCTTTTCTTTTTATTTCAGGAAAGAAAAGGTTTTCTTTCTGGTCTTCTTCTGCAGCTAGCTGTCACATCAACTTTTTCCCTCGGGCAAATATGCTTGTCATCGAACGTCGCTTTGACACCCCTTCTCCACCAAAAATAAGGCTAAGATAGGTTTATTTACATTATTTCGTGCATATTTAATAAAATTCTTGAAGCCCGCCTCAGTCGGTAATGGTCGTTGGACAAAAAGAAAGAAAAGCAATTTCCTCTGACAACTGATCAATATCCATAAACGACAGCGACATCTGGCGGGTGTTTTTATGTCGTTATGAGTTAGGGTGCAGAGAACAGGAATAAAATACTCTGAGGAGGCATAAAAAAATTGTGCAGCAAATGCGTTTTACCTCTACCTCAACGCTGATGACTTAATAATGTTTTGTCGTAATCAATGACGAAATGGAAAAAGTTAATATCTCACGTATACATTGTAGCGAATTCTCGTTGAGGCATGACATATTTTATAACCAAGTTTCAGCAAGTCAGAGAATGTTTTTAAGATATATCAACTTCTGTTACTAGGATGAATTTTAGAATATTTCAGTTTGAGATGTATATACGTGGTGAGGGGATGTCTTATTTATGTCTAAATATTAAATACTGGACAAGAATCTGAATCTATATTTCAATTAGTGGGCAAAATAATTTTGCTAATTAAAATTGCCATTGAAAAACTGCTGAATTCTTTAATACAGTAGAACCTCTGTAAGTCGAACTTCAAGGGGGACGCCAAATAATTCGAGTTATAGAGTTTTCGACTTATGGAGGATTTCGACTTACGCCGATTTTGTAAGGAAATATTCGACTTGTAGAGGTCTATATTCTTTGTAACTTATTTTTAGTTAGAGAGGTAAAATAAATAAAAATTTAAGTTACAGAGTTAATAAACATGTTTATTTGCAACTTAAAATTTATATTATGTACTACAATAAAAAATCAAATTAATTCCGAAATAATCACAAATGATCGAGTTGTAAAGGTTGTAAAATCGAACATTGCTAATGTTCGAGATACAGAGGTCCAATTTTTTTTTTTTTCGGGTTACGGAGGGAAAATATATACTAAAATAGCTTGTGAGGATTGAATAATTATTTCGACATATAGAGGTTGAAATTTCGAATAATGGAGGTTTTGGGGTTTGAAGGGAAGGGAACAAAAAATTTTTTCGAATTTTGGAGGTTTTCGACTTATCGAGGTTCGACTTAAAGAGGTTCTACTGTATATGACAATCAAGATTATGATGTAAATATATTTTCTGTAGGGTTTCTAAAACTTGTATAAGAAACAGAATTTTAGATTTCAAAAAGCATCTTTAATATTAAAAATATTAATAGAAATACATTTTTTCTAGGTTTGAAATACTGCAGATTTGATATTTAGAATTAACAGAAGCAAATTTTGGAGCCTGATGGCCGAGTGGCTAGCTCTCGATGCTACAGTTTTCGGGCTTGTTTCCTGGAGGTGCCATGGATGCTTGTTATGGTTCGGAAACCACTTTAAACCGTAGGTCCCTGCCTAATATGACTGTTAGGCGTAGACTGACAATCCTGCCCGCGTAAAAGAAAAACATCTCATGTTTTAGAATCTGCCAGTAGGCAGACGGTCTGGACCCACCACGGGGCTGTTGTGCCATTGAAAAAAAAGCAAAATTTAGGTATTGCACATAAAACAACTTGACTTTAAAAATATATATGTATCAAATAGTAGATATCTATCAAATAGTGGAAATATAAGTGGGAGTTACTTTATCATTTTTTTAGTAAGCAAAGGAGCCAATTACTTGGTGATTATTTTTAATTAGATTCAGTAGAAACAGAATAATTTATTTTACAGTTTTTTCTTTATTTTTCTCCTATATAAAAACATATAAACTAATTTCCATTTTACAACTTTGGTTCAGTTTTACTTGAATAATTCGACACATTTTTCTTGTATTGATCTAATAAATATTTTGTGAAACTGTTTTTCTTTTCCTTTAAAGCTTACAATATTAGATAACAAGAAATAGGATGGAAAACATAAAGATAATGTTGCATTGATAATAACGTTTTGGTGAAATTATGGTAATCAATTGGGTTCTAGAACTGCGGGCTCCATTATCTTTTTAAACAACATTTTCCATCAAGTTAGATTAGCAGGAGTGTTATATTTTCCTTACTACTTGTTATGGCCTTTAGTAAAAATATAGATCTTTCTCTACTTTTGTTTTCTATTTTCAATATACTATTCCAATAATCTATCTTGTTGAGGCTTGTTGGTTTGTGCACTAGATTTCTAATCAAGGATATTAAAATTTCGAAAAATTGAATTTAACTGAAAGTTTGAATATTTACGCTCCAAATGATGCATGAGGAGGCTAGGAAACCCATCCATTCAGTCAAAGAAGAAGGAGGGAGGAAGGTGCGAACTTCCTTGGGAGTATTCGTTCCAAATTGCAGTGGCACCAAGGGCGAAATATTGATCCATCGAAATAATTATCTCGTTGTAAAATACTCACTGAAATTCCTACTTCATAGGCTAATGCTTAAAAGAATTTAAAAAAGAAAAATAAATAAATAAATAAAATAAAAATAAATATTTTTATTTTCGGAAATTAATTACTTTTGACTAATTATTTCGAAGGATAAAATGTAAAGAAAGGAAAATAGAAATAGAATAACATTAAAGAGAAAATAAAAAGAAAAGAAAAGAGCTCAAACATTTTATTTATAAAAGAAGTAAACAAAAAAAATTTTTTTTTTTTTTTAATAGAAAAACAAAGAACTTCGAAATAACAATTAAGATTCTTCTTCCAAAAGAATTTCGCCAAAGAATGCAAAATTTTTGGCACTCGGAAAATAACACTCCTAATTCCTTCTCAAAATAATCAAATTAGTGTGCTAAACAAAGTCGTCTGCATTTCTCGTCGCTTTTAGCAAACAAAGGGTGGCAGCACTATTAACCAAATCCATTTAGTTTCTGGATGAAGAACAGCAGAACTGCCCTATCACAAACACGGTAAAGGAATTAACCTTCATTACTGCATTTAATTACGTTCCCTCTCCTCGCAGACAACATTGTCTTTAATAGCGCTGTAAAATGCTTTATTTATTTATTATTCATTCTTTTCGCCCAAGGTGTTCCGTAAGCATATTTAACTTGCGGCCATTCAACCTATGTTTTGAATAATACGTAATTCGATAAATATTATTAGACGTTTATTATTATTATTATTTTTTTTTTACTAAATAGGATTTATTTGTTGATGTTTTGAAATGAACCTATTGTTATTTCAGAAAAGGTTGTTTTAAATGCAAATTTTGCTGCACGGAAAAAAAACATTTTTTTGATATAATTATAGTTTTCTTAATAATTTGAAATTTTTTTTTCTGAAGACATTAAAAACTTTTTTTCAATACAATCAATGATTTATATTCTTTACATTGAGATTAATTTTAATTTGATAAAAAAAATTCTTTAATGTGGATCGAATATACTTATTATGATATTAAATTACGGAACGAATTCTTTGTTATGGTTATTTACAAATGCTTATTAAGAAAAGTTTTCTAATAAATTTAACATAATGACTATTTCTAAATTTTACAACATTTCTTGTTTTAAGTTAATTTTCAATAATAAATTGAATTGATGATTAGATGATAAGAAAACTAGAAAATGTAAGTTATTGCGTAATGTATCTTTAAATGTTCACAAAAACTTTTGATAGCATTAAATTCACTACATTTTTTGTCATTTCTGTTTCAAGAATATTTTTCTTCTTGAGTCACTTTTTTCCCGATATGTTGTTTTTAAATTTAATTTTAGTCCTAATTTCAAATTTTTTTCATTTATGTTCTATAAGATTTAATACCACTGATTGAGTTGATGCTTGGCTAATTTTAGAACATATATAAAGATACCAAAGACTAATAACATATCTGAAACATTATTTTAAATATCATTTCCTTGATACAAATTAGCAATGAGCAAATTTTGGCTAAATATGTTAAGTTGCATCTTAAAATATTTAAATATTGTTGCATTATATCATTAATATACATTCAAATTTCCTGATACTGACATACACCCACAGAAATTTTGATTTGCATATTTTACAGTTTCGACCAAGACATCTGGATTAAATTCTTAATTATTTTTGTTCTACCTTATACTGCCATTATGCATCCATCAGAGCCAAAAATGCTAAATTTTCTCTTATCCTCAAATATTACATTTTTTTTCAGTAAAATATGGGTTTATTTATCATGAATTTGGCCAACACAAGTCCAACCTCTTGTTCTATGTAATCTCAAAAGAAGTTTCTTATCACTGAAAACTCGTTTAGCCCAGCTGAACGGATCATTCGTGTGTTAATTTTAGGAAAAACTGAATAATAAAACTCTTTATTACAGTCTCTAAAAAAATTTCTTCACGCTTAATCTCAGATTTTTTAATTTTTTTTATAAACCTCTATTCATGATATGAGTAGGTTTGACATGAGTCCTTTTTTTATTTATTTTCAATTCCAGATAAGTATTTTTTATATCAGGAAAAACAGTCGAAGGTGCTAGTTTCAGAAAGTAAGCAGCATTCCTGGTAAATTTAATGAAAATAAGCTTATAATGATGTATAAGCTTTTAATAACAAATAATATAATTTTATATTATGAATTGCTTATAATGAAAAATAAATTTTTAAAATAAGTAGGTAATTATAAACTTTCAAATGTCAGTAGTTGATATTCGAAAGAACGCCTGCAATGTTACAAAAAAATTTAACATTTTCATAAAATAAGTACTTAAGAAAGAAACCAATCAATATTTGAAACTATTAATAAAAAATCTCTGAATATATTAATATTATATATATATAATAACCAAAATAAGAAACCAAAATAAGAAATAAGTGATAATTATAACCAAAATAAGAAATAAGTGATAATTAATAATTTATCAATGAATTTACTCGAAAATATCTTGCTGCCCATTGATTTTTGTGACATGCTTTCGCCTATTTATTAAATTTTAATTTTTCAAAAAGAAAAAAAATTAAATCAATATTCAAGATATATAGTTTTATACAAAATTGAATAAGGAGATATAAGAATTTCCTATTACGCCATTTCGTTTTATGCAATTTCTTAAAAATATCATATAAAAATTATATTTATATCATATAAAAAAATTTTTTCATATTAATTTATATCCGTAAATGTCGTTTAATTTACTTTTTGAATAAAAAAACTTCAATTGATAATTTTTTAATATAAAAATGTAAAAAGCAACTGTACTTTAGAATTAAATTTAAACTTTTTTGTTATTGGAAAATAAACATCAGAATAAAAATAGATTAAACAATTAATGGACATTTCTACATGAAACTTTTTAATAAAAAATATAATGCATATAAAGTTGACAAAATTTCAATAAAAATTTTCAAAATGATTATGTAAGTAACAAACCATTTTTTCTAAAATTATTTTCTATAAAGGGCCAAAAGTATCTATTTAGATTAATTTGTTTTTATTAGATTTACCTACAAATTAAAAAAGATATAAAAATACATATTATAGAGAGCTCTTAAAATTCCCTTTTATTAAATACTTATGTACAAAACTTTCTAATAATAAATTGTTTAGAAAAATAAATAAATTGAGCTTTGAATTATTTACTATGTATCAGGTCTAAGAGTGACTGTAATTCTTCTAACTTTTCTCATCTGAATATATTAATATTAATATTTTATATATATATATATATATATGAGGGCAATTCTGAAATTTTTGAGACAGTGGCAGACGACAAACGCAGGAAACAAAAATATTCTTTAAATTTGTAAATTTGAACACTTTTATAGCCGCAGACGATAATTTGTGGCAACAATTGCAATTTAGCTGTCTTAGAATAGATTTTGGAAGAAAGGAAAATTGAATGGACGCGAGAGCATTATCGCGCTATGATTTTCTATGATTTTAAAGTAGGGTTAAATCAAGAAGAATGCCTTCAACGACGAAGCTCCATCTTGTGCTACTGTATTTAGATGGTTTACGGAATTTCGTAGAGGTCGAAGTTGGTACACCACTAAGTGTCTTCCAAAAATTCTTCAAGAAGTGAATGTAAGGGGACACCATGATAATGCATCTTCTCATACGGCAAGATCGTCAGTCGAATTTCTTAAATAAAAACACATCAGAGTAATAGAACATCCACCCTATTCCCCTAATCTTGCTATGCGTGACTTTTGGGCTTTTTTTTAATCTCAAAATTTTAAGAAAAATTTACGTGGTCGCCGTTTTCATTCCGAAGCTGAGATAGATGAGGCTATAAAAGCATATTTTTCATCAATTCCAAGAAATGGATGGCTTGAAGCATTTAGTCTTTGGAAAAATCGTCTGTAAAAGTGCATTGATGTTGGTGGGGACTACTTTGAACACTCTTAAAATTTGGTACGTTAAACTTGTACCATTTAGCCGTATCTCAAAAATTTCAGAGTGACCTTCGTATATATATATATATATATATATATATATACCATTAAAATAATGCAGTGTATTTTCCGAGTATTTATTATATTATTATACTTTTTATATTATTATATATATTATTATACTTTTATTATTTATAATACTTTTTATTCAGAGTATCATTTATAAATGTATTGGTGGCACTATAAAGTCCAGAAACCTAAGAGAAGGGAAAGATGTTAAAGATATATATTATTTAACCACTTTTTTTTTTTTTTTTTTTTTTTTTTTTTTTTTTTTTTTTT